>LPNX011222649.1:288236-377284 GCA_001517045.1 Pseudotsuga menziesii
GTGGGATACAAAGCAAAGATTCGTAGCACGAGGATTCTCACGAAAAGAAGGCATAGACTACGAAGAGACATTTGTAGCCAGTAAGAGTCTAAAGACATACATGATGAGCCTGATGAAGATCTTAACCTTTGCTACAAGGTTTAAGATGCAAGTCTATACACTAGATGGATACATAGAATACTAGTAGCATAGGAAGCTACTTGTCACTCTAGTACAGAATGTTTCAGTGCATAGAGTACGGAAGACAAAGGGAGTATGATGCTCCGCTTCAGAGGGAGTGACTACAGAATATATTGAGGTTCAACATGATACGACATGATGGGAAGATTACTGATGACTCTAGGCTTTACTGATAGTAAAGTGGATTCCAACCTTTGCTTCAAGGTTGAAGGCGGAAGATCAGTAATGCTCCTGTTATGTGTTGATGCACTATTTTCTAGGCATGGAGGTGTGGACAAGGGAAGTATGTAGTAGAGATCCTAAATAGGTTCAGGACGATGGACTGCATGACCACACCTATGGCATCAAACATGAAGCTATTGAGTGATGCTTCATCAGAGACGGTTGATGCTACGATGTATAGTCAGATGATTGGGTCCTTGATGTACCCGAGACCAGATATTTTCTTTGCTGTGAACACCTTAAGCCAGTACTTGATAGATCCGAGGAGTGTTCACTTGACAGCTGCAAAGCATATTCTAAGGTACCTGAAGGGTACAATTGATTATGGGCTCAAGTACGATGCGAATCAGAAGATTAATCTGGAGGGTTATGTTGATTCAGATTGGGTAGGCAGTGCCATCGACAGGAAGAGTACTTCAGGGTGTTTCTTCAGTATGGGATCAGGTGTGATCTCTTGGTTTAGCAGGAAGCAATCCTGTGTGGCACTGAGTACAGTTGAAGCAGAGTATGTCGCAACTTGTTCAGCTAGTTGTGAGGCAGTATGGTTGCGGAAGCTACTGACTGATATATTTGATCTCCAGTTAGATGCTACTTGTATACATTGTGACAACCAGAGTTGCGTGAAGTTGTCAGAGAATCCAGTGTTTCATGACAAGTCGAAGCATATCGACATCAAGTATCACTATATCAGGGATATGGTGCAGAGAGGAGCAGTGAAGCTCCTGTATGTTGCGACGAAGGAACAGATAGCTGATGTATTGACGAAGCCATTGGCTAGGCTGAAGTTCGAGTACTTCAGAGAGAGACTTGGTGTTCTCTAGATCGAGGCTTCCTCCCAGAGAAAGTGATGAGACCCATAGCCATTCTAACATGGTGAGAGGATTGGTTCCTTCCATGGTCAGATGTAAGGGCTGAGCCATTCTGTCATGGTGAGAGGATTGGTTCCTTCCATGTCAGATATGAGTGCTGAGATCCATAGCCATTCTAACGAGTAGGTCAGATATAAGGGCTGAGCCATTCTATCATGGTGGTAGGGTTTCTCCCTTTCATGTCAGATATGAGTGCCGGCCATTCTGTCGAGCAGGACAGATGTAAGAGCAATTTCCATTCTAGGAATGGAGGCACCTGGTCAATTACCAGGAACACTCAGTGTAAGAACTGAGTAGCTATTCTGATGTGATAGAGGGATGTGTTCCCACTTGGTTAGATGTAAGGGCTGAACCATTCTGCTCATGGCTAAAGGATTAAGTTCCTTCCATGTCAGATGTGAGTGTTGGCCATTCTGACGAGCAGGTTGGATGTAAGGGCAACTGCCATTCTCTAGGAGAATGGAGGTGCCTGGTCAGTTACCAGGTAGCTCAGTCGAGGAGTACTGGGGGCCATTCTGATATGATTGTTGGGATGTGTTCCCCTCATGATCAAATATGAGTGCATGACCTTCCATCATTGTGAGCAAGATGTGTTCCCGCCTGGATGGATGTCAGTGCTGAGCCTTGTCACAGATGATAGTAGGTGTGTCCTATCATGCTGGTGACTGTAAGTGTTGTTCCATTTCATAGATGATAGTAGGTGTGTCCTATCATGCTGGTGACTGTAAGTGCAGTGCCTTTTCACAGATGGTAGTAGGTGTGTCCTATCATGCTGGTGACTGTAAGTGCAGTGCCTTTTCACAGATGGTAGTAGGTGTGTCCTACCATGCTGGTGATTGTAAGTGCTGAGCCTTTCCATAGATGATAGTATCATGCTGGTGGTTGTAAGTGCTGAGCCATTTCCACAGATGATAGTAGGTGTGTCCTATCATGCTGGTGGTTGTAAGTGCTGAGCCATTTCACAGATGATAGTAGGTGTGTCCTATCATGCTGGTGAATGTGAGTGCTGGGCCTTTCTGATGGGATTGTAGTTTACTACATGATCAGATGTGAGTGCTGGGTGTGCCTTTCTGATGAGCAGGTCAGATATAAGTGCTGGGCGAAGACCTACACGAGGGTAGGCCTACAACCAGCATGAAAAAGGGCTGGCTCTATAGAAATTCCTATGACGAGAAGAATCATGAGATAGCACGAGTGTTGATCCAGATCGAGTGATGATCCAGATCCAGTAATGATGATCCAGCAGTAATGATCCAGATCGAGTGATGATCCAGATCCAGTCCAGTGATGATGATCCAAATCGAGTGATGATCCAGATCCAATCCAGTGATGATGATCCAGATCGAGAGATGATCCAGATCTAGAGATGATGTTCGATGATGATCCAGATCGAGAGATGATCCAGATCCGATGATGACTTGAAGACGAAGATGACTTGAAGACGAGATGATCCAGTTGATACAGAGAAGAAGACCAGTGCTGAAAATTGTGTCGAAAGAATACCTTCCTAGTTAAGAGGGAGTGTTGATGTATATGTAACTTCGGAATGTATTCTTCTATGTATCTTATATATTGTAACCCGATGTTTATTCTGGGATGTCTCTATTATGTATTTGAGTCATGTGGTCATGCCCCGATGTTCCGATCGGGAGGATTAATAATGTAATCAAGTCATATCAAGTCATTAGGTAAGTCCCCACAGTTTTGGGGCACTTGAGTTATTATACACTAATTAAGGTGTAGGCTCAAATAGTAATCATTAGGTTGAGCCTACGTGTGAAAAAGAAATTCAAGTGAATGGATGAATATAAATAGAGAGTGTGAGTCTCTCTATTTATCACTTGTGAAATACATCACTTGCTCTCCCAAGTGTGGCACACTACTAGAGAAGGAAATTTTGGGCCTAGACAGAAGACAGATAACTACTGCTGTTTTGGGAGATCTCTTACTGTTTTGGTGTTGATTCTATCTTAGAGGAAGTTGCGGGGTTTTCTCCTTTATGGTTTCCCCGAGGAAAACTCTTTGTGTCTCTTGTCTCTTGTGATGTGCTTGTGTTTTATTACTGTGCTTGTTATTCTCTCAGTGAAAAGATCCTAAGATCATAATGCTAGCTTAAATGTGATGAAAACCTAACACTGGCCATTCTGATGAGTAGGTCAGATTTAAGGGCTACTAAATACCTATGAGGAGGTAGGCATACACCCAGCATGAAAGAAGGCTAGCTCTATAGAACTTCCTATGACGAGAAGAATCATGAGATAGCACATATGATGATGACCAGAGAAAATCCAGATCGGGCTATGATCCAGATCCAGTTATGATGACTCCGAGAGATCTAGATCGAGTCATGATCCAGATCCAGCAGTGATGATCCAGATCGAGTGATGATCTAGATCTAGCAATGATGATCCAGATCCAGTGATGATGATCCAGATCCAGAAAAGAAGATGGCATGAAGATAAAGATGATTTGAAGACAAGATGACTTGAAGATGTAGATGATGAGAAGATCTAGAGAAGAAGACCAGTGATGAAAATTGTGTCGAGAGAATACCTTCCTAGTTAAGAGGGAGTGTTGACGTAATTGTAACTTCAGAATGTATTCACTTGTATTTCTTATCTACTGTAACCTGATGTTTATTTCAGGATGTTATCATGTTATGTCATGCCCCAATGTTCTGATCGGGAGAATCAATAATGTAAACAAGTCATGTCAAGTCATTGTGGGTAACCCTTCTATTGTCTAAGGGTTAAAGTCCTCGCAATTCCAGGGCACTAGGGTTATTAGACTCTCCTAGGAGAGGCCGGCCCTAGTAGGGTTTTATTCATGCCGGGATTAGTATAAATAGAGAGATAGACTCTCTATTTAGCATATATCACAAACACACTCAAGTGTAGTGCATAGTTGAGGAAGGAGAAGAAATTGGGGCTAGACAAGAAGAAGGTTACTATTGTCGGGAGAGCATCTTACTGTTTTGTGGTTTTACCTTTTGTGTTGATTCTATCTCTGAGGAAGTTGCGGGTTTTTCTCCATTTATGGTTTCCCCAAGGAAAAACATTGTGTTCATTGTCTCTTGTGTTTTATTGTTGTACTTATTGTTCTCTCAATTAAACATCCTAACATAATGCTAGCTCGAATGTTGAAAAACTACCAAGAATAACCACACCAAGAGAAATCCTAATGCAGAATCCTTTCAAGAAGTCTTCGATCCAAAAAGTTTGATCTGAAATGCTAATAGGTTGTAGAGGTTAGTGAGGAATTTGTCATTCCCTGCTAAAGGTGGTATCTCAGTTAGCGATATATATGAACGTTGCAATGAGAAGTGCTGACTAGACTTTCCCGAAACTAAATATGAGTCCAACCTTTCTAACTTGGCATCTGACGCCTCTGCATTTTACTTTCCCTTCATTTCCTAGTTGGCTCAAACCTAGGGACCTCTGGGTAGGGATTCCCTTCACCTTCCTGACCTAGATTGCGTTACGTTCGCCACTAATAGATCCTTGTTAAATTTTGTTGCTATAAGGTGATCTCCCATCACACCTTTGTACCCAACTACTTTCAAACAAAATCAACCTCCTTCTCCAAATTTCACAACCCCCCATGTCCCTCCTACCGCTCACATCTTTCCAATCTCTGTCACACCAGTCCTAGTCCCCTTGATAAACCCTATTATATCCCCAAGGATGGCGAACATATTTGCTCCTATACACCTCCCTATGGTCCTTCATGACCTCCCTCTGGGATACGCCACAAGGCTCAGATAGTTCAATGGGGAAAGGCAATACGCAGCTGAGGAACACCTGGGATGGTTTTTGGACTGGGTGGACCTAGAAGAAGTGGACAACGGTGATCTTAAGGTCAGATTATTTTCCCAGACCCTCACTGGGGAATCAAGAAAGTGGTACAAAAACCTCGCAGATGAATCTATTCTAAGTTATCAGGCCTTCGAGGATTCTTTCAAAGACAAGTGGGAAGATTAGAAGAACCCAAATCCATACCTCTCTCAGTATCATTCCATGAGGAGGAGGGAGAGCGAGTCTATCCAAGAATTCTCAAACAGGTTCATGAAAGTGTACAATGCCATTCCCGCTCATCATCTCTGCCCAACTTCAATACACAGAATCTTTCGATGGTGAATTCTCCTTATGGCTAAGTCAAAGAAGATCGATCTCCTTGGAGGCTATGATGAAAGACTCCATAGAGGTGGAGGTGAACCTAATCGCCGCAAGAAAGAAGAAAAGAGACAAAGGAGAATGGAGGAGGGAGGAAGGAGAGCGAAAGAATGACAAAGAACTTGAACAACCCTCTACCTCTACTTCACAAGAGGCTAGAATTGATAGAATGTTGAGAACCATGGAAAGAATGATGGAAAGGATCTCTATGGATGGAAGGTCACCTCCCAAGGATAATCAAGAGAAGAAAAATAGGAATTAGAATGCCAGAATACCCTAAGCCATCTAAAATAGGCAAAGGAACCCTCCCGATCCCCTTGTCAGACCTCCATTTCAAGATAATTTCATGGATCAGGATGGCGAACATTAGTCTGAGGAAGAAATCCATCAGTTAGACACTGAATCTCCCACCACCTTCCTCACCAAATAAGAGAATGAATATTCCTTTCTGGAGAAAGGAGAGATACCTCCTGATGAGATAGATGACTTCAGGGGAGGGTACCACCTCGTTGTGCTAGATGTGCAGAGACAAATCATATTGAGGAATAGAGATGCCCCTGTCACAAAGAATAAATAAATAGGGAACAAATATTCCACCAATAATCCAAAAAATGACGTGCCTCCGAGGGATAACCCCAAGAATGTTCTAGATCCCAAAGGGAAGGAACGAAGAGAAGACAATCCCCGGAGCTCTGATCAGGGACTAACTTCTTTCAGATTGGAGGCTAAAATTGCAAAGATTAAAATCTCTCTCACCCTCACTAAACTACTGAAAATTTCAGAATATAATTCCAAAATTTCCACGATTTTGAAGCCTCTGGGAGAAATCTCTGCCATATCAGACACCCTAAATTTGCAATATGATAGGCCCACCATCATGTTTTCCCCCCATGTAGATGAGGCCTCCGATGAAGAAGTTCCCCCTTTCTTTGTTAGCTTGAACATACATAATTCCATCCTGCATAACTCCATGCTTTATTCAAGGGCCTCCCACAATCTGATTCCCAGAAGGATCAAGGATCAACTAGGGATGGAAGTGACTAGACCCTACAAGGATATTTTCTCTTTTGATTCTAATAAAGTCAAATGCCTGGGATTGATCAAAGAATTGGTCATCTCCCTGACTCAAATCCCCACCAAAATCTTGTTCATGGATGTGGTGGTAGCTAACATTCCCCCAAATTTTGGAATGTTGTCAAGATCATGGGAAACTAAACTCAAAGGTGCCCTCCTGATGGATATGTCATATGCCACTATCCCTATTTTTGGGATACAAACAAGGCTCTTCAGAGAACAGAATTTGGAATATATGCTAACCAGCACTGAAAGGCCACAAAATCTCCCCATATATGCAGTGGAAACAAATATGGGGTCTGCTATATTCTTTAGTGAGGGAAGTGAAGGCAGTTCCTACTTCCAAAAAGCCACCTTCGTTCCCACACAAGAAGAGCTAGAAGGGGCGTGGGATGTGAGTTTCGATGGGTCAGCATGCAAGGAAGGGGTAGGAGTTGGGATATGGGAAAGACCTTGAGGATTTTGAGCTGTAACTTACTCTTACAACATTTCTTTTGACTGCATGAAAAATGAAGCGGAATACGAATCTATAATATTAGCCATTCTAGCTTTGAAAGAGCTCCAGGTAAAGAGGGTGGTGCTGCATGGGGATTCTGAGTTAGTAATTAAGAAAATGATGGGTGAGTATCAGGCTAGACATCCCAGGATGAGAAGCTACCAGAATGCTTCCCAGGATCTCATTGAATGTTTTGAAGAATGCAACTTCAATATGATCCCTAGGGTGCAAAATTGTGTGGTTGACTCCTTGGCCACTTCGGCAGTAGCCTTCAGTGTCCCTTTACATCCTATAGGGAAATATGAGATTGAACTAATGCATAGGCCCTCTGTCCCAGATAATATCAAGAATTGGCAGGTCTTTGAGGATGACAAGCAGATTCACAACTTCCTCACTCCCACTGAGGAATTTTAGGGACTAGTTGTTGATGAAGAAAATGAACTTCAGGAGGAGACACCCCTCATGCAAGAGCCCTTACTAAGCCATATTTTGGATCTAAAGGAAGTTCCCTAACAAGAGGAGGTTAATGTCATCAGAAAAGGTAAGAGCATGGAAGTTGAGGAGTTTTGGGAGCAAGAAATACAGGAGAGTGAAAAATAGCAGAAGTATGTGAACAACCTATGTAGAAAAGAGATTATGCAACTGAAAGGTAATTCCATCCCCAGAGGTATGGTCCCTCTAGAGAAACTCTTTGACCCTAATGATGTAGCTAGAGAACCTCAATTGGTCCCAAACTGTGAAGACATTGAGGAAGTAAATATCAGGACAGAAGAGCAGCCTATGATCATCAAAATAGAGAGGAACCTCTCACTTGAAGTGAAAAAAAGATATATCTCGCTGATCAAGGAATATTCGGATGTGTTTTCCTAGACTTACAAGGACCTAAAGGATTACAATACCAGCATCATCCATCATACCATACCAATAAAAAAGGATGAGATGTCATTCAAGAAGAAGCTTAGAAGGATGAACCCCAAGCTGTTGTCCCTGGTAGAAAAGGAGATCAAGAAGTTGTTTGAGGCCAAAATCATTCTGGCCCTCCGATTCTCATTTTGGGTGGAAAAATTGGGTCGCTGTTAGAAAGAAGAATGGGTAAATAATAATTTGTATTGAATTTAGAAATTTGAACAGAGTTTCCCTGAAGGATCATTATCCCCTCCCCAAGATGGACCATATCTTAGAGAGAGTAGTGGGTTCGTAGAGGATCTCCACTCTAGATGGATTCTCAAGTTATAAATAGATTGTGGTACATCCAAAGGACCAAGAGAAGACAACTTTCACCACCCCTTAGGGAATCTTCATGTACTCCAAAATTCCATTTGGACTGATGAACACAGGAGCAAATTTCCAGAGGGCCATGGACATAGCATTCGCCAATGAAAAGGAAAAGATTCTGGTAATCGATTTGGATGACATCACTGTTTTTTCCAAGTCTAATGAAGAACATGCCGCCCACCTGCTTGAAAACGTTCAAGAAATGCAGAAAGTTTGGCATCTCCCTAAATCCTAAAAATTCGTTCTTTGATATGAAAGAAGGGAAGTTGTTAGGGCATATAATCTCCCAGGAGGGCATCAATATTGATCCTAAGAGGGTTGAAGCGATCAAAAAAATTGAGCTCCCTCAGAACAAGGCTGAAGTCCAATCATTTCTAGGAAAGGTAAATTTCCTATGAATATTCATAGCTGCATTTACTGAAATAGTCAAGTATATAACTAACATGCTAGGAAAAGATCAAGAAACTAGGTAGACACCTGAATCCAGACAATCCTTTGAAGGAATAAATAGGGCCATAGCTGAAGCACCCATTCTTGCGAGCCCTGATTTTTCCAAATAATTTCTCATCTTCTCATTTTCCTCTGAACACATAGTGGTAGGAGTACTGCTGCAAAATAACCATGAAGGATATGAGTAACCCATTTCCTTCTACAGCAAGACTCTGAGAGATGCCCCTTTAAAGTACAACGTCCTTGAAAAATAGGTGTATGCTTTGGTGCGGGCCTTAAAATATTTTAGAGTATACATCTTGCATTCCCATATTGTCTCCCACATGCCCATCAGCGCTGTGAAGGACATTCTAACCCAACCGGATCCAGAGGGACGAAGGGGAAAGTGGATAGCAATTTATCTTGAGTACAACCTGGAAATAAAACCCACAAAGTTGATCAAGGGCCAGGGGTTAGCTAAACTTATGGCCCAGTCCAACTATGATTCTCTCAGCCTGCACGTGATAGCTGGATTGTTGGCTGAAGAGAAAAATACTCAGAAGCAGCTAGGTCCCCCAATAGGCGATCACTTTCTATTGTCACCATGGTACACTAATGTCATTTTTATCTTACAACATTTCTAGGTCTAGCAAGGCATGGATAAAACTTGGTCCAGGTTCCTCAAACAGAAAACAACAAGGTTCTACATTCTGAACGAAAAATTGTACTGGAAGGAACCGGGGAGAGTTTTAATGAACTGCGTGGATGAACATGAGGCCATAAGACTTATTGAATAATTTCATGCAAGGGAGTGTGGGGGGGAATCATTACTAGAAAAACACGGTAAACAAAATCATGAGATCGGGATTCTATTGGCCTATGATATTTTCTAATACTCATAAGAAAGTGGCATCCTGCCATAAATGCCAGATTTATGAATGCAAGAGAAAATTGGTGTCACTACCTTTGAAGATCGTCTAGGTAGAAGTCCCTTTCCAGTAATGGGGGCTAGATTTTATTGGAGAAATTAATCCTCACTCTTCAAGGCAGCACTGGTGGATCCTAACTGCTACTAACTAATTCAAAAAATGGATTGAGGATATCCCCACAAGACAGGCTACCGAAACAGTAATCATGTAGTTTTTGGAGGAATATATCCTGTCCCCATTTGGAGTTCCCAGGAAAATAATTATTGACAACGCCTCGGCTTTTAAGTCAAATAAAATGAGCACCATATGTTTCAAATATCAAATACAATTGGGGCATTCCACTGCTAATTATCCCCATGGAAATGGACTATCAGAATCTTCAAACAAGAGTCTGATGAGGATCATAAAGAAGCTGTTGCAGGAAAATAAGAAGCCTTGACACACTATGTTGATTCACGCTTTGTGGAATAATAGAGTTAGTGTGAAGAAGTCTAGTCACTTCACCCTTCCAGCTGGTCTATGGTTTAGACGTAGTCTTTCCTAACTCTTTGAGCTTGCCTATAATGAGATTGTTGCAAGAGGAAGATGATGAAACTCATCCTACCAAGAGAAGGATGTACTAGTTAGTTGAGCTACAATAGCAAAGGGAACAGATTTTCGACAGAACTTAGCAATTTCAAGACAAGATGTAGTGTTGTAATGGGATGCACCCCACAAAGAGAAGGGGAAACATGGAAAATTTGACCACCTGTGCAAAGGCCCATACAAAATCGTTGCCTTCAGAGGAAAGAATGCTTATGTACTAGAAGAGATGGAAGGTGGTTTTGTATTTGGAGCTCCGGTTAATTGAAGACTCCTCAAACATTAATTTTTGTAAGAAAATTCAGCCACATTTTTCATTGTATATATCACTTTTGTTTAAATTTTCTTGTGTGGATGGCTCTCCGACAGACTTAGAGCCTAAGGTGAAGGCCATAAGGTCTCTAGGAGATGTCGTCGTCCGACTTTTTTTCTTCAGCGGGATTTACAGTTACAGATACCAGGGTAGAGTAGGATCCAGGCCCATTGTCTACGTGGTTCGTTGCTACCTCACATGGAAGATAGCATCCCCAAGTTGGAGCCACTGTTAGAACCCGGTTCACACTAGTGCTAAATTTTAAAGGCGCTTACGTGCAGGGTTGGCCTCATTTTGGAACTGAAAAGGTGACAAGGTGGATAGGTGAAAAACAAAGAGAAAATCCTGAAAACATGAATCGATCCTACATACCCTGAAAATTGACGGTGCGGGTGCACAACGAAAATAGATCGACGGCAGGAAAATTTTCGCCAGGAGGAAGGTGCGCGGCTCATAAAAATGTCGAAGATCATGAATTTCATATCTCCCTTAAAAAATTGACGGTCTCATTTCTTTGACGCTCACAATCTACGGTAGAGATGGTATTCGCGAGGAAATGGTGCATGACGATTAACAAAATGGAGATCCACGAAGGAATAATAGGACCCGCACATCCATACAACAGAGATCTAAAGGAGCACCTGATCTATGGTTGAAACAAGGTTCGCAGTGACAACATGCACAATGGTTAGCAAGATGGAGCACTACGAAGGGATAGTAGGGCCCATGCATTTGAATGACCAGGATCTAAGAAGATCCCAATATATGGTGGAGGGAGGTTTCGCGAGGAAAAAGCACATGATGGTTAATGGAGGAAGCCTGTGTGAAATAATCAAGGGTCCCACACCTCTGAATGATAGAGATTTGATGGGACCATATTAACGAATCAGAATGGATTCGCTAATAGAAGGTGCAAGGGAGTTAACGAGGTAAACAACCGTGAAATCACATAAAGAGCCGAGGTGCGTGATGGTCGATCTCTTGCGTAAAAAAAATATACAGCCAGGACTGATTTTGCATGATGCAAGGCACACAAGGGAAAATGAACAGTACATATACGAAGCTCAATTGGAGAAAGGTGTAAGATTCAACAACATTGGTCATGGTCGAGAACCTGAAACGGTTAAGGCGCATCACCATCAGATCAAGCGAGCATGCCTCTCCTATTCTGCGTTACCATTTTTGAACCAATGTGTCCATTGTGTTGTAAGTCCAATTTCTGGTAAAGAATCATGGCGAGTCTGCCAGCTCAAGAGATGGTTAAGATTCGAATGATCGGTCGGGATTTGATTCCCAAAATTTTCTAACAAAATTAGGCTCTAATTTAGGGTTGGTTCCAAGAGCCCAACCATTATAAATATGTCCTCAATCGATGAGGAAAGGGTTGGAATTTTCATTCAGAAATCATTCTTCTCTTGTTTTTTCCCTGTAAATATCTTGGAAGTATTAATGATAAATATGCTCCTGCGTCTCTGAGATTCATCACGATGGTTGCATTCAGTCTGTGTTTCCTATTTATTACTTTCATTTTTGTGTATTTCTGCTAATGCGCTTTAGTTGCACATGAGTAATTCACTCTCACTTAAGCGCTCCTCGTGTCAGACATTGCATTTGTTGTGTGTGTCTGGTAAATGTTTTGGAATTCATCTCCTATGCTCCATTGCATTTTTTAGCCTTTGTTGTTTATTCTACTAAAGGTGGTGGAAGAGATTCATTGACATACAGGTGCCTCTTGCTTCGTTAGGATTATCCCTCTTTCTCCTATCAACATTTCAATATATTTCACTTTTTGTGATACTTATTTTGCCTCAAAGTATAAAGGAAATTCCCTCTCCCATTTTTTCTACAATACCCTTGATTGATTCAGGATTTGACTCCATTTCCCAATGATTTTCCTATCTGTCTTTTCTGCCATTTTAAATCCACCAACACCATGTTACCATCATAAATCTATCCTTTTGTGAGCTGTTCAGAGCTTTGTATATATGTGTTTATTTCCTCTGTGATAAGAGAGAACCCTCTTTGATTGTATTGGCTAGAATGTAGTCTAAATTTGGTTTGAAATGGTTACCCCTATGACTTCCTACTGCAACCATAGGAGAATTACAGGGTGCTAACATCTTGTTTCCCAAAAAATTTGAAATCAATGGGACTAAAAACTATATGAGGATCCCATTGCTTGTATTGCACTCCAACAATTAAGAGTGGTCTCCAACCCATACCATTAGGAAAGAGAATTCCGGGATCCCATTTTATTGTACGCATTCTTCCAAACATCATGAGTACATAATATATATCATCAAAATACATAACACCATAATAAAAGTGTACATCAAGGATGTGCCTCATCAAAAAATCATGAAAGTTCTTATACCTCCAAATACGTAGACCACCATTTGCCAAGTGCATACAAGCTTCAAGTGACCAATAAAATATGCTCCAATCACATAGGTGAGGATCCCATGTCCTATAATGCTTCTCCAAAAGGATGTGATATGCATCAAATTATTCCGCCATGTATTCTTTCATCCAAGAAGTGAATGAAGAATCTCCACTAAAATTTGAATAAAATAATGAGCAAAAAAAAAGACTTCAAATGACTCAAAGAAGTCTCACCCATACATCCATGAATGAGAGAATCATAAAGATATAACAAAGTATGTGGCTAGAAACAAAAATGTTCTCCAATCATAAATCTATTCACCCCAGTGTTGGATGAAGTTCCTCCAACATCAAATGAACCAAATGTTGAGCAAGAAAAACCATGAGTCTTCAAGTGACTCAAATTCATATCATAGGTGCATCCATGTAGATGTGAAACATAATAAAGTAACAACGGATGCTTCTACAAGTGCGAGTAAGAATGTGCTCCAACCATGTCATCATAAAAAGTAAATCTAGGATTTCCATACTCCTCATGTTGCACCATAAAAAATAACCCTTTCACCCATACTTCATTGAGACTAATGTTGCAAAACATGGAATTGTAGGATGTAGGAGAATGAACTAACTCACCAAAATGATAAAAAAGTGCAGAAGTTTCATCATGGGAAGGATCCATATGGGTAGTATCATGCAGCTCCTTCAAAAGTCTGAAACCTTTGTCATAGATTGGTTCCAATGTAGAGGAATCATGCTCTTCTTTAAAAATTGCATAACATTCATCAAGAGACAATTCAAGTTCCTTTTCCACCACATCAAGTGTTTATATATCTTCAATATCATCTTCAAACACATCAAGAACATTCAAATTTCCAAATCTCTCATGATCCACCATGTCATGATAATCCTCCAAAAAATCTACCATTTGACAATCTGAAACATAGGAGGAAAAACAAGTATCTTGTAACCTCTCAAGAAGTTGCTTATTTTGAATTTTGAGCTTATGAATATATTCATTATTATTCAAGTAGGATTCATGTAACCATTCACTAAGTTCAATGACAATTTTTATATCAAAAATCAAACACATGAAATTACCTTTTATGTTGCACATTTATCTTTGAATCTTCTCCATGTCTTCAAGGAAGGATGGCTCCTCCAAAGAAGAAACTTTCCAACAAGAATTTGATACCAATGCTTGAGTGTCATGGATTATGCCAAGAGCCTCTTGGATATCCATTTCACTCATCTTCAAAGACCCTTCAATGAATTATGGTTCATGAGACCGAACATCCTCTTCTTCTTTCTACTTGATTTGATCAACTTCTTAAAGCTCAAGTGGTGATGGGGAAGTAGATCTTGGTTCTTCATTATCTGTCATAAGGTATTCATCTTCATTCTTATGAGAAATTTGGCTTGCAGCAACATTTTTAAATCTGATATCTATGTCACCAACTTAGAGCTGTGAGCATCCATTAGTAGGTACTCTTTCATAGTTCAATGATCCATCAATATATTCTCTTCGATTTTCACAACCCCCATCAGTAAGGATTGTGTTCTTGTATTCACTTTCCTCTTTATGTTCTTTTCTGCAATTACCTTGAGGTAACCCAAGATCCACTTCATGATTCTCTATTCCTTTATGTAATGATGCATCTATGCTCTTTTCATCCTTTTTATACCTAAATTTCTTCCACACATTCCACATGATGTCCGTAGAAGTGTTTATAACTTCCTCATTTATAGGGAAGAATAAGTCTTTGCTCTTTTCACAAGTAGGATTATTTTTCTTCAATGGGTTCACATTTTCTTTCTTATGCATAAATCAATACTTGAAAAGATATTATTGTAAATAATACATTTCCTTAATATCACCTCTCAAATTTCGATGCTTTTGGAAGCATGCTTCAATATCTATGGTTGTAATTTCTTCTTCCGTTGGTCGGGGAGGAAGGATTAAAGTAGGCATAGTGGGTCTATTGTGAAGCCAAGAAATGTTTGCAAATTTTTATTCAATTTATGGTATTAATGCATAGGTTCCAATACCATGCTATAATACCACTATAAATTCCCTTGTGGATAATTTTTCCAATGTGCTCATATTCACCATGTTTCAACTCTAGGTATATGGATAAAATTAATTCCAAACTCCTCCAATTACTTTCAAAATTGGTGAGGAAGGTCATGATGGGTGAGGGGAAAAAATAACACATATATAATACATATAATCAACTTATATACCCAACCATTGTATGCAATTTTCAATGGAATAATTTTCAGGACAAGACTATTCAATTTGGGAGGTGGAAATCCCCCCTGGGTCCTGGAACAAATCTCTTCCAACAATGTAAAACCTCCACTAATCGTTGGTATGAGACTTGTATATGTTATAATACATTAATTAAAGTATATTTTCATAATTATATGTGTTTTGGGGGTCGAATAGGTATCCAATAGAACCCAGGGAATTTATTAGTAATTTTGAGGCTCAAACCCCCAATGGTAGATGGCTCCAAATAGCTCCAAATGATCTCAAATTGTACCAAAAGGTGTATGAATGATGTTAATACATAAAAATTGTGTTTATATGTTTATTTAAACCATCAAATTAATTCTGAAAAACACTTTGGAAATCTGATCAATGTATGGAGTTTTACAAGCAACTTGTGGTTCAAATCCCCTAGTGGTAGATGATAAAAATGACTTTCCAAATGCACTAAATAAAACTATAAATTCTGAAGGGAATCAGGGGAAATATAAATGACATAAAAATGAACTCATATGCATCACCATTCAACTTTTACTGTCTGCTATAACTCCCCTAAATCAGATGCAAAAAGACTAGTTTCAACCTTGGGGGAAATGATAAGCAATCTTCTCCAAATGCTATGAAACTCAACAAAATGACTCCAAATTATTATGTGATGAAAATTATACTAATATAATACATAAATAAAATTCCATTCATCCATAAACCATCATTATTTTATTTATCCATTCGAATTTATCAACATTACATTGGTTCACAACAAAGTAGTGGTGAAATGGCACTGTTTCTTCATTGTTTGACATTTTTACATGAAATATTTTGGAATTTAGACCTGATATTATTATGAAAATGAAATAAACATAATTTACATCAGAATATAAAATAATGGGGCATTAATAGCTCCCCTAAAGATATCAATATCTCACCAAGTGCGCCTCAATCCATACAGCAAGAATATGATGAGAAAACTTGGAATAGATGAAAGGACAAGATGATATTGAAGTGTCCATGAGATGCCTTGTATATTTAAAATGTAACTTATGACTCCATTAAATCCCCATTAAATACCTCAATGGGCTCTCCAAACACCAGCTTGGATGGGAATCTTTCACCCTCGAAATTGGCTAAGGTAAGAAACTAGTCATCCACTTGCTCTCTCTCTTCATGAGTGAAAATTTATCAAATGATAAAAATATGCCTTCATTATTTGTTCTTGAAATTTATAAATTTTCCAAGCTCTCTATGGGTCTAATTCCTTCCAAGATATGCATTCCAACTCTAGTTGGGAAGAGATTCCAAAGAATGTTACTTGTACAACAATTCCTAGTCTCCCACTTCCACCAAATCACATGTGGAAGCATCTTAGATGCCATAAATCCATTGAGATCCCTCTTGGAGCTATATTTATCCCTGACATGTAATTTATGTCATATTTCAGCCTTCATATCTTATTTGTGTCACAGGTGTCATAGAATCTTCATCATTGTTGTCATATATCTAGGGAATCTAGTCCAAGTGTCTCACTAGCACCAAAATGCATCTTCCTCTTCCATGGGAGTTACTCTTCCACTCCAATTCGACCTTAATTTATTAATTCCAAGTATATTGAGCTTCCAACTCATCCCAATACCCTTTGGATTCTTATGGATTCGAAATGTCAAGAGGAGGATGCCATGTGGCATAGAAAATCTAGCTTGTGTGGGTCCCACATCCTCCATGTCTCTTCAAGATCAATTTCCACTTTGATTTTCCCTTGTATTTATTTATTTATATCATTTATTAAATATTTATGCCATTCTAATGTTCAAACATCATTTATTGTCCCCCTTATTCCAAATACCAAAGCTTCCACCCTCAACCTAGGAGACTAGTAATTTTCCTCCTTGGCAATTATTTGACCCTTAGCATCAATTTGAAAAACTCTCATGAATATGGAAAATGTGATCAGGCCATTGTGACCCAATGCAAAATTTGGGACATGACATACTCGTACCTGTTTTTTATTGACCAACGGTTTTAAGTTGAAAATAACTTTAATTTTGGTGAATTCGACTTTAATCTCATCTTTACAGATGGCATGGCTCAGGAGGATTCACATTGGTGTTGAAAAGATGCACTTTTTGATATTCAATGATAGTTGTATATGTCGACATTGTTTCAGCATGAGTCGATGACATTGGATATGATCGTGAATTAGAGAGTATATTTTTCAATCTTTGAAGTAGACAACCATAATTTTATATAGATATTCTTGAAAATATTTGATGAAAATGATTGAAAAGACTATTGGTGAATTTTTTAGACCAAAGGGCATGACTTTATAAGAAAATGATCAGAGTTCACAAACAAATGTAGCATTTTTCTGATCTTCTTTAGAAATAAGGACTTGGTTAAATTCAAAATATCCATATGTGAAATAATAATATTCATGACTGGTGATTTCATTAATAATATTATCGATGAAGGATGTAGGAAAATGGGCAATCAATGTTACTCTATTCAATCCTTGAAAATCGACACATTTGTGTAATTTTGTCAAATCATGTTTATTTGGATGGAAGACCATAGGGATAGTCCACTCTGAATGATCTATAGGGTAGAGGATTCCAGCTTACAACATGGTTTGTATTTCCTTCTTGGAAATTTCTTTGTATTTTCATGTGAGTTTGTGCATGTGTTTTTTCACTAGTTTGGAGTCTATCTTGATGTCGATATTCATTTTTGCCATTTCTTGTACTAACCCTTTTAAATATTTATAATATCTTGAAAACACACCTTGATATTCTTTAAGTAAGATATCAATGACAGTTATTTTCTTCTCAATCCAATAGTCCTCGATCTTTTCCATTTTTGGATGATCATCATTTTAGATGTCAATTTATTTAACCTTGATTCTTGTATCCATACACTCTAGTTCCCTTGCTTCATTAATCGGTTGGTATCCCTCTTTAAATTTTGTGAAGGTTGGAGGAAAGTATTTGTCTGTAAATATTTATGGATCAATTTTGTCTTCATGGCTACTTTAATGATTTATTTTATTGGTTTCATTGTCGATGGATGATCAGATCTCCAATGGAAGCTCTTACTGACAATTTTAACATTTTCTAGTTCTAATCGGATAGACATTTAAATTCTCTTGGTCAAAATAGTATTACACGTTGGCTCCAATATGTATTCGTTAGTTGACTTGGCAGTATTCTTTAGCTCTATGAAGTCTTTGATTTCTTTGATTGCCTCCTTAATGCATTATTTTGTTAGGGAGAATGAGAAGTCTTTATGAAATTTTCTTTTAATTCTTTCCAAGTGAAAGTTTCACCCTTGGCTTCTTCCATCATGTACCATTTTTCCCAGATACCGTCTAATATAGAAGGAAAGAAATGTGGTCAGAATTTCTCATCTTTATATCTGAGTATTCTCCATTCCTTTTGGAACCTTTCAATGTGAATGTGTGGGTCCATGCCTTGCACCCTTGCACAAAATTTTGAATTTCTGCTTCTCATGTTATATTTTACCTCCAAACCTTTTAATAAAATAACTGGATGCAATCATCCATGTGGGAATTCTTGACTGATGTGTTTCCCAACATCTATCCACTTGACCATTGAATGATTTTACCATACTTTCCAATCATCCTTGTTCTTTGACATTTCGGGATACTTGTTCGACATGCATGGCAGGAGAGTTGCATTCTTTATATCTTGGTGGTGGAAATGCAGTCGATTCAACATTTTTTTGTTCCAGTGTCAAATACTGTCTCATATTTTTCTCAAATATTTTTGGAATGATAGATATTGCAAAGCACTATTTCTCTATTTTTCGAGGGATGTCTTGTATCGACCAGCAGTCTCTCTGTAACAAATATAAAATACAATATTAATCAGATTATTAGGTTACGCCCTTGTATTGTATTTTATATCGGATTCGACTACTAACAGACCAACCAGATTCGGTTGCTCTAATTGGTATCAGAGCTTAGATTCAGCTCCTCCCACTTGAGCTCGGTTTTGGCTCATCTAACATCACATATTTTCTCCATTTCACCACCTATCACTTTATCCCAAGTGTTGCCAAAAAAAANCATTTCCACTTCTTTCCACCTCACGTCACTGCTTCCACCCTTCCGCTGTCGCATCATCCGCCTGCTCCGTGCTCTCCACCGGCTCCCTCCATCAACTGCCACTCTCTACCTACTGCTTCCATCTCTTCCTGCACTCTCCATCACCTCCATGCCCTTCACCACCTTCGTGCCCTACCGTCCATCACCTCCGCTCTCCATCCTCGCCGCTCCTTGGTTCCCGCACTCCATTCCCACACTCTTCCACTGCCACTTCTTCATTCACACAACACTACCCCCACCAGGCCACACTATCCTCTTCCCTTCGTCTTCTTTCCCACCTTCCCAACCTCAGCTCCATCCCATCTCCATGTTCATCCCCACACCCATTTGCAACCTCAATCCATTTCCCATCCCATGCTCCACCCTCCTGCACTCACAGCCTCAATCCATTTCCCCATATCGCGTGCCACCTTCCTGCACATGCTTCTAATCCCCACCTTCATCCATAGCCACCCCACCTGCACATCGTCAACCATGCCTCCCATCATCTCCATGCGCAGCTTCATCCCCACACACGCCTCCTCCACACAGCCTCTTGCACAACTTCCTTCCAACAACCTCCTTCACACCTACGTGCTACAGCTCACTTGCTACTCGCCTATCTCGCTGCAATTCACTTGCTCCTCCATGATTCCTTCTTCCATCATTCTCACAGGCGCATTCCTTAAACGCCAACCCTAAAACCTGGAAAAAAACAATATTTAAATTCAATATTAATATATATATATATACAAAATATTATATAGTTTATACAATAATAATAATAATAATAATAATTAATATATTATTATTCAAAATTTCACCTTAAAAGGCCAAAAGAGCGTTCTACAAACATCCATGGCATATTATAGTAAGACTGACAAATTCATAGATCTCCTTGAGGAAATCCTTAAGGACATAGATGAAATAAAGAAAACTATGGACGAAACATTTAAAGTAAATGAAGATAGATGTGAAAATTATGTAGAAGAAGCCACCCAAGTTGATGAAAAAAAGGAAGATAGAGTAGCTCAATATGTCGTCCTCGATGAGAGTAATGGCATCAATCAATATAGCATGCAGTAGCAAGATATAACATACCCTAGTAATAAGGGAATTGACAACAAAATAATTGACAAGGAGAAGGATGATCCTGACCAATATTGTGATAAGAGACAAGCCGATGTTGCTAACAATAAATATGATCAATGCTGCGACAAAAATTACACAACCACAAACACACGAAAGATAGATATCATCACAAAGACGGCTATAAAAAACATCATGGGATGCAACTATAATATCTATCAGACACAAGATAAGACCGGTGTTCTTATGAGCATTATAAGCACAAGGAGCCCATTCAAAGGAACTGACACAAAAATGTGTTGGGGATAACAACACGAAAAATAATTAAGGTCGTAATGTATGTTGAGCATGTTCAACTGACAACAAACATAGTTAAAAGAAGCAATCACACAAGTAGAAAAAGCATAAACAAAACTTCACCAAGTTCATACTTATTGCAAATACCAAGACATAATAATCGAAATGAGGCAAGGGTCGTAATCAAAAGCACACCTTTCAAGTCATCAGTGCGACATAGAGCCAGAATAAAAGATGACATTAGGAAATACTCGAGCTTTGAGGACAAAGATCCCTTAAAGGGAGTGGCAATGTAACAAATATAAAATACAATATTAATCAAATTATTAGGTTACTAATGAAAGGGTGTAACCCTTCACTATGCTTGCTTAAGCCATATAAGAGGCCGGCTTATTGTACATTTTTATCATCATCTAATATATTATAATATTTATCATCCAAACTGATAGTCAGATTCGACTACTAACAGACCAACCGGATTCGGTTGCTCCACTCTCACATTCATTTCGTAGTTCTATATCTGTCAGTCGTATAAGTTAGTGTCAGAATTGTAGCTGACTGACAGAGGTGATCCTAGATGAATTCATTCATGCTCATTTGGTTCAAAATTATCTTCATTGTTTCCAATTATTTGGCATATCCTTCTTATGTCTCCCTCCTTATCATCTGGTTACTCCCATGGCTTTTCCCTTGATGGATAAATTTGAACAATAACTTTCTTATCATCTCCTTTTAGTTTTATACAGTCTTTCTCCAAAGAAATGGATGCTTTCATTTTTCGTCCCCATGGTCAACCAACTAGCGCTATTAAAGATGTCATTGTGTCTTGAGGATCAATGATTTCAAAATCAACTTGTTCATGAATCCCCATGATTCCAATATTCACCAATTTCCAGACACCAATACGTTCAATGAGGCCTTGATTAGGAAGTTTAAGATAGAATCCTGATTCTGATAGTGGTGGTCAACCAAGTCATTCCCATGTCGCTCTTATCATGATGTTTGCTTGCAATATAAAGTTAAGTATGACTTGTGAGATATGATATCTATCGATGTCAAGATCGATGAGAGGATCAATGTCTATTTTATCCTTCTATATCAGACTGCATAAGTTTCTGGGAATCTTTTTTTTGTCGGTGTCCTTCTTTATGGTATACATAAGATTGACCAATCATGCAACAAATTCTTCTTTGGTAAGTAATTACAGTAAATTTCTCAATGTTTTGTTTCTACATTCTTGATTGTCTTCTTCTTGTGTTAATTCTTCAAAAATTCTTGAAGCATTATTAAATACATATTTTTGTTGATTAATCTAGGGTAATTCCAATCCTTACTAGGAAATTTTGTTACTTGTGCATTATCAATGCTAATTTTTGTGCCTTGTCTTGTAACAATTTTCAAGTTTTTATGTTAATTACATCATTCTTAGGAACACCAAACAAAATATCAAGATTCTTTTTATTAAGAATCTTTTCGAGCATAATGAGGCAGTCCTCTAGGGAGTGCTCACTAACAGGACATTTAGTACAAAATTTGAGATATGTCTTGTCCTTCGAAGGAAAATCAAAACTCAAATGGTATTCATTTTAGCACACAAATCATCTTGGTCGGTCATGACCACAGTTGTAGTTGTTGTGTCCTCGACCATGATAATGACCTCGATCGTGATATCATCTGTTGTTTTGTTTCTCATTACGTCGATTGTCTTTGTGTTGTCTGTGACCATTTTATTCTCTGGTCTAGGTCTAGTAGACTGTATGTTGATTGTGCTTAGTATTTAGGTTTTTAATATAGTCACTAGTATTGTGTTGAGTATTCCGACATATTTCACACCACTCTAGTTTGATCACATCAACGTTATATGGGAACTCTGTTGTCATATGTGGTTCAAATATTTCATAGATATCATTGAAGTATGATGTTTGAGCAAGTAAAAAGTTTTCAGGTCTCCTTTCCACAAGAAAGAATCAAGGTTATTCTTGCAAATTTCTTCATTCTTCTGGGAAGGAAGCTCTGTCATCATAGATAGGTTTTCACGTTGTAGGGACATGAGCCTTTCATGTGGCCTTCGGTTGAGAAGTTAGTGCACCATAATTTCTCATGTCTCAAAGACATATATTGCAATGACTGTTGTATTTAATCTAGTTTTTCTTCAACTCAGCGGTTGAATGGCCCACCTGAATGGTCGACGTTAGATTCAAAGTTTTGTGACTTTTTGGGAGCATCATCATATGTATTGAAATCATACATGGTTAATGTCATCCCTGAGATGGTTTATAGGTCTACACCGATATCTAATATACCTTATCATATGAGCATCCCTAATTTAATTGAATTGAAAATTCAATTACAAGAGCTGCAAGACAAGGGTTACATCAGACCCAGTGTGTCTCCCTAGGGAGCTCCGGTTTTAATTTTTAAGAAAAGGGATGGGAACCTAAGATTGTGCATAGATTATATACAACTGAATAAAGTAACCATAGAAAACAAGTATCCCTTTCCCCGGATTAATGATCTGTTTGATCAAGTAGGGGGAGCAAAATTTTTCTCTAAGTTAGATTTGTGGTTCGATTATCACCAGATCATGCCTAAAGAAGAATATGTAAGTAAAATGGCCTTCAAAACCCAATATGGAAACTATGAGTTTGTAGTAATTCATTTTCGCTTGACCAATTCCCCTGCTACTTTCATGTGCCTAATGAATAGTATTTTCAACAAGTATCTAGATCAGTTCTTGTTGATATCTCTTGATGACATCCTGATCTACTCCAAGATGGAGGAAGAACATCAACAACACTTGGAAATTGTGATATAGAACTTAAGAGAACATCAACTCTATGCTAAGTTTGAAAAGTGTGAATTATTTAAGAAAGAAATTCAATACCTAGGACTGTCACATACCCCAATTTTGTAAAATAATGTTAATTGTTTTAATTTGATTTCCTAAGACATTATGTTAAATTTAATGCTAAGTAGGAACTGATGACTCAGCAGAGTCAAAAGAAGTGGAATGTAATTCTGAATATTTTATTATTAATAAATAAAAAATGGAGACAACAGCTTGGGAGAGCTGTTAATAAGAGTGTTACTGGTCAAACTGGTGGAAGGAACTAGGTGGAGAGCAAAAGACAAGTGGAAGCATCCTCAAACACTTCCTATGTTGCAAGTGGCAACTTCCCTACATTTGGGGTCATGATCCCCCAAGAAAATGGGATCAGAGCAGGTGGCTCAATAAATGACAACTAACCCAAAAATACTTAGGCAATCTTTTAAAAGTACCCAATGTAGAGAGCTGAGGCTGCTCAGATATTTTCCAGGAGAATAAACATTCAGGAGGAATGCACTTCAAGGAATTCATTGGGGAAAAGGGAAAATTATAAGGAAGGTGTTTTGAGATAGAATCTGCAGTAACTTGGTCTTATACATCTTGCTAGCTGAGAGAACTTACTGATAATTTCAGGATTGGTATTGAGTCTGAAGACTGGTACTTGATTATTGCTACACCTAGTTACAGCCAGGGAGACCAAAGCAAGCTCGGGGGTCTTGAGGAGTTGTTGTTTGAGCGCTCTCCAGGAGTTTGGTAGGGAGGAACAGCCTCCCATTGCTGTTGTCGTCCAAGCTCAAAGAATAGGTTCTGTTAATTATTAATTTTTGGGTATTATCTGTGTGTGATTGAATGATGCATCGTAGCTTATGATGTAAAGATTTAGATGGTTTAGTAATGAATTTGTTTTTAGTTTGTTTAGTAATAGAATCATTTTGATGAGAAATAAAACCCTACCTATGTTTTTCCTCATCTGGAGTGATCCAGACCGTACTCCAGCACAGGTGGTGAAATTATAAATAAAGAAAGTATGATGAAAATGTAGAATAAAATGTTAGTGGAATTATAGAATATTTCCTTTTATTTTGTTATCAGAAGAAATATCTTGTGTACCAGGAGTAGTGTTAAACCTGGACTGAGACTGTCAGTTTATTAGAAACAGAGAAAGAAGCGATATTATTTACTGATAGTAATATGTGTGGGTAGATAAAACAGTTTTTTGATACAGTATTTACCTTCAGTAATCTTATGGCTTATTGTATAATAGTTAAACTAGAGTAGGGTTAAGCTAAATAAAAATGCTTTACATATTTACAGTTTACTTCTTTCCAGTTGTTAGGATTATTAATCCTCCCTTGTCCAATTTGGTCATATGTCTAAATCAGGATTCATGTCTAAATCGGGAGTCCATCCAGTCTATTTATAGTCATTAGCAACATTGGGTAAACTTGACCTAATTGGGGCACATGTTTCAGTTACTAAAGTGTGGAGAACACTAATTGAGGCTCACTGCCACTTATTGCACTTGATTGCATAATTTTAGGAGTCTCCTAGATCAATCCCTACAATTTAGGAAGCCACTGGGAGTGCCGAAACCAACCAAGGTCAGTTCACTTCAGTTAATGACTAGTCAAGCTAAGTTAGGAGTCAGTTACATTCAGTTCAAGTCCTCCACATTCAGTTAGCGCTAGGTTTACTTGACTGCACACATGTAGGGAACATTTCTCACCTACCACAGTCAGTTAACCATTAGTCAACACTAAATTAACACTTGAGTTGTGTTTTAGAGCTCCGATGAACTCCGGTTATTGTTTAGACAAGGACAGTTAACTACTGGGTCCTCCGATAGTGATTTAGACAAGTCTTGGTTACCTACAGTCAAGTAGAGTCTAATCAATTCGAACTTCCTCATGTGGATTCAAATTGCTTGTGGCTATTAAAGCCATTTTACTTCATTGTAATTATCATTCAGATTACTTTTCTGATTAATGAAAGCATTCACAGTTGCAAGCCTTTTTCACTGTTTCATTCTTCAATTACTGAGTAAATTGTGAGATCTTATTTGTGAGTTGTGTGTTTGTCTACAGATCTATATGCTCAAATTTACATGGTATTAGAGCCTCGGCAGACAAGGCACTTCTCCTCCTCATATCTCCTACTGGATCATTTTTTTTGTTTTGCAGGTACAACTTCAAAATGATTTCATCTCTGATTAACTGGCTGAATAAAAGTGATGGAGCTTTTGGAGCAATATGTCTGGCCCTTTCTCCTAGCTTGTACTATCTTATTGATTCTGCTGAATACCCAAAGAATTTCTGGCCAATATTGGACAGAACCTATGGCAAGCACAATGAGGATCATAATAGTACTTTGGAGATCACATCCAACACCACAAGAGTTATTTACTCAAAAATCTCAGCCTCCACTCTCTCTGATGAAGTTGTTCAAGATGAAGAAGAAGCAGAAACTTCTACACAGTCAATTCAAATTGAAGACAGTCTCCATGCGGTGACTCCTTCTCCTGATGGTCCGAAAGTTCATGAGATCTCTGATATCTCATCTTCTTATATTTCTTAAATAGAAGAAGACATTCGAATCTCTGATATTGAATAAAAATTATGCTGCACTTCCATGCAAACATTCACCGGTGATTTTCCTTTAAATTCTGTGCAAAATTTACCAGTAATTGCTTCCGAAAGTGAAGAGAAATTTGATTTTTCTTTCTCTAATGTTGCTGCTGGTGTGAAAATATGTAAAAAATTGGATATTTTGGAAGAAATATCAGATTATAAGAGTGACACATTCGCTCCCCATGATCTAGATCTTCCAGCAAATTCCTGCAGGATTGCATGCACCAAAATTCAGAATTTTGAAGAAGAAGAAAGTTGTGCATCCACCGTCTCGATTAACCATTTATTTGAATCTGATATTAACCTTATTGGATCTGATCTGATATTTCTTGGTTTAATATATCAAATTCATAATCTTACAGTACTGCTTGTAGCTGTTCTCATCAACGGTGTGAAGAAACAAGTACCGCAAGTCTCCTACAAAACTGCTACTGGGGATTTGATTCCATTTCACATTTTTGGATCTGTTTTGAACCTGTTTAGATATGATTTACTTTATGATCTGATATTATTTGGTTCATATTTTAAAATCCAAAAGCATTCAGTCATGCTTGTAGCTGCTCTCACCAAATCCGGTGTGAAAAATCAAGTACCGCACTTTCTCTTCAAAACTGCTGATGGAGATTTGGTGTTAGTTTCCTCATATGAGGTTGCTGATATTTTATTATGTGATTCATTATCTATTTCAGAAGCTATATCAGAATATGGAGCTCAATCATTCGCTCTCAATAGTCCCAGTGCTTCTCTACCATTGATCACATGCTCATCTTCTCACAGAACTAGCAAAGAGGAAGATTTTCTGCATCCACCTGGATACCTGCTCCTAACACTTGGGGCTGTTCTTACCACTCAGGGTTTGATGTTCATGGCTGAAACATATCAGTTTCTTGAGTGTTCTTCACATTCTCTGAATTCTCAAGAACCTTTTCTCACTTTTCAGTTGACTTCAGTTGCTCTACATGGGTCCAGTCTTCATCCGGCAGCTGTCTATATTTCTGATTTAGTTGAGCATATCATTCTTCTTCCAAAGAGGAAGATTCCTCCAGACATAATGATGGAGAGGTTCACATGCCAGGCCCCAGGATACCTGTGCATAGAAGAACCAAATTGATCCTGATTCTACCTGCTTAATTAAAAGGGGGGTTTTTTTTCCCATGTGGTTTTTCCCCAGCACCTTGTTTTTGAGCAGTTACTTTACTTTACTTGATGTAATGGGTGACCTATGGTCTTAGTTACCAGGGCCCATAGATTGTCCAAGTTAGCATTCAAGGGGGGTGTTAGGATTATTAATCCTCCCTTGTCCAATTTGGTCATATGTCTAAATCAGGAGTCATGTCAAAATCGGGAGTCCATCCAGTCTATTTATAGTCATTAGCACCATTGGGTAAACTTGACCTAATTGGGGCACATGTTTAAGTTACGAAAGTGTGGGGAACACTAATTGAGGCTCACTGCCACTTATTGCACTTGATTGCATAATTTTAGGAGTCTCCTAGATCAATCCCTACAATTTAGGAAGCCACTGGGAGTGCCGAAACGAACCAAGGTCAGTTCACTTCAGTTAATGACTAGTCAAGCTAAGTTAGGAGTCAGTTACATTCAGTTCAAGTCCTCCACATTTAGTTAGCGCTAGGTTTACTTGACTGCACACATGTGGGGCGCATTTCTCACCTACCACAGTCAGTTAACCATTAGCCAACACTAAATTAACACTTGAGTTGTGTTTTAGAGCTCCGATGAACTCCAGTTATGGTTTAAACAAGGACAGTTAACTACTGGGTCCTCCGATAGTGATTTAGACAAGTATTGGTTACCTACAGTCAAGTAGAGTCTAATCAATTCGAACTTCCTCATGTGGATTCGAATTGCTTGTGGCTATTAAAGCCATTTTACTTCATTGTAATTATCATTCAGATTACTTTTTTGATTAATGAAAGCATTCACAGTTGCAAGCCTTTTGCACTGTTTCATTCTTCAATTGTTGAGTAAATTGTGAGATCTTCTTTGTGAGTTGTGTGTTTGTCTACAGATCTATATGCTCAAATTTACATCAGTTTTAACTACTGTATGTATAATAATCAAATTAAAAGAAGGAATAGCTAGAATCTTGATTTACTTCTACAGAAAATTTAGTTGGTATCAGAAATTACTTATGGATAGGCATGTAAGTTATTCATTCATTCTGTTCTATTTAGTTAAGCTTAAACAAAAATCTACAACTACTAACCTATTCTTTTTAAGATGTCAACAAATGCAAATCATAGTTAGATCTTATTCTTTTTATTTTATAAATATCAACATTGTAATATAAACAAGATAATCTAGAATACAGAGAGTACTTTCTAGAAATTTATTCAGTGCAGTAAGTATAAGAACACAATACTAAAATACTATTTTATTCTATGGTTATAAATAAACAAAGAACAAGATATTAAATATATAATTATAAGAACATTATTAATATGTAAATAAGAAATGTTCTTATCATATTATAGTAAACAGTAATCAAGATATAATTTCTGTACTCAAAAGTTGTATCTGACAGATACAGAAGTACCTCAGTAAAAACATAAAGTCATTATATTCTGAAGGGTAACAGTTATATAACAACATTTACAATTCTTTTAAATAAAGAAAATTAATATAAAAATAATGTACAAAAACCCTAACGACTAAATTTAAAAATATTACGGGGTAAAAATCAAGTACATTAATGCGCAAGAAATAACCAACACAGTGACAGTATGCTCGAGTTATCGATCTTAAGCAAACATTATATAACATAACTAATAACCCCATAATTTATAGAAGTACATTATAAATAAAATTAATTTTTAAGAAACTGTAAACATTTTTATATATATGGCCGAGTTAGGGTAAAACCCTACAAATATCAAAATATATAGTAGAGATATAAACAAAGAGACTGAAGACCTTTCAAAGCCCTCGGCTTCTACAAGTAATCAAGAGCATGGCATAAACAACCATCCTTTCATTATACATTTTACACAGTAACTAAACGAAACTAGAAATTACAGTCACGGCCGGAGCCGGAGCACACCGCACAACGCAAGGGTCTCGTCATCCTCTATAAACAACAAACCAAGTAACAGGATAAATCAAAACCGCAAGGGTTTCAGGCCACGACGCATCAACCCACAAATGTCCCCAAGGGACCAAACAAGGAGGGAATGCCATGGTTAAACCGGGCTTTTCGTGAACCAACAACTGTTGCCTCGGCCTCGTATCAAACCGCACAGAGGGAGACTGGCCAACACCTACGAACAAAGAGAACAAAAGGGTTAAAAAACTGGTTTACAAATTAAAGAGCTGTGTATTGAAAATAAACTGCAATGTTAATGATTTTTTTTTGAAATAAGAATTCTTACCTAGAAATTTACCAAAGCACGACCACCTACGAGCAGTAAAGTAACCTCCAGCGCGAGGAGGATGAAAATCTTCATCTACTGCGAGACAGGAAGGATTTATAACTCAGCAAATACCTACAGCGACGGAGGATAGGAACAACAAGTTCAGCCGGTAAACATGCTTGGGTCGTAACCACTCTCAACACAAAACCGAAAATGTTGTAAACCATAAACACTGACTACTATGGTTAAGCAGGACATCAACTGTCATCACCGAGCTAAAGAAAGGAAGGAATGTATAGTAATGGACTCCAAAACTAAGCGAGTTGTGATGGAGAAACCCTAAGGGAAGTATCACAACCTAAACCCAAATAACAACCAGTTTTGTGACAGCACTCCTCTGTCAAGCATTCAGGACGAGCTTCGAGGAGAAACAACAAGCAGGGAGACTGCCGACATCAAAGGCAAGAGACAATGTAGACAAGAGCATGGTAGTAGAGCGACAGGAGCCCGAAGGCGATGGAGAGAATGACAAGCTAGGGTTTGTTGCTGCCCATTTAACTATGCAATACATGGATACCATAATGCCACATTACCACGTAAATAATTTACATGTTGTGGGTAGAAACGTATAGTCCCGACAATCGTGCTACCAAGAAAATGATTTACAAATCATTTGGTATATCCAAGGTTCCCCTTTAGTGCTTGTTGCAATGTAAATCCATCATGCACGTAGTATGGAAAACCTAATAATCATTACCATAAAATTTGTTAACAATCATTGAGGGCGTGTAGGTTAATACGAACCTTGCTTATAAATTATGGTGTTCTTATAACTTAAAAACAAGTTTAACCTATGTTCTTCACAGCGTGGTCCTGTTTATAACCTTTCTCTCTATGCTATGTAAACAGTGCTTACCCTAGCTCATAAATGTAAGTAAAGGAGGCATTTTTTTTATAAATCTTATAGAACTTTAAAAACAAAGTTAAGCTATAAACTGATTGTGAACATGGTTTATTCCTTGACCTCTTTTTTTCACACCTTGCACCTTCTTTATACAATGTAAAGTAATATCTCAACCAATAACTATAATTCTAATCTGAATGTATACTATAGGATGATATAAAGGAAGTCATAGAATCATTCTATGATAAATATCTTTTTGTCAAAGTTAATCTCAATTGCTTGATTGTATAATTATTAAACTAATAAAGTTTGTAATTGAGTATAGTAAGTCTTAAAATGTTAAGAAGCTTGGCATCTAACTATTAATGATATATTGGCCTTAAAATAGATAATAGTTCCCAAGCAAATTATGTGCAGAGAAATACAAATCTTTAAACACTAATGTAAACCTGTTAAGGTGGCTTGTTTTAAGTGATAAACTCCTTTAAAACATCCAAGTTCGGAAATGAGAACAGGAGTTCATAAACTACGTATCAAGGTACATTATGTTTTTTTTTATCACAACAGTAACCAATACTATCGTGACCTAAATGGTACTTGTACATAATTTAAATTAGACCCTTGACATAGAACTCTGTCATTCTTAAAAACTGCTTGTAAGAGAAAGGTTTAAGGCATTTTGACACTTGACGACTATGGTAGACATTAGAAAGTTCATAACGCTTTAAGAACTATAAATTTACATCTACTAGAAAGAAGGCAGTTATAGCCATTACTAACAGAACTGAATCTCATTCCTTAGCATCTTAAAAAGGAAGACAGTTTAATGATTTTACCTCGATAAGCTTTGGAAATTGATTAGCAATTATATTCTATATTGAGTTATTATTTGTGCGACGAACTTATATCATAATGCTTTAGAATTAACGACAAGCGGCATCCGAACTTCTTACCTGTAAGTCTGTAAGCACAGGAAAACTTTCTGCGTTAGCTCGAAAGCTAAGTAAGCCCAGAATTTTTCATGACAGTTCCACCTTGTGGTCGCAAGAAAAACAAGTCAGAAAACTGAAAAAGAAATCATTCTATAAGATAAACATAATCAAATAGATAATTCAAATAATGAATTCATTAACATTTAACTAATCAAATAATTAGTTCACTGCATTTATGAAATTTATCTGTATTTTTAAATTTTTAAATTTTTCAGAAATTTTGGGTTTTGACATGTGGTATCAGATCACAAGGTTCAAATACTAGGCCTTGATGCAACCCAAATAGCTTCCATAGAACAGTAAAGTAAAATAATATACTAACATATATTCTGTTTTATGTAAAGAACAGAAAATTTCTTTTTTCTGAAGTTTAACAGGCAGGTATGGAAAAGCTGGGAGAGTATGCTCAGGAGGAGTCTCCAGACACAGAAACAAGACAATTGCCCAGAGAACCTATGTTAGAAGAGGTGACTGCCAACTCTTCAGAGCTGTTGCATACTGTAAAATATTTGAAGACTGAAATGGAATCAGTCAAGAGGGAGAATGAGAGGATTTTTAAGGCTCGGGAAGAGTTGAACCAAATTTTAATAGAAAAGTTCCAAACTGAAGGAAGGAGCAGAAGATCAGAATCTGAGGATGTTAGTCATCAAAGAAGATCTAAAAAGATGAAGCTGGCGAAAACTGAAAGTAGTTCATCATCGAAAGGGTTCGGTGAACGACAAAGTTACCATACTACTAGTGACAGTAGTGAGGCTGATTTTTATGACAGAAAGAAGAAATACAGACCATATGAGGAAATTTGAGGGGAGTTTAAAAAGATAAAGCCCCAAATTTTAATGGAGAGACCGAAAAAGGGGAGGAAGCAGAGTCCTGGTTTTTTGGGATGAGGAAATATTTTCATATATATAATTACTCTAATCAACTAAAGGAAAGGATGGCAATATATAACCTCTCCGGGAAAGCTGATACATGGTGGCAAGATCTGAAGAGAGTCAAGGGTATCAGAGAAAAGGAAGTTAATTGGAGTACCTTTAAAAGGTACTTCAAGAAGAAATTTTTGTCCGAACAATATTACGAAGAAAGAGCTAAAGAATTGTATGAATTAAAGTTAGGTTAAATGACTATGAAGGATTTGAACAGCAAATTCTTAAGCTTACTTAGGTATGTACCTTACCTAGTAGATGAGAAACCTAAAGTGCAGTGATTTCTCAGTTGTCTACCATACCATATCAAGGACAGAATTGAGTATGACAACCCGAAGACTCTGGAGGAAGCCATGAGGAAGGCTAATTTCTGTTTTGAGCATAACCGGAAGAAAGAAGGCTTAGCCAACTGGAAGGCTAAGAAAAATAACAATTAACCTGAGTTTAAGAGGAAGGAATTTGTACCCCAGAGGAATTTCAAGAATAATAAGAATAAAAATTATTCTAACAATAAGAATTTCCAGAGAAATAGGAATGGTACTTCCAATAATTCGAATAATTTTAAGGGCAAGGAAGCTGCAAATAACCATGGAAATTTTACCAAGGGTTTTGAACGTAAGGAGCCTATTAAGTGCTGGGAATGTAATGGCCAGCACTATGCCTTGTTCTGCCTAAACTGGAAAAACTCAGTCAACAATATTCATACTGTACAGGAGGAGATGACTGTTGGAGAACTAGCAAGGACTATGCCCAGAATTAATGTAGCTTTGGAGAACCGCCAAGATGACTATTAGAATTCCATGGTGGAAGTAGAAGGTATGATTAATCAAACCCCTGTAACCATTTTAATCGATCCAGGAGCTAGTCTTAGTTACATTGCACCTCAGATAGTGGAAAAATGTAAGTTGTCTGTTGATAAGTTTGAGAATTCCTAGTTAGTTCAATTAGCCATAGGGGCAAAAAGAAAAGTAACCTGTTTTGTGAAGGAATTTGCTTTACTTATGGATGAATTTAAAACTACAGTTAAGCTTAATGTTTTGCCACTTGGCTCATATGATTTACTGATTGGCATGGATTGGTTAGAGCAGCATAAGGCAGTTTTAAATTGTTACGATAAAACTTTCACGTGTTTTGATAGTGATGAACAACCAGTAAAGGTTAAGGGTGTTCCTAGAAAAACTATAATCAGACAGATTTCTGCTTTACAACTTAAAAGAGCTGTTAGAAAAGGATGTAAAGCCTATGCAGTAACTATTACAGATGAGGCAAGTAAAACTGAAACAGATAAGTTAAAAATAGAATATATTCCTGTTTTAAAAGAATATACTAATGTATTCCCAAAAGAAATTCCAGGATTACCTCCAAGGAGGGAATTGGATTTCACTATTGAGCTGGTACCGGGTGCGGTACCTAGCTCGAAAGCTCCATATCGAATGAATATTTTAGAACTTAATGAGCTAAAATCACAGTTAAAGGAGTAATTGATAAAAGTCCATTCGACCTAGTGTGTCTCCTTGGGGAGCACCAGTCATCCTTGTTAAAAAGAAAGACGGAACTATGCGACTATGCATAGACTACCGTCAGCTAAACAAGATGACTATTAAAAACAGATATCCATTGCCCCGCATAGATGATATGTTTGATCAACTACGTGGAGCCACGATGTTCTCAAAGATAGACTTAAGATCAGGATATCATCAGGTAAGAATTAAGGATGAAGCTATCTTCAAGACAGCCTTTAGAACAAGGTATGGACACTACGAGTTTGTCATAATGCCATTCGGGCTTACCAACGCCCCAGCTGTCTTTATGTGCTTAATGAATAATATAATGCATAAGTACTTAGATAAATTTGTGGTCGTGTTTATCGACGACATCTTAATTTACTCTAAAATGGAAGAAGCACATAAAGAACACCTAAATATAGTTTTACAAGAGTTGCGAGAACAACAACTCTTCGCGAAATTTAGTAAGTGTGACTTCTTTAAGGATGAAATCCAGTACTTAGGTCACATAGTGACTAAGGAAGGAATTTCAGTCGATCCTGAAAAGATTCAGGCAATCGAAGATTGGCCGGTTCCTAAAGATGTAATAGATGTTAAGTCGTTCATGGGAATTACCGGTTATTACCGGAGATTCATTAAAGGCTTTTCAAGAATAGCAAACCCGATCACTTCCTTGCAAAAGAAAGGCAAGAAATTTGATTGGAACTCAAAATGTGAATAAAGTTTTAAGAAATTAAAAACCTTATTGACTAGTGCACCTATTCTAAGAATAACAGATCCTAATAAGGACTTCGTGGTATGCACAGATGCCTGTAATGATGGCTTAGGCGGTGTTCTAACTCAAGACATGCATGTCATTGCCTCTAAGTCTAGGAAGTTAAAAATTCATGAAAAAGAATTACACAACTTATGATTTAGAACTTGCAGCTGTTATACACGCCTTAAAAATGTGGCGACATCATTTAATAGGCAGAAAATTTATTCTAATGACTGAAAATAAAGGACTGAAATATATTTTAGATCAGCCTAACTTAAACACTAGACAAGCAAGGTGGTTAGCCTTCTTAAGTGAATACAATTTTGAAATCCAGCACATAAAGGGTTAGGAAAATAAGGTGGCTGATGCATTGAGTAGAAATGCAAAGCTGAACTTTACAGCAGCAATCAAAACTTATGCTTCTGATTTAAATGAACAGCTTAAAGAAGGGGTAAAACAAGATGAAAATTATCAGAAATTGCAAATTACAGCTAAGGAAGAACCTACAGAAAGCTTAATAAAAGGTTATAGTTTAAATGAAAATGGATTTTTATTATTTAAAGATAAACTGTATGTGCCTAATGTGCCTAAGGTTAAGTTGTTAATTCTGGACGAAGTCCATAAAACGCCATATTCAAGACACCCGGGTTATCAAAAGACTGTAACCATGCTAAGGAAAGAATATTTTTGGCCAAATATGAAAGCAGAAGTAGTTGAATACATTGCTAGATGTTTAGACTGTCAACAAGTGAAAACCGAACATCAACATCCAGCTGGTTTGCTACAACCTTTACCTATTCCTAACTGGAAATGGGAAGTTATTAGCTTAGATTTTATTACTGGACTGCCCAGAAATCAGAATCAAAATGACTCTATTATGGTAGTGGTAGATAAATTAAGCAAAGCAGCACATTTCATTCCTGTTAAAACTACTTACAAGGCTGCCAATATAGCTGATATCTTCTTAAAGCACATTTTTCGGTTACATGGAGTACCGAAAGTTATACTATTCAGATAGGGATCCTAAATTCACAGGAAATTTTTGGAAGTCCTTGTTTAAGGGATTAAATACAACATTGAATTTCAGTACCTCCTTCCATCCTCAAACAGATGGACAAACTTAAAGAGTGAATCAGGTGCTGGAGGATTTATTAAGGATGTATGTTAAAGATCACCCAGGTAAGTGGGAAGACTACTTACATCTAGTAGAGTTTGCATATAATAATAACTATCAGTCATCAGCTAAGTTTAGTCCATTTGAAATTCTGTATGGACATAAATTCAACACTCCTATCTCTTGGAATAATCCAGTATATAGATTGGTGTTAGGACCAGAATTATTGAAGGAAATGGAGGAAATTGTGAAACAAGTGCAGGAAAATTTGAAGGTGGCACAGGATAGGCAAAAGAGCCAAGCAGACTTGAAAAGAACTCCCAAGGAGTTCCAGGTAGGTGAGCATGTATTTATAAAGGTAAGGCCAAAGAAAATCTCTCGAAGACTGGGGAGTTGTGCAAAGCTAGCACCACGATACTGTGGTCCCTTCGAAATTTTGTCTAGAATTGGTCAAGTTGCATACCAGCTAGAATTACCACCTAACTTGAAAGTACATAATGTTTTTCATATCTCTGTTTTGAAAAAGTATGTTCATGATGCTACTCATGTGGTTGATTGGAATGTTGTACAGGTGGAACCAGAAGGAGAAATTCTGGTGGAACCGGACTGTATCCTCAAGAGGAGGGAAATTACTCTGCAGAACCGCACCATTGGATAGGTGAAGGTGCAATGGAAGCACCTTAGTCCTGAAGAGGCCACCTAGGAACTGGAAAGTAAGATGTGGTAGGCATATCCGAATCTGTTCCAGGAGATTGCAGAGGATGAAGAATAAGTAACATCGAGGACGATGTTACATTTTAAGGGGGTGTGTATGTCACATACCCCAATTTTGTAAAATAATGTTAATTGTTTTAATTTGATTTCCTAAGACATTATGTTAAATTTAATGCTAAGTAGGAACTGATGACTCAGCAGAGTCAAAAGAAGTGCAATGTAATTATGAATATTTTATTATTAATAAATAAAAAATGGAGACAACAGCTTGGGAGAGATGTTAATAAGAGTGTTACTGGTCAAACTAGTGGAAGGAACTAGGTGGAGAGCAAAAGACAAGTGGCAGCATCCTCAAACACTTCCTATGTTGCAGGTGGCAACTTCCCTACATTTGGGGTCATGATCCCCCAAGAAAGTGGGATCAGAGCAGGTGGCTCAATAAATGACAACTAACCCAAAAAGACCTAGGAAATTTTTTAAAAGTACCCAATGTAGAGAGCTAAGGCTGCTCAGATATTTTCCAGGAGAAGAAACATTCAGGAGGAATGCACTTCAAGGAATTCATTGGGGAAAAGGGAAAACTGTAAGGAAGGTGTTTTGAGAGAGAATATGCAGTAACTTGGTCTTATACAGTTTGCTAGCTGAGAGAACTTACTGATAAGTTCAGGATTGGTATTGAGTCTGAAGACTGGTACTTGATTATTGCTGCTCCTAGTTCTAGCCAGGGAGACCAGAGCAAGCTCGGGGGTCCTGAGGAGTTGTTGTTTGAGCGCTCTTCAGGAGTTTGGTAGGGAGGAACGGACTCCCATTGCTGTTGTCATCCAAGCTCAAAGAACAGGTTCTGTTAATTATTAATTTTTGGGTATTATCTGTGTGTGATTGAATGATGCATCGTAGCTTATGATGTAAAGATTTAGATGGTTTAGTAATGAAGTTTTTTTTAGTTTGTTTAGTAATACAATCATTTTGATGAGAAATAAAACCCTACCTGTGTTTTTCCTCATCTGGAGTGATCCAGACTGTACTCCAGCACAGGTGGTGAAATTATAAATAAAGAAAGTATGATGAAAATGTAGAATAAAATGTTAGTGAAATTATAGAATATTTCCTTTTATTTTGTTATCAGAAGAAATATCTTTTGTACCAGGAGTAGTGTTAAACCTGGACTGAGACTGTCAGTTTATTATAAACAGAGAAAGAAGCGATATTATTTACTGATAGTAGTATGTGTGGGTAGATAAAACAGTTTTTGATACAGTATTTACCTTCAGTAATCTTATGGCTTATTGAATTCAAAAAAAAGGGTATAATAGTTAAACTAGAGTAGGGTTAAGCTAAATAAAAATGCTTTACATCTTTACAGTTTACTTCTTTCCAGTTTTAACTACTGTATGTATAATAATCAAATTGAAAGAAGGAATAGCTAGAATCTTGATTTACTTCTACAAAAAATTTAGTTGGTATCAGAAATTACTTATGGATAGGCATGTAAGTTATTCATTCATTATGTTCTATTTAGTTAAGCTTAAACAAAAATATACAACTACTAACCTATTCTTTTTAAGATGTCAACAAATGCAAATCATAGTTAGATCTTATTCTTTTATTTTATAAATATTAACATTGTAATATAAACAAGATAATCTAGAATACAGAGAGTACTTTCTATAAATTTATTCAGTGCAGTAAGTATAAGAACACAATAGTAAAATACTATTTTATTCTATGGTTATAAATAAACAAAGAACAAGATATTAAATATATAATTATAAGAACATTATTAATATGTAAATAAGAAATGTTCTTATCATATTATAGTAAACAGTAATCAAGATATAATTTATGTACTCAAAAGTTGTATCTGACAGATACAGAAGTACCTCAGTAAAAACATAAAGTCATTATATTCTGAAGGGTAACAGTTATATAACAACATTTACAATTCTTTTAAATAAAGAAAATTAATATAAAAATAATGTACAGAAACCCTAACAACTAAATTTAAAAATATTAAGGGGTAAAAATCAAGTACATTAACACGCAATAAATGACCAACATAGTGACAGTATGCTCAAGTTATCGAGCTTAACCAAACATTATATAACATAACTAATAACCTCATAATTTACAGAAGTACATTATAAATAAAATTAATTTTTAAGAAACTGTAAACATTTTTATATATATGGCTGAGTTAGGGTAAAACCCTACAAATATCAAAATATACAGTAGAGATATAAAAAAAGAGACTGAAGACCTTTCAAAGCCCTCGGATTCTACAAGTAATCAAGAGCATGGCATAAACCGCCATCCTTTCATTATACATTTTACACAGTAACTAAACGAAACTAGAAATTACAGTCACGGCCGGAGCCGGAGCACCCCGCACAACGCAAAGGTCTCGTCATCCTCTAGAAACAACAAACCAAGTAACAGGATAAACCAAAACCGCAAGGGTTGTAGGCCACGACGCATCAACCCACAAATGTCCCCAAGGGACCAAACAAGGAGGGAATGCCATGGTTAAACCAAGCTTACCGTGAACCAGCAACTGTTACCTCAGCCTCGTATCAAACCGCACAGAGGAAGACCGGCCAACACCTGCGAACAAAGAGAACGAAAGGGTTAAAAAATTGGTTTACAAATTAAAGAGATGTGTATTGAAAATAAACTGCAATGTTAATGATTTTTTTTTGAAATAAGAATTCTTACCTAGAAATTTACCGAAGCACGACCACCCACGAGCAGTAAAGTAACCACCAGCGCGAGGAGGATGAAAATATTCATCTACTGTAAGACATGAAGGATTTCTAACTCAGCAAATACCTACAGTGATGGAGGACAGGAACAACAATTTCAGCCGTTAAACATGCTTGGGTCGTAACCACTCTCAACACAAAACCGACAATGTTGTAAACCCTAAACACCGACTACTATGGTTAAGCAGGACATCAACCGTCATCACCGAGCTAAGGAAAGGAATGACTATACAGTAATGGACTCCAAAACTGAGCGAGCTGCGATGGAGAAACCCTAAGGGAAGTATCACAACCTAAACCCAAATAACAACCAGTTTTGTGACAGCACTCCTCTGTCAAGCATTCAGGACGAGCTTCGAGGAGAAACAGCAAGCAGGGAGACTGTCAACATCAAAGGAAAGAGACAATGCAGATAAGATCATGGTAGCAGAGCGACAAGATCCCGAAGGTGATGGAGAGAATGACGAGCTAGGGTTTGCTGCTGCCCATTTAACTATGCAATACATGGATACGATAGTGCCACGTTACCACGTAAATAATTTACATGCTATGGGTAGAAACGTATAGTCCCGGTGATCGTGCTACCAAGAAAATTATTTCCAAATCATTTGGTATATCCAAGGTTCCACTTTAGTCCTTGTTGCAATGTAAATCCATCATGCATGTAGTATGGAAAACCTAATAATCATTACCATAAACTTTGTTAACAATCATCGACGGCGTGTAGGTTAATACGACCCTTGCTTATAAATTATGGTGTTCTTATAACTTAAAAACAAGTTTAACCTATGTTCTTCACGGCGTGGTCCTGTTTATAACCTTTCTCTCTATGCTATGTAAACAGTGCCTACCCTAGCTCATAAATGTAAGTAAAGGAGGCATTTTTTTTTATAAAGCTTATAGAACTTTAAAAACAAAGTTAAGCTATAAACTGATTGTGAACATGGTTTATTCCTTGACCTCTTGTTTTCACACCTTGCACATTCTTTATACAATGTAAAGTAATAGCTCAACCAATAACTATAATTCTAATCTGAATGTATACTATAGGATGATATAAAGGAAGTCATAGAATCATTCTATGATAAATATCTTTTTGTCAAAGTTAATCTCAATTGCTTGATTGTATAATTATTAAACTAATAAAGTTTGTAATTGAGTATAGTAAGTCTTAAAATGTTAAGAAGCTTGGCATCTAACTATTAACGATATATTGGCCTTAAAATAGATAATAGTTCCCAAGCAAATTATGTGCATAGAAATACAAATCTTTAAACACTAATGTAAACCTTTTAAGGTAGCTTGTTTTAAGTGATAAACTCCTTAAAAACATCCAAGTTCGGAAATGAGAACAGGAGTTCATAAACTACGTATCAAGGTACATTATGTTTTTTTTTTATCACAACAGTAACCAATACTATCGTGACGTAAATGGTACTTGTACATAATTTAAATTAGACCCTTGACATAGAACTCTATAATTCTTAAAAACTGCTTGTAAAAGAAAGGTTTAAGGCATTTTGACACTTGACGACTATGGTAGACATTAGAAAGTTCATAACGCTTTAAGAACTATAAATTTACATCTACTAGAAAGAAGGCAGTTATAGCCATTACGAACAGAACTGAATCTCATTCCTTAGCATCTTAAAAAGGAAGACAGTTTAATGATTTTACCTCGATAAGCTTTGGAAATTGATTAGCAATTATATTCTATACTGAGTTATTATTTGTGCGATGAAATTATATCAGAATGCTTTAGAATTAACGACAAGCAGCATCCAAACTTCTTACCTGTAAGTCTGTAAGCACAGGAAAACTTTATGCGTTAGCTCGAAAGCTAAGTAAGCCCAGAATTTTTCATGACAGTTCCACCTTGTGGTCGCAAGAAAAACAAGTCAGAAAAATGAAAAAGAAATCATTCTATAAGATAAACATAATCAAATAGATAATTCAAATAATGAATTCATTAACATTTAACTAATCAAATAATTAGTTGACTGCATTTATGAAATTTATCTGTATTTTGAAAATTTAAATTTTTCGGAAATTTTGGGTTTTGACAAGGACAGTCATTTTAGAGGATGGGATCACGGTAGATCCATAGAAGATCAAGGCTATTTCAGAATGGCATGTGCATAAGGATGCCATTGATATACGGTGCTTCTAGGGACTCATCGGCTACTACAGGATATTCATTCAAGGATTCTCTAAGATAGCCTATCCCATTACTTCCTTGCAGAAGAAGGGAGTAAAGATTGTGTGGTCCTTGAAATGTTAGGAAAGATTTGAAAATATAAAAATATTGTTAACCATGGCCCCAATATTGAAGGTGGCTGACTTGTATGAATACCACAGTATGTACGGGCGCTAGTAAGGAAGGATTTGGGGGAGTCTTATCTCAAGAAGGGCATGCGGTATGCTTTGAATCTCACAAATTTAAAGAGTGTGAATGAAATTATGTGGTGCATGATCTAGAATTGGTAGCAATGGTGCATGCCTTAAATATGTGGCGCCACTACCTGTTAGGGAAAAGGTTCCTTTTATTGACAGACAACACCTATGTAAAGAATATGTTTACTCAGTCGGGGCTAAACGCTAGACAAGCAAGATGGATGGCCTTCTTAAGTGAATTCGATTTTGAAGTGAAACATATCAAGGGTAAGGAGAATAGGGTGGATGATGCACTCAGTTGACGAACTCATGAAGTATATGAGATCATTATGAGCCAACCAAAAATTGATCTATTGAGAAAAATAAAGGCAATGGGCATCCATGATGTTGAATATGGAAATTTACTGAATAAATTTATGAAGGATGAATTAAACTTGAATGGGACAGAATTCAAAGTAGACTAGAAAGAGTTAATTTGGTTTAAAAGAAGAATATACATGCATGATGTTGTAGATATAAAACGATTTCTTCTAAATTAAATGCACATACCTCCTTATGCAGGGCACCCTGGTTACCAAAAAATGATAACAACACTCAAAAAGCAATTCTTTTGGCCCAATTTAAAGGCAGATTTAGTTGATTATCTATCGAAACGTATGGAATGTCAACAAGTGAAGGTTGAACATCAACATCCAGCAGGTTTGTTACAACCTTTGTCAATTCTTGAATGGAAATGAAAGGTAATATCTTTGGATTTCATCACAGGTTTTCCTTTAACTCTTAAACAACATGATTCAATTATGGTTGTGGTAGACAAGTTAAGCAAGTCTGCATATTTTATTCCTATAAAGTCCACATACAAGGCTACCAATGTTGCTGAAATATTCCTGAAAGAAATATTTCGACTGCATGGAGTACCAAACATGGTAATTTTTTACCGAGATTTCAAGTTTACATCAAAATTTTGGAAATCATTGTTTGTAGGGTTGGAAACCAAGATAAATTTCAGCACTAGCTATCACCCTCAAACAGATGGACAAACAGAAAAAACAAACCAAGTCATTGAAGACGTGCTGAGGATGTATGTCATGGAGAATCCCACTAGGTGGGAAGACTATTTGCATCTGGTATAGTTTGCATACAATAATGGTTATCAGGCCTCAGCCAAGATGAGCCCATTCAAAATATTGTATGGGAGGAAGTGCACTACCCATGTTAGTTGGGATGGCCCTGTGGATCATTTGATGGTAGGACCTGAGATGTTGCAAGACATGGAACAGACTATCTGAGAAGTACAAAATAAATTGAAGGTGGTGCGGGATCGCCAAAAGAGTTATGCTTCCTTGAAGAGATAGCATAAGGTGTTTTCCGTTAGAGATCATGTTTACCTCTGAGTCAAGCCCAAAAAGAGCTCCCTGAGATTGGGAAGTTGTACCAAATTAGCACCACAATTCTACGGACCCTTCCAGATCTTGGAAAGGATTGGACCCGTGGCATATAAAATTGCTCTCCAGCACACTTGAGAATTCATAATGTTTTTCATATTTCATTATTGAAGAAATATATACATGATTCCACTCATATCATTGACTGGAATGTGGTGCAGGTGGAACCAGAAGGAGAATTTCAAATGGAACCCCTACATATTTTGGACAAGAAAGAAAGAGTACTTTGGAACTGGGTCGTCACTCGAGTTAAGGTGCAATGGAAGCACTTTAGACCGGAGGAGGTGACTTGGGGACTAGAGGAAGATATGCAAAAGAAGTACCCAGATTTATTTACAGAAGCTATGGACGAAAACTAAGAACACTGAAGACAGTGTTGCATTAAGGGGGTGTGGATGTAATATCCCTCAATTCATAAACATTTAATTGTAATGTTTATTTCTAGATTGTGCATTCTGAAACATTATCTGTGATGCTAAGTTCTAGACTGTATGTTTTGATGAGTTTGGCTGGATTTGGTGTCTGCCCAAATGGTCCTTGGAGGATAGTTGCAACAGCTACATTTTTCCTTTAATGAAAATCTGAATGAAAGGGACTAGCCACGTTAAAGAGAAGACTATGCATGCAAGGGTGGAGACGTAGAGCAGTAAACCTCAGGAAAGTACATCAGGTGTCGAAAATGCCTTAATGGCGTCGGATAGACCTTGGATAAAGTAGGGTGTAGTGGTTGATGGGGATTCAATGGTGAATGGACCGTAGCTGCGGAATGAGATCGGACAGACCCTAGAGAATCAAGGGATGCACTGGTTGATGGGGATTCCTTGGGGAATGGACCATAGTTGCAGAAGTAAGACCTAGGAAACCAAACTAAAGGGGGGCATATACGAGGAGGCAGTACACTACTGAGTATGTTGGGAACAAATGAACTCTTATTGTGTGACAACTCTGTGAAGTGTTAGGAAAGGGTTGAGAGAAACACTTGTAGTGTGAGCACTCCGAGAAGTGTTAGGCAAGGGATTTCAGCCTGGAAACTGAATTAAGGTTAGTTGTCTCCACACTTGGCACACATAGTTAAGATCAAGGGTGATTGAGGATGGAGGACATCTGCGCCTAATCTATAGTTGGGTGGAACATGGTTGTCCCCTTTTCATTGCAGCTCTACTTACCGATGGGTTCCATTACTAGGTTTTGTTTCTGAAAACTATCGAGCTCAAGGTATGTTGTATTTGTGTAAACATGTGTTTCATTATCAATAGAATGACAAATAGCAGCTTTAGATTTATTAATGGGAATGATGCTTATGAATGGGTGTACTCATACACTATTTTGCATGATTGTTCCTTGCATTTGGTAAGATGGAAACTCAGATGATGTACTGTTGCTTATATAGAGTTACCTGTATGATGTCTGAATCCCTGTGATTGATGAACTCAGGGCATTTATCTGTGTGTATGAATGTATGTTTCAATGTTGTAGAGATTATAAAGGAAACTTTAAGTTTTTTTATGAAAGCATTGCTCATGAACTAGTGTATGCTCATATGGCTATGTTTGTGTTTGTTATGTAATGCATCTACTATGTTTGATGAACCGTAATTTGTATGTTGATATAGTCCCCTTAAGGAAGCACATAGTAGAATAGTAGAAATATTGCAAGGAGAGCATGTTATTAATTCCACATGCTTTTCACAACCCGCAACCCATCTCTGATATAGATCGATGGTCGAGATTGGTTCCGTAAGGAACCAACGATGTGGAAGAAGTTGTGTGGAAGAAAAAGTTAAAATATAACAAATTTAAGAGTTTTTGTGTCACATCCCCAACCCTTACTCGGTGGAGAGGACGCGACTATCATCTATCAACCCGAGCAATCTAAGCCCCCATGAACATAACATAATAATGCATTGAACTTAAAATATATAAATACACATATGCATAATGAAATGTACATGATATATATAAAGCAGAAGAAAATCATTCATTCAACACATTCATGCATTCAACATGTTCATGATAATTTCATAATAATTCATAAGCAAATACAATTGCAGAACTTAAATAAACAAGAATGCTTATCTTTGAAAGAAGTTTGTCCCGCAACCAGCTATGTCGCTCCAACGTTCCACCCAACCATAGGCCAGTGTGCTCTTTAATCTCTCAACAACACTGCCACCCCCGAGCTGGGCATGATTTTCCCCAAGGAATCAGGAACACTAGCAGACTTCCCCAATAGCCAAGGGTACAATAAAACTCAGTCAATCCAACATAGTTGGGTTTATCAGACTTACACAGGAAGTGGTTTACACTTAGCCAAATTCACATGAGACACAGCCAAGCCAACAGATGGGTTTATCAGGATACCAGCCAAGCCATCCTACCAGTTGGGTTTATCAAGCTACCAAGGAGGTAGAAAGGCTGACTGCTAAGCTAGTGAGCTCAATCCAGAGCTATGAACGCCCACACCGGATCTAGCGTAACTTCTAAATATTTACACATCCTACATAAGGAAGCATCCCCTTCTTTGCTACACAGTCCCTCGGGCCATGCATTCCCTTCCAGTGCTATTCATTGTATGCAAAGAAGAAAATCAGCCTTCTAGACTGGTTTGTGAGGTTCTTTCACACACTAGGTTTATCAAGCAAGTCTAGACTCCATTTCCATTCCTTCAATCAATGTAGATGCCAAAGCAAGGGTGTGCACACAGTTATCTCAGTACCTGAATTAAAAAAATGTAGCAGACGCCAGGGATTACATACACACACAGTAATCAAGAATTTATGAACATTGTCGGATCCATACCGACTACTTCCATAACCAAAACAAAGCGTTTGCTGGTCAATTCAATCAAAACACCAAATCAACTGCTGGGAAACCGTATACAGAAAACGACTAGCAACCAGGAAAATCGTGGGAAGGAAAAAAATCGTCGAATAGGGGGAAACGTAGATGAAAACCAAAAATGAAAACGTTGGTTGATTAATCAAATCAAGACACAATCGTGTTCAGGAAAAACAACCAGCAGACAGGAACAATCGTGAAAAGGAAACAAATTGTTGAATCGGACAAAATCGTGAAGGGTTCAGACTCATAATGGTTTTGCTTGCTATGTGAATGAAGATTGGGATCCAAAAATGTTACACACAGTCAAAAATCATGAGGGGAAGGTGAAATGCCCATGCATGAGGGAAAGGAAGACGTTTTTCATGTTTTCTTTGCCCAAGAAAAATTAAAAATGTTTTTCTAGAAATGGTGCTTTACCCATTTCGAATTTTTCCCACTCTTCCAATCCCCCACTCCCTTATCCTTAGGAAAATCATGCCCCCATATCATTTTGGTTGCGTTGACATAGCTGGCTGTAGGTTTTAATTAAAAATTGCAAATTAACATAATGTCCAACTTTTTTATGTTTAGCTAGAATAAAATACCATCGAATCAACCTTAATTGTCGAAACATAAACACTAAATCAATGGTGGGGATTTTTCCTAGCTCCACACCATGATTGTTTACATCATATTGTTTAAATGCAAATGGGGTCAAAATTGAGGTGTTACATTCCCCTCCCCCTTCAACAGCACTGTCCTCAGTGCTTTACAATATTGAACAAAAATTCTTGTTGGTACTGCCCTCAACAATCCGCAGATTCAAGCAAAAATGGATGTTCCATTCACATGGCATCCTCCATCTCCCACGTAGCTTCTTCAAGACTGTAGTGCTCCCATTGCACCTTCACCGGTCCTATTTCTCGATTCCGGAGCATTATGACCTTCCTGGCGAGGATGCGCATAGGATCAATTTGGAACTCTTCCTATGGTTCCACTTGTATCACATCCCAATTTATTACATGGTTAGAATCATGTACATATTTCTTAAGCAAAGAAACATGAAAAAAATTATGAGCTCTAGTGCTAGTAGGCAATGCAAGTCTATATGCAACTGGCCCTATTCTTTCAAGAACTTCAAACGACCCACGGTATCTAGGTGACAACTTGGCACAACTTCCAAGATTCAAGGAACTCTTCTTTGACTTCACTTTGAGGTAAACATGATCCCCAACATTGAACTCTCTGTTCACCATATGCTTATCTACATAGCTTTTCTAACTGTCATGGGCTCCTTTCAGATTCTGGCTGATCTTTACAACCCCCTGCTCCATCTCCTTGAGCAATTCTAGACCAAGCACAACCCTATTCATAGGATTATCCCAAGTCACTGGTGTCCTACACCTTCTGCCATACAAAGCTTCATATGGACTCGTCCCCAAGGATGCTTGTTGTCCATTGTTATAAGAAAACTCTACCAGGTGTAAATAGTATTCCCACTTGGATGGTTTGTCCATCACATATATGTGAAGCATGTCTTCCAGCACTTGGTTAACTCTCTCGGTCTGTCCATCGGTCTGAGGATGGTAGGCAGTGCTAAAATTCAACTTTGTACCCAAATCTGCAAACAACCCCTTCCAAAAATTGGAAGTGAACTTGACATCTTTGTCAGAGACTATTGCCTTAGGCAATCCATGCAGATTGAAAATCTCCTTCATGAATATCTTTGCAATGTCATCAGTCTTATGTGTAGACTTAACTGGTATAAAATGTGTTTCCTTTGTCAACTTTTCCACCACAAGCATGATGGAATCATGTTGTCTCCAAGTCATTGGCAATCCTGTAATAAAATCCATGGAAATAACTTACCATTTCCATTCTAGAATTGGCAAAGGTTGCAACAAACTTGCTGAATGTTGATGTTCAAACTTCACTTGCTGACACTTCATGCACCTTGAAATATATTCAGCCATGTCCTTATTCATTCCTAGACAAAAGTACTGCTTTCTAGCTTTAGCAATCGTCTTTTGATATCCTGGGTGACCAGAATATGGAGCTTGATGGATCTCATCCATAATAACCCTCCTCAAGTCTGCTACATTTGGAATATAAATTATGTTCTTATAGGCAAGAAGTCCATCTTCTTCCAATTTATATCCCTCGTACTTCTTTTCAAGGCTTTGCTGCTGCAACTTGTCCTTGACCTATGCATACAATTCATCTTCAACAACATGATTAGAAATTTCTTGCCTCAAATCTGATTGGAAAATACTAATGGATACCACATGCATTTCCTGCACCTTCTTGTTGAGTGCATCAACTACCTTATTCTCTTTTCCTTTTATGTGCTTGATTTCAAAATCAAACTCACATAAAAACTCCAACCATCTCGCTTGCCTAGCATTCAGAGTAGGCTGATCAAACAAATACTTCATACCACAATGGTCTATTCTTATCTCAAATCTTCTGCCCATCAAGTAATGTCTCCACATCTTAAGAGAATGTACTATGGCTGCAAGTTCTAGATTATGAGTGGCATAGTTCATTTTGTGCTCCTTTAATTTTATTGACTCATAACATATCACGTGGTTGTCTTGCATAAGAAATCCTCCAAGTCCTTGACCACATACATCCGTACATACCACAAAATCTTTCTCTAGGTCTGCAACTTTTAAGACTGGTGCACTCATGAGAATATACTTCAACCACTAGAAACTTTATTCACACTTTGAGGTCCATTCGAACTTTATCCCCTTTCTTTGCAAATAAGTGATAGCATGTGCAACCTTGGAGAATCCTTCAATGAATCTCCAGTAGTATCCTGCAAGCCCCATAAAAGATCTTACCTCTGTCACATTCTTTGGAGTAGGCCAATTCTTAATAGCTTCAAGCTTCTCAGGGTCTACAGAAATACCCTCCTATGAAATAATGTGACCCAAGTACTGAATTATATCCCTATAGAAGTCACACTTGCTCATCTTTCCATAAAGCTGATGTTCTCTGAGCAATTGCAATGTTAGTCTCAAATGTTCTTCATTCCTAGAATAAACAAGAATGTCATCAAGGAAAAAAAGAATGAATTTGTCCAAATACCTGCTGAAGACACTATTCATAAGGCACATAAATGTTGTTGGTGCATTTGTGAGACCAAATGGTACCACTACAAACTCATAATGTGCATACCTTGTTCTGGAGGTTTTCTTATGAATGTCTTTGTCCTTAATTCTCACCTGATGGTAACCAGACCTCAATTCAATCTTGGAAAATACCTTTTCTCCTTTCATTTTATCAAATAGGTCATCAATTCTTTGCAAGGGATATTTTTTCTTCACCGTGACTTTATTCAGTTGTCTGTAATCAATACACAATCTGAGTGTACCATCTTTCTTCTTTATGAACAGAACTGGTGCTCCCCAAGGAGACACACTCGGCCTGATATACTTTTTCTCCAACAATTCTTACAGGTGCATCTTCAGCTCTAACATTTTCGGTGTACTCATTCTGTAGGGTTCCCTTGACACTGATGTTTCTCCTGGAACAAGTTCAATTGTGAAATCTATGTACCTGTTTGGAGGAATTCCTAGAACCTCATCAGGAAAAAAATCCCTGAAGTCTTGCAACACAGGATAGTCTTCCAACTTAGGAGTTTCATTATCAGTTGCCTCCTCAATATGGGTTGCATACAACTGACAACCTTTTCTACAAAACTTCTTTAATTGCATTGCTGAAATCTGCATTACTGGGATTACCTTTGGAATGCTTCTTACAACTACCAAGTTCCCTTCTTCATCCATGCATGCAAAAGTATTATAATAACAATCAAGCTTCACTCTGTGAGATTATAACCAATCCATTCCAATGAGAACATCATAGGAACCAAGTGGTAGAACATTCAGATCTACACAAGTGACCAATCCGTTCATCACCAATGGACTTTTATCTACCACTTCATTAACTTTTCTCTTAGTTCCAGTGGCTAGTTGAACTAACCAAGGCTTGCTATGCTTTACCTTCCTAAGAGAAAAAAACTCCACTACTCTAGGAGAAATATAACTGTGAGTAGAACTAGGGTCAATCAAAATAGAAATAGATTTCTCAACAATATTACCTGCAACTTCAACCACCGTTGACTGGTGATCTTCCTGGAGGTTGTCCAGTGCTTCATAAATTCTAGGTACGGTCATTGCTACTTGCCCCACTATTTCTTCCTCTTGAATATTGTATGTTGGCCTTGCATCCTCATTCTCAAGTGGACAGTACCTATGCATGTGGGGTCCTCCACATTTCCAACATTGGAGTGGTCCTCTGTTCTGTTGTGGATCTTTTGGCTTCTCTCCTGTCGCTCTAGCCGACTACTTCTCAACTTGTGTTGGTTGCTTCTATTGATTCTTGAAGTTAGAAGGTTTGTAACCTTTCTTCCTTTGATCAGACTTCTCACTCCTTTTGTCCTTCCATGTTTCCTGGTAATCTAGTTTGTTCTTGCTTTGCTCGTAGCAATACTTAGCTTTTCTTATTGTTTCTTCCAGAATTCTAGGTTCATAGAACTCAATCCTGTCTTTGTAAGACTAAGGCAATCCACTCAGAAAACGTTGGATCTTCTCCTTCTCATATTTTATGTACCTGACATACCTCAACAACTCCAAAAAATTATTGGCATACTCTTTGATAGTCTGATGTCCCAATATCAGCTCATGGAACTCTTTGATCTTGTCATCATAGTACCTGTCAAAGAGGTACTTCTCCTTGAAATACTTATGGAACTGCTTCCACACAATCTTCCTTTCATTCATCTTCTTTAATTTCCTGAAATGCTCCCACCATATGGATGCTCTTTCGGTCAAATTGAAAATGGCTACTCTATCCTTCATATTTCCTGAATAGTCTTAGACTTGGAAATATTTTCTCATCCCAAGAAGCCAAACTTCAGCTTCTTGACCATTCTTTATCTCACCATTAAAGGTAGGAGGCCTTTCCTTCTTAAATTCATCCCGTGAGTGGTTCTGGTAGTGCCTCCTTCTCTGATTCTCTTGGGAAGAATAAATTGAATCTCCAGTGGACCCTTCAGAGTCAGATGACTCACTAGGTGATATCTTTCTTCTTCTAACAGTGTTCTTACTCACTTTTGGATTTTCTGCTGGTCCTCAGAATTCATCTTTCTTTGAATATTTGTCAAACTTTGCAGCATAGCTGCATTTCGCTGATTCTGCTCCTCTTGAGCCTTAACCAATCTTTCATTATCTTCCTTGTAACTCTGCATCTCCGCCATTAGGCTTCTCATGGTGGCTGCAAAATCTGGGGGAGTCTCTTGTAATATTCTCTCATCAGATTTTGTCTCAGCATTTCCAATTCAGACATTTTCCCCCATAGCATCTTCCTCATACTCATTGGGGTCCCGTGCATAGTCATCCATGTTGTCGGTTCTCATGGTTGAACCACGACTCACCTTACCTAACTGCACTATCTGGAATGCTACTTTTGAAGGTGACTATGATTATGCAAAATGTGTTAATAACGTAGTTGTTAGCTGCATAACATTCACATGAATCATACATTACTTACCTTCACTTGGAAAAACCATACATTAACAACTTTGCCCAAAACACAGAATTTTCTTTTCACAAAGAACGACTGTCTGAAGGGGGCGACGGGGGTCAAGGGCGGGTCGAGGGAAGCACCCTTGTTTTTTTTTTTGTAAATACATCAATTTCGCTCAATTTGGTGCATAAACAGGCTGCCATTTTTCATCTTTCTAGCCCTATAGATCTCAATGAAAAAACCCTGCTGAATTTCTCAATTTCGGAAAAAATTTCACCCGCTGCATCGAAAAAAATTTAGACTTTCACCTGCTACAGCGACTCGATCCTCATCTTTCATTCGTCGAGAGCATGTTATTAATTCCACATGCTTTTCACAACCCGCAACCCATCTCTGATCTAGATCGATGGTCGAGATTGGTTCCGTAAGGAACCAGCGGTGTGGAAGAAGTTGTGCGGAAGAAAAAGTCAAAATATAATAAATTTAAGAGTTTTTGTGTCACGTCCCCAACCCTTACTCGGTGGAGAGGACGCGACTATCATCTATCAACCCAGGAAATCTAATCCCCCATAAACATAACATAATAATGCATTGAACTTAAAACATATAAATACATAGATGCATAATGAAATGTACATGATATATATACAGCAGAAGCAAATCATTCATTCAACACATTCATGCATTCAACATGTTCATGATAATCTCATAATAATTCATAAGCAAATACAGTTGCAGAACTTAAATAAACAAGAATACTTATCTTTGAAAGAAGTTTGTTCCGCAACCAGCTATGTCGCTCCAACGTTCCACCCAACCATAGGCTAGTGTGCTCTTTAATATCTCAACAACATTGACACCCCCGAGCTGGGCATGATTTTCCCCAAGGAATAAGGAACACTAGCAGACTTCCTACATAGCCAAGGGTACAATAAAACTCAGTCAATCCAACACAGTTGGGTTTATCAGACTTACACAGGCAGTGGTTTACACTTAGCCAAATTCACATGAGACATAGCCAAGCCAACAGATGGGTTTATCAGGATACCAGCCAAGCCATCCTTCCAGTTGGGTTTATCAGGCTGTCAAGGAGGTAGAAAGGCCGACTGCTAAGCTAGTGAGCTCAATCCAGAGCTATGAATGCCTTCATCGGATCTAGCCTGACTTCTAAACATTTACACACACAACACAAGGAAGCATCCCCTTCTCTGCTACATAGTCCCTCAGGCCATGCATTCCCTTTCAGTGCTATTTAGTGTATGCAAAGAAGAAAATAAGCCTTCTAGATTGGTCTGTGAGGTTCTTTCACACAATAGGTTTATCAAGCAAGTATAGACTCCATTTCCATTCCTTCAATCAATGTAGATGCCAAAGCAAGCATGTGCACACAGTTATCTTAGTACCTACATTAACAAAACGTAGCAGACGCCATGGATTACATACACACATAGTAATCAAGAATTTCTGAACATTGTCGGATCCAGACTGACTGCTGCCATAACCAAAACAAAATGTTTGTTGGTCAATTCAATCAAACACCAAATCGACTGCTGGGAAACCGTATATAGAAAACTACTGGCAACCAGGAAAATCGTGGGAAGGAAAACAACCACCGAACAAGGGAAACGTAGATGAAAACCAAAAACGAAAATGTTGTCTGATTAATCAAATCAAGATACAATCATGTTCAGGAAAAATGACCAGCAGACAGGAACAATCCTGAAAAGGAAACAAATTGTCGAACCGGAGAAAATCGTGAAGGGTTCAGAATCAAAATGATTTTTCTTACTGCTTGAATGAAGACTGGGATCCAAAAACGTTACACACTGTCAAAAATCATGAGGGGAAGGTGAAACGCCCATACGTGAGGGGAAGGTGAAACGCCCATGCGTGAGGGAAAGGCAAACGTTTTTTGTGTTTTCTTTGTCCAAGAAAACCTAAAAATGTTTTTCCGGAAATGGTGCTTTACCCATTTCAAATTTTTGCCCACTCTTTCAATCCCCCACTCCCTTATCCTTAGGCAAATCATGCCCCCATCTCATTTTGGTTGCGTTGACATAGCTGGCTATAGGTTTTAATTAAAAATTGCAAATTAACATAATGTCCAGCTTTTAAATGTTTAGCTAGCATAAAATACCATTGGCTCAACCTTAATTCCCGAAACATAAACACTAAATCAATGGTGGGGCTTTTTCCTAGCTCCACGCCATGATTATTTACATCATATTATTTAAATGCAAACGGGGTCAAAACCGTGGTGTTACATTTTTCCTACCGCATTCTGCATTTCGGAATACAGAAGGCGGAAGGCAGAAAGTGAAAAGAAGTATAGGGGGGAATTCAAGAGTTTTCTTCTACCGCAATCTACATTTCAGAATACGGAAGGTAGAAAGTGGAAGGAGAAAACTGAAAAGAAAATTAAGGTGAACTAAAGAGTTTCCACCGACCGCAATTTGCATTTCGGAATACGGAAGGCGGAAGGCAGAAAGTTAAAAGAAATATAGGGGAAATTTACGAGTTTTTGCCTACCGCAATCCACATTTCAGAATACGGAAGGTGGAAGTTGGAAGGCGGAAAGTGAAAATAAATATAGGGGAAATTTAAGAGTTTCCTCCTACCGCAATCCGCATTTCAGAATATGGAAGGCAGAAGGCGGAAGACAAAAAGTTAAAAGAAAAATAGGGGAAATTTACGAGTTTCCGCCTACCGTAATCTGCATTTCGAAAGGCGGAAGGAGGAAGGAAGAAAGTGAAGAGAAATATAGGGGAAATTTACGAGTTTTCACCTACCACAATCCACATTTTGGAATACAGAAGGCGGAAGGCAGAACATGAAAATAAATATAAGGGAAATTTAAGAGTTTCTGCCTACCATAATAGCATACGAAAGGCGGAAGGCGGAAAGTGAAAGGAACAACAAGGCAAACTTAAGAGTTTCTGCCTATTGCAATCCGCATTCGAAATATGGAAGGCAGAAGGCGGAAAACAAAAAAAGGAAATCATAAATATTGAGGGTTTCGCTACCCACACACTGCAATGGCAAAATGCAGAAGAATAAATCCTAGAAATATTTTAATTGCGGAAATGATAGTTGCAGGAACAATTAAGCATAGGAATGAATGATTAAAGGAAGATTCATGGCCATGCCTTATACAAAAGAAATTTTTTTTTATGCATGTTAGCAGGTTATTTGGGTATGTTGCATTTATCACAATGATATTTAAACTATGAAAAATGCTAACGTGTATCTCTCACTTTCACCAAACTAAAGTGGAAATAATAATTAATTGGGCAAATGGCAATGCAAATCTAAAGGTGCATCATTTGGAACATTGGTGCACCATGCTACAAGATTTAAAAGAGTGCTTCTCAAACATCTCTTTTACTCACATTTTCGGACATCAATTTTGAAGCAGACATGCTTTCAAAACTTCTTGTTGGTGAAACAGATGTCTCTAGAATGTATAGGTTCTATTATTGTGAACCGTGGGACATATCGTTTCTTCTAATTATATTCCATTTTGCTCTATGAGTCCATATATGTAGATAAGTATAGCAATGAAGTTCGGATGTTTGGTTCCTCAAATTTTAGTTTATTAGAATGATCAAGGTTTTTTAAACTTTATATAAAGAGTATATCTAACTTTGATTTATTTTTTTAATAAAATAGTAAATAATAATTTTTCCTATGTGAAAAAGGTGGAAATATAATTTATATATTTTGCATTGTACAAGAGTAAAAAGGTCTAGATATAATTTATGTATTTTACATTGCATAAAAGTAAAAACATTTTTGAGTCTCGGTGCTTATCCTTAGAAAAGTAAAAACACACCTTCGAAAAGTGGGAATTATTTATAGTTTATTATACTTGTCTATTGGAAATTAAAATATTTTATAGTTTATTATATTTTTCTATTATAAATACTTTAATATTGTATTACCAATATATTATTTAACTCTCTATTTTTTATAATAATAAAAAATATAATTTTTAAATAACAAAATCTACTTAGGAATACGTATCGAGATGATGTTGCCAATTATCATGTTCATGTTAGTTAGTTGTCCCTAGAGTATGGCAGGTTGTTAGTCCTTTAACGAAACAAGTCATGTGAAGGAATGTTATGGAAACCTATCACCGACCTAGGAATTTAAGTCATGTGAAGGAAACCCAACCGCCTTAATAAACAAACATAAATACATAACTAACCTTAGGGTTATAGGCTTTAATTTATTAATTATTTTTAATCCTTTGATCTATATTATAAGTGTTAACAAGTTAACAAACATTATCATGACTATTTATTAAATCTCACCACTTTATCCTTACCTTTACATTATTATTTTGGGTACAATTAAATTTAAAAAACACTATTCTTTCCTTTAAAGTTACCTTTCAAAAAAAAATTTATTAAAGCGACAACTCCAGCCAAGTTTGGCTAGGTGTAATGATTAAAAAGTTAATTCCATCTATTAATTTAATCCACGAAAGTTTAAAGTGATTTTTTTTAATTAATGTATTGACAAAAATATAGGGGATGGTATTAATATGAAACAAAATCCTCTTTATGATATGCTATTCCATGAAAGGAGGGCAATGCGTCAGAATTATTATTATTTTTTAATTTATACTTAATGAAGATTATTTTTTATTTTAATTATATATTATAAATATTTTACATTATAATAATTATCAAATATATTATATTTATAAAATATTATTGATGTTGTAAATAAACATTATTGATGTTAAAAAAATTATTTATATAAAAATTGAATTTATGTTCATAAAATATTATAACTATTTTATTTAATGAAATATATTTTAGTTGATTTTTGTAATAATTAAATAAATAAATATGTTTTAAGGGTTAACTCAATTGGTAAGATGTATGTACATTTTTTTGGTTCGGGGGTTATGAGTTTGAGTCTTGAGTCTTTTGGAGAACCTAGATGGTTGAGCATTTTCGAAATAGTGGGGGCTTAACAAGAAGAACATCTTATAAACACATTTAAGGGCTCAACATGCCACTTACAAGAAATTGAACTTGGGTTGATAAAGTAACAATCATTTCTCTCAACCACCCAAACTACATTTAAATGTATAAATTTTTTTGTGTATATATATATTAAACTTTATCGTTTTTCATATAATTCTTAACTATGTCTAAAATTATTAAAGTTAATCTTTGTTATATATAACTATACAAGCTCTTTAAACCAAACCTCAATATTCAATAAATATCAATATGAAATTAAGTTTACATCATAATAATGTGATTCTTAACTATGATTATTAAAGTTAATCTATGTTATATATACTTATGCAAACTCTTCAAACCAAACCTCAATATTCAATAAATATCAAATTAAGTTTACATTTTGTTTAATTCATTCATTGGCATTTATTTAATTCATTTTTTTTTCTTGAGAAAAAGACAGTTTTAACTTTTATAAAACTGTCTTACATAGCGACACCACTTAGTTACAAAAAACATAAGTCTGTAGGATCATAACAGATGTCCAATGCAGGTATATTGTTTTCAAAATGAAACTGATAGCTTAACTTAGAAACTATGATCACTAGGCTCCACTAATTGCCCAAATGACTTTTAACAAAACATCAATTTAATCAAAATAAGTAGTAAAATCATAAATATGCAGGATCAAAGGCTGAGATCAATAGAGTTTCAGAGAACCAGAGTCCATCAGATATTCCTCCTTGAATTCTTCCTAGAAGATCATACCTGTCCCAATACCCATTGCCTTTTTGAATAAATCATATGCAACCATATTGTATTCTCTATAAATATGTTGAAAGGTCGGTACTCTGAATTGAGATAAAAGAGCTTTGACCCGAACAAGCCAGTGCTCCAGTTTGACAATTTGGATATTGTGTTTGTCAAGAGCCCAATCAATTATCACTTTAGAATCCCCCAAAGCCCAAAGGTCTAAGAAAATGCATATGCAAACACACCTCGTATAAACAAGAATTTTAATATGTGTATATCTTTTGATCTTTGGACATAAAGAAGTGAGGTACCCTCTTAAGGCAAGGGAGATTTATTTGTGTCTCACATTACAACATGTTGTTTGCATTTGTGTTTGTCTACATGTAGCAAAATGGTTTTGACATCATAATGTATTAATATTTGGTTTAAACATACTATGAAAAGGCTAGAAATATGCATGGGATATATTTCATTTCCTTCGTTAAGTTGAATCATGTGATGTTTTTTCAAAAAAACACAATTTCATAAAAATGAGAGAAATCTTTGCACAACTATTAAAAAAAAGTTAAATGTGTTCTGAGAAAGCGTGCAACTCTTAACAAATTGAAAAGGGATCCCAACCAAACACAAATATTTTGAGGTTTTTTAGAAGATGGACCATTTATTTACCAAAAACCCTAAATAAGTCCTAATCCACTACAAAAAGCTTATTTAGTAACTATTTTGAAGACCTTTGTCATAATAGAGATATGGCCCATAAATTCTTTTCAATTAGAGTTTTCATATTGCCCTATATTTTTACATTGTCCTTGTAGAGACGGAGGAGAAGACATTTGAAAGGGTTTTTAGACTAAAGAGTTTTGATAGGAAAGAACATAGAGGAGAGAGGGTTTTGGAGACACTTTAACACATTTATGGTAATTTCTCATGTATTTTTTTTAATTAAAGTTTCATTTGATTATTAACATAAACAAATTGTATAAGGTTTTAACACAAAAATGGTGGGTCACAAATACGTCCACAAACAAAACTCAAAAGTAACTATGCAGGTCAACATAACTCAAATACCCACCAAATTTAAGTAAAAGTAATGAAAGGGTTGGCTTAATCCAATACACACATAGTCACATTTCCATGAGAAGTTTTGAGCATTGAAAAAACAAATAGGTAAATGCATTGTCCAAGTAGATAAAACTAAGAAGCGACCTTGTGAGTCACTAGACAGGGTTAGTTGTGATCATTTAGGTGCCAACCCCATCTCAATATTAGAGGATCAACATCAATATATTGGATGAGCTCTTAACCATATCTAGAAGGCTCCATAGGCTTGGACCCATAGCAATAGCCAAGCCCATAATGAAAAAGTTCTTGTCGTTGTGTAGCAACATTGGCTACCAACTCCTCCTTACACTCTCAAACCTATCTTCCAACCCAATCATGGGGCCTTTTATCCCCTCTATATGATCTTTCGTATGCAAGCCAAGAAGAGTTGTGTGGTTCTCTACTCGTAGCACAAAGGGGCCCACCCCATTATACCAGGAGCTATTGGAGGTGTTCAATTTCAACCCAAACCTTTTGAACTTCCACAATGATCTACAAACACACTTTAACATGTATTGGAGTGATATCATACCATGAAAATACTTAGGAATAAATAACATAATTAAAAGAAACATCATTATCTCACTACCATAACCAAAATAATATCTCAAGTTACTCTCACATGCATCTATGTTGAATGAAATTCAATGGCATAGGGAAGTTGGTGCCCTAACAAGGAATTGTTCCAAGTGAGCTAGGAACAAAGATAAAGATGACAAGAGGTGTCATGTACCCCAATTCCAATAACATTTTTTGTTTAAAGAAGACATTATATTTTATTTTTATTGTAAAGTTTGCGACTATTGACCATGTGGGGTCAAGGATGACTCTAATTAATTATGTTGAATATTTTACTAGTTAATAAATAAAAGATGAGATAAATAGCCTAACGAAGCTATTGAATGAGTGTCCACTGGCCCACTAGGTGGATTAGACTGGGGTGAGAAAAAACTAACACATGGCAGCATCCTCAACCACATCTAGCTGTTGCAGGGGGGCAACTTTGTCATATCCCCACATTTTGATCGCCAGAAGTGTTGACCTTGCCTAGCACCAAGGGGGTCAAAAGATGCATTAAATAAACTAACCTAGGATATTCTATTTAAATTTCACTTAGGATGAATGTACTTGGTATATTAATTGTCATTAAATATTATTATGCAATTAATTAGGTGGAAAATAAGTTTCCATTAATAGGAAGGCCACTTGGGCAAGCTAACTTGCCAAGTAGGAAAATTAGAAACTGTATGACAAAATCAATTGGACAAGAAAAGGGAAAGTGCCAAAATATATGACAAAAGTATTCAAATACAAAAGAGGCAACAATTAACAAAGGAGGATGCAGTTTCCTTTTTGGAGTTCAGTCATAAAAATAGGAAAGCCGAGAAAAGTTGTCATAAGGAAAAATAGCAACTATGGGTCAAGGAAAGCAAAGTTTCGAAATTGGATGTAGGTGGATGAAAGGGAAACATATTTATTCTCTTACACATGCTAGTTTCCTCAAGGAAGGCGAATTTGTGGCTAGGGTTAGGGTTTAGAAAGTGGTAACGTGCTTAACAAGTGATTGACTTGCTCAACAAGTCACCCAGGTTTATTTAAAGACAATTGGATCTCCATTTCTCAGTTTGGATGTTTATTATGTTGATTTTTATGAAGCTAATACTTCCTTGCTGAGTTTTGTGCCTCAGGTTCTTGGGGGATGCGCTCCAAGATTCTCATTCCCTCTCTCCTCTTCCCTTCTTCTCCCCTTCTCATTGCAGGTTACATTGGAGCTATGGAGCAGCATCTCTGAGTTGATTCAGGATTTGTTAGCAGCCTACAACCATCCATTATTTTATCTCATATTTCATTAACAAATCCAATATTTTTCAATATCTAAGGTTTCAAACCTCCATGCCCTTCCTTGTATTATGTCAATAAAATACATTGTAATGATGCACAATGCTGAAGAGAGTGTTATAGTTAATTGATGAGATTAATTTTGAGTTTATTAGATGTAATATGATATCATAAACATTCTCTGCAATTTTTATTCCAATAGTATTTGAAATGTCTTAGATTTACTCATTTTAAGTCAACCTAGTCTAGATTTGCATTGGAAAATAACTAGTTTTGTTGTAACTTCCATATTTCGACTTGTATGACTCCAAATAACTCCATTCTTTTCCTAATGAGTCATTAAAAAACATATATAAGTTCCCCAAGTCCAAAATAGAGGATCTGAACCACCCTTACCCTAGTTGGAAAGGTCTGACTATGGAGCTAGTGAGCTGCCCAACGAGCTAGTCTCACATTTACAACTTGCATAATATTTTCCTTTTCCTCTGATATGTTATTATACTTCATGGAGCTATTATTATTGTCTCGTAACCTTATAATAGAACCTTATTCAATTTATACAAGCCTATGGTTGTGGATATGAGAAAAGTGCTTCCCAGTTTCACGGTTAGGTGACCCAGCAGCATGGAAGTAGGTTTCCGCGGAGCAAACTCTGAAACCTCAATGGTCCCTGATATAAATGTGTTAGGGAAGAAACTCTATCAATCCTATTCTATCCTTTATTTCCTCTCTCTTCCTACTTCTCTGTGACGAAAAGTATTAGTCATTTTCCCTTATCTTCTTAGCTTCCAAAAGTCGACTGGTTGTTTGCAAGTTTTATTTTAAAAAATTAAGATAATTTGCAGAAAGTTAATATTCTGGTATGCATATCAGATCAGGGATATTACAGTGGTATAAGAGCACTTTCCTCCACTCCTATGGAAAGAAGGCTCTCTATTGACTAATTTTGCAGATCACCAATTAAAGTTTCAACCATGAGGGTTATGCCAGTAGTTGAAGATGATGACTTTGATCAGTTTGGTGAAGAAGAAGAGGTGATCTATGTTAATGATGGGTTTCAAATGTCAAGATACAAGGATGGTTCCTTTTTTGAACATGTGGAGTATGAAGAAAGCAATTTTGAACTACCCATGGCTAATCCTAAGAAGGATTTATCAAAGATGATAGATGTAGCTGAAAAGTTTCCCCACCACTACAAAGAGTATCTTTCCTTGGGGGAAGATATTTGTAAATCCATTCCTTTCAAAGATTATTTTTATTGCATATTTTGATTTGAGCCCAATAATGTAGATGATTACTCTTTCAAGAGCAACAAATCATCCATAGAGGAACCAAGTTGTTCCACCTCTCTGAGCAATGAGGAGGAGGAAAGAACCAAAAGTGAAGAGTCATCAAATCCATCAGCATGTTCAAGCATTTTGAGATTCTTTGGTTTTTCTTCAAGAATAGTATCTGGAAGTAATGATCATAGTACCTTTCAAGAAGTAGAAACCTCAAGTTGCTCGAAAGAAGATTCTCCATAATATCTTGCTTGTTTCCCATTACTCCAAGAAGAGAATGAGCATGAATGCACTTCCAGTTTCCTTGTGAGTGATCTTCGAACCACTGCTAAGGATGTGGGTTCATATGTTGGTGGAAAGACATATTTTGGATCAGATCCAAAAGAAGAAGAAGAAAAGTTACAGTCATCTTAGGAGCCACGTAAGGAAGAAGAAGAAAAGTCCATACCACCTAGGTGTGAAGCAGAAAATTTGGTGGAGGAGAAGGCCACGTTAGTATCACTTCAGGAATATGGTAATGTGAAGAACATGGATGATAAGGGATATGATTTTTGCAACATCCATTATTATTTCAGCCATCCAATTCATGGGATATTGAAAATATTACACTTTCCTGTGAGGACTGCAGAATGAAGGACAATGGTGAGGGAAAAGAATTCACTCCTAGTTTTTCTATTGGTGAACCAAAAATCAGTGCAGAGGAGGGTGAGGTTGTCAATGATGATAATGGATATTTGGATTAGATCCAAAAGAAGAACATATTTCAGTTCTGAAATCATCAATTGAACTTCCAAATGAAGTGGAATACAAGCCCTCACCAGCTATGTGTGAAGTAGAAAATTCGAAGGAAAAAATATGATGCAAAGTGATGCACATAGTTCATATTTTTGTACTTATTGGAAGCATGATTAATATTAAATGCCAAAGTATGAGGTACTTTCTGATTTTTGTAGAGATTACACTTCATTTCAACCCTATGATACACCTTCCCCTTCATATAGTGTATATGAATTGATAAGATCTTCTATAGTTGATTTGTGTGCTAAGAAAGAAACATATGCTATGGATTTCTGCCATAAGGAATTTGAGCATGTATGTCAGTAATTGGATGAAGGAGACTTGATGGAGGACATTCTTCGTGAGCCACATAATTTTAGTGGATCACTAAAGGAGGACAGAGAGAAGCTTATGGCAGCCATGAAAAACCTTGTTGACATCAATGCCTAGGTGGCAAGATGTTGTTGGAAAGCTTCTGGAGGAGAGATGGAAGGAGAAGCCTTTATGGAGGAGTGCATAGCACTTAAAGAAGGCATGTCCAAGATGAAGGAGAGATATATGAACCTACTGTCTGACAGATATCATCTCCTCGTGGTGGCTAAAATGTACCATTGTGCAGTCAAGAAGGAAGAAGAAAAATTAGAAAGGCTCACTAATAAGTTGGAGATAACTAATGACTTATTGAAGAGCACACAAAGATCCCTTCAAGAGTCAAAGTTGAAGTTATGTCAACTTCAAAAGGATTTGAAAGTGTCACACCTTTCATGCTGCATGGAAGGAAATGTTTTGGGTATAATGGAGGAACCTCATGTGGAGGAAAACCATGAGGAAGGACTAGATTTGCATGTCCTTGTGAAAAGATATGAGGAAGAAAATATTGGCCATACACTCATTGAGGTTGAGAGGAAGGATGAAGTGTTATTCTCTACCGGAAATATGGCTGATCACATTCCATATGGATCAACAAATAAAATTTCTTATTCATCCATTGATTGGATGGATAGAGGCACCTAGGCAATGAAGACTGTGTGAGGTAAAAGGTTTAATTTCTACAATAATTTTTTTGTTGTGACTGACATTTTCCTGACATGTGGGCAGCCGCAAAGATTTATTTGCAGCCATTGGATACCTTCCATACACATGCACATGAGGTGCATTCTGATTTTTTTGTGCTTGAGGAATTTTTGGATGCAGATGATGAGTTCCAAGCACATCGACATTTCCCGAGAAAGGATGATTTTCTCATGGAAGGAGTCCTCTTTTCAGTGAAGAGTCAAAATAGCTCCCTTGTGTTGGACCAGCCCATTATGGGTTTGATGCATCCGCACCTTTGGTGGACACATTTTGCAGAGACTTATTTCACTATAAATCAATCCACTCTTCTATTTCAGCCGACACACATAGGGATTAAAATTGGGTGAAGGGATTTTTCCTATTGATGCCACACGAGGAGTAGGAGGCTCCCACATATTCCATTGATGACTTAATGGTTCAGCCATATGGTATGAAACTTTCACCATTCTATTTATGTGTGTACAAGAAACATCAGAGGAATCTATTTGATGTCTTCATCATGCATGGCTATTCATGGAAGTTTCACTTGAGTCAGTTTGGTGGAACAAGTAGCAAAATGTTGAGTTTTTGCACCAAAACAAAGATAGCAAATGAGGAATTCCATGTCTGGTGGGAGAGTTTAAAAAATTTCAGTTTGGCATGGGGAGAGATGAGCTTCCAGTATGGTGGTATGATTTTCATAACCTCATTTTCATCCTCTACAATGATAAAATTTTGTTGTTTATACTGATGGGTGAAAGGAGGCAGATAAAACCATGGGATCCTGACATCCTTAGGAATGACATAGTTCAAAAGGTGGCAGCAAAGTTTGGGTCCTTACAGAGGAGGCAGTGGGATCCAAGAATTCTACTCAGTTACCTTAACTAGGTTGGAATTTTCTAAAGGAAGTGGTATAAGGGAAATTACTATGATCAGAGTGGTGCAGTAGAAACATGGTGGACAAATTTGCAGCACTCTATGGTGCTTTTGCTTGAGGACAAGCATACTTGGGAGGGGAGCACTGTCATATCCCCACATTTTGATTGCCAGAAGTGTTAACCTTGCCTAGCACCAAGGGGGTCAAAAGATGCATTAAATAAATTAACCTACGATATTTTATTTAAATGTCACTTAGTAGGCATGTACTTGGTATATTAATTGTCATTAAATATTATTGTGCAATTAATTAGGTGGAAAATAAGTTTCCATTAATAGGAGGACCACTTGGGCAAGCCAACTTGCAAAGTAGGAAAATTAGAAACTATATGAAAAAATCAATCAGATAGGAAAAGGGAAAGTGCCAAAATATATGACAAAAGTATTCAAATAAAAAAGAGGCAACAATTGACAAAGGAGGATGTATTTTCTTTTTGGAGTTCAGTCATAAAAATAGGAAAGCCAAGAAAAGTTGTCATAAGGAAAAATAGCAACTATGGGTCAAGGAAAGAAAAGTTTCCAAATTGAATGAAGGTTGATGAAAGGAAAACATATTTATTGTCTTACACATGATAATTTCCTCAAGGAGGGAAATTTTTTGGCTAGGGTTAGGATTTATCAAGTGGTAACTTGCTTAACAAGTGATTGACTTGCTCAACAAGTCACCCAGGTTTATTTAAAGACAATTGGAGCTCCATTTCTCAGTTTGGATGTTTATTATGTTGATTTTTATGAATCTAATGCTTCCTTGCTGAGTTTTGTGCCTCAGGTTCTTGGGGGATGCGCCCCAAGGTTCTCATTCCCTCTCTCATCTTCCCCTCTTCTCCCCTTCTCATTGTAGGTTACATTGGAGATATGGAGCAACCTCTCTGAGTTGATTCACAATTTGTTAGAATCCTACAACCATCCATTACTATATATCATATTTCATTAACAGGTCCAATATTTTTCAATATCTAAGGGTTCAAACCTCTATGCCCTTCCTTGTATTATGTCAATAAAATACATTGTAATGATGCACATTGTTGAAGAGAGTGTTACAGTTAATTGATTAGAGTAATTTCGAGTTTATTGGATGTAATATGATATTATAAACATTCTCTACAAGTTTTATTCCAATATTATTTGAAATGGCTGAGATTTACTCATTTTAAGTCAACCTAGTCTAGATTTGCATTGGAAAATAACTAGTTTTGTTGTAACTTCCATATTTCGACTTGTATGACTCCAAATAACTCCATTATTTTCCTGATGAGTCATTAAAAAACATATATAAGTTCCTCAAGTCCAAAACAGAGGATCTGAACCACCCTTACCCTAGTTGGAAAGGTCTGACTATGGAGCTAGTGAGCTGCCCAACGAGCTAGTCTCACATTTACAACCTGCAAAATATTTTCCTTTTCCTCTGATATGTTATTATACTTAATGGAGATATTATTACTGTCTCATAACCTTATAACAGAACCTTATTCATTTTATACAAGCCTCTGGTTGTGGATATGAGAAAAGTGCTTCCTAGTTTCACGGTTAGGTGACCCAACAGCATGGAAGTAGGTTTCTGTAGAGTGGACTCCAAAACCTCAATGGTAACTGATATAAATGTGTTATGGAATACACTCTATCAATCCTATTATATCCTTTATTGCCTCTCTCTTCCTGCTGCTCTGTGACCAAAAGTATTAGTCATTTTCCCTTATCTTCTTAGCTTCCAAAAGTCAACTGGTTGTTTGCAAGTTTTATTTTAAAAAATTAAGATAATTTGTAGAAAGTTAATATTCTGATCTGTATATCAGATCAGGGATATTACAAAATTCCCTAATTTTTTGGTCATGTCCCTTAAGAAAGTGGAACAAGAGCAGGTGGCTCATTAAGTGAAAAACTGACCAAACAACCTAGGCATGCTTATATTTACCCATTGAATTCAGTAGGAGGTTATTCAATATTGACCTTGTGAAATTTCTGAATTAGAGAAAGGTGCACAAGCGATTCGATGAGGGGAAAGGCAGAAGTGGACTAAGTGATTAAGATTGTTTTAGAACTAGTGCTGCTTGTTGGTTGAGTTCTTTTCTGCTAAGGACAGAAGTACTGCTGTTAAGTACTTATGTGGAGTTGCATGGGTGTTTAATCCCATTTCTTACCCAGTTCTTTCAACCTGGTAGCTCAGTGGAAAAGCTCGGGGGTCCTAAGACAAGCAGTGCGCTATCTTTAGGAAAGGTTGTGTGGAATGGGCTCCTTGGGCTATTTGTCTCCTCTACAAGTTATCAAGTTCCAATGTGTTATTTTATTTACTTATGCAAGTAAAAGTATTGGAATTAAAGTAGTTATGATTAAATTTACTGTTATTACTTGGATAAATGGTTTTTGCAATTAGAACTATTTAAGTTTGCTTTTTTTATTTCAAGAAAATTTACTTGTTTTAAGTTTATCTGAAAAAAGGAACCTAGGGTTAGAATTATTTGATTAATGAATGAAATCCCTTTCTGTATTTTTCCACTCATCCTGAGATGAAGTACTCTAGTACAGAAAGTGTTTAGAGGTAAATAGGAATGATTTATATATGAACTAAGATTATTTTTGAAGTTGCTTAATTCTGGAAAGTTTTTACTGTACATTCAACTATTTTATCTTAAATGGTTCCTTTTTCTAGGAATTAAACTTTTATGAAAAAATCTCTAGAATGCTAAGAAGAGTCTTTTATGATAAAATTGTGGTTACACACATAGTAAATTGTGTATAGGATATTATAATATATTAATAATTACTAAATACAAACAAATTAGTTTTACTTAGTAAAGAAAACCTTTTCTTTAATTTAGTACTTTTATTTCCTAAAATCATAAACAAATAATCTAGTTATATTACAAGAAGTAATGCAAGATTAAAGCTCAAATTGTTCCTTTTAAACCCCAACTCTATAAGTTCATAAAAGACAGTCAATAGACTGAAGCTATAATACCTATTGTATTATAATATATAATTTAAGTGTTTAGTAATCAAAACTGTAACAATCAGTATGTTACTATTACTCTGTTAAGATTGTAAATCATCTTTTAAACCTTTCTTTTTAATAAAACCTTTTTATATATTTATGAGACCTATTTAAATAGGTAAGGAAGATTCCACATTTAATAATTAACGAAAAGAAAAACAATTGTATGCTTTAAAGAAGGAATAAGATTATCTATTTTAAACAATAAAGTAAGTTAAAAGATGAAACAAAAAACGAAGATAAGCTATTCATTTAAATCTGTTTATTTAAATAAAAACTTAAATATAATATAATTATCGAAACTAATCAATAAAAACAAGAACCTAGGTTAAGTATTTTAGAGTATTGCAAAAATAAATAAAATCTCATCAATCTTTGCCAAATGATTGTACCAGTCACGGCCGTAATAAAACTCTACATTAAATTATAGACAGAGCTTAGAAACTCTTTTTTTAAAACATTTTTCTCTATGCGTAGAAAAACCAATAAACAAAACAGTATTAAAACTTAATCACGCTCAGGCCCGTAAGTTTGGCCCTTTGGAAACATTTTAATATAAACAAAGTCTTTAAAAACAGTCACCGAATGTTTAAAAACCAAAACACCCTAACATAACCATAGCCACGATTAAATTTCAGATCCAAGTTAAAAGGCTGAAAGAGAGATTCGTAACGCATTACAGTAAAAACAAACATTTTTATAAACCCTAGAACAATATTAATTTTATTACTCTATAATCTTTTTCGAGGCGTAGCTCTTTTGGTAAAACCCCAAGGGATATAAACAAAGTGGCAATACGACCTCTTCCTACATCCTCAAACACAACAAAACTATCAACTATTACAGTAAAGTAAACACCACAGCTTTATCCTCAGGAACCATCATTTACTTCGCATTGAAGGATAACCCCAGGCTGAAACCGAGGCTTACCCGAGTTTTCATGCCGTAAACCTTCATCTTCTGAGCAAATCACTTTCACTTTCAATGATGGATTATCAAGTTTTCACCTACAAACAATATACATTCAAACTATTGGTATTTATCTTTTCTCTAATAAAAATTTAAAAGAAAAGAATTTTCCGAGAGGAGTCATTACCACTTACTTTTCTTTTCTTACTCTGAGCTCGACAAAATGATGCTAGCAACAAACCAAATCTTCGAACTTGTTAAACGGCACCGCAATCAAGATTTTTGTACCACTTTTTATCAACGAGTTCATAGGAATGGGATGGCATAGAACCAGAACTCCAAAACCTTCTAAGGCCATGAGTAAATACAAGAGGTGAGAGTTACAGAGGTCGCAAAGCCTGAGGCCTGTCGGCCACTCTCTCCACCAAACAGCAAACCACTTTTGAAGCAGAGTGAGTTTTTAGGTCAAGAACTTAAATTAAAGTGCCTAGGTTTTATCACCCAAACCCCTCAAACAATCGTGCACCACGTGGAATCCACTCACAAAGAAATATTTTAATTGTTGATATAGTTTGGAGCCTGCGAGAGGTTTAAGAAAAACAATACCATGATCTTCGATTAAAACCTTTACCATTTATTATTTGAAGAGTAATACTATTTCATTTGTTTGGAATGAAGGAATTTTTGTTTTGAAAGGTCGAAGTTCGAGCTAGGTTTAGTTTCTTTTTTTATGCATGGTGATATTAGCTAGGATATAGATAGTATCTTATGCATTAATGATATTCATAAGTTAGTATTATCCTTTTATAGTTAGTTTTTTTAACTACTATTTTAATTAATGCAATGAATTTATGTCTAGGGTTAGTCATATGGTATGCAATCCATAAACACTTATGATAGTATATATATTGTGACATGCATTGTTAGTTATATAACATGCATTACAATCTACTAGGTATAGTATGGATTGTATGCATCATTTGATTAATTGCATATACTAGATTTGTTTAGCTACAGTTTCGGTTTATAACTGTTAAACAAAAATAGCAATAATAATGTTAGCCCTTAGGAAGTTCTATGTTTAAGAAATAATAATTTTCTTAGTTACAGAATATATGGAAGGTAATAGGGTTTAAGTACTTCCAAGCAACAAAAATCATGTTGATATTTTCTTTTGAACTTTGAAAATAGATAAGCAACCTAGCAACGCTAACCTACTATCATGATAAATAGTCTTGGTCATGAAACTAAGAGTTTTCTTACTTTTCAATAGTATAGACTGAAAATAAAGTTTAGGTCCTTCTTTCCTAACTTACTCCTTTTTAGTCTTCCAAACTTTAAATTTTACTCCTCGTAACCTGGAAGTGAAATTTTACTTGTAAAGACCTATAAAAGTATTGAATCTGCATTAGCTTGAGAAAGCTAAGTAAGACTCGGGCCGACCTCAATCCCCTTCAGTAAGACAAGAAAACAACTATCATAATCATGCACGTCCTGTAAATTAAATAATCGACCTGAATCCATTAAGTATCTAACTCTATAACTTTCAATACCAAAAGAAAATCAACAACAGAATGAATGATCTTAGTAGCAAATATATTTGATGTTAGTAAGTAATTATGTAGTCTCTAGTTTCAGTTAGTCAAGAATATTAACTGTTAAGTTTCTCTTAATGTCATATCATGAAATCTATCTAAAGATAGTTTTTAAACTAACATTGTTAGGCTATGACTTAGCATTAAATGTCACACATAAAAGTTTTACATTTTTGTGATTTTTGGAGAGCTGCAAGAGGACTCGGGTCATGCCTAGAAAATATTATTTAAAGGGAAAACCCCTAAGACATGCCTAAGGGTTTCTTCTCACCACATTATGGTTGTGGGTTTTGCACACCCTACAAGTAAGACAACTTATTTTTTGTAGGAAGACCTCACATAAATAGACACTAGATAAAAATTACTTTCTTAGGTTTTAACATTGGTTTCTAGATTTTGTGGAGACAGAATAACCAAGTTTGTAGTTGATATTTCAAGAAACAAAGTTTACTCTATCACCCCTTAAGGAATGGCATGGAGTGTACCCATTTGTATCCCATGGGTAGCTTGTCTATTTTAAACAATGTGGCTTTACCCCACTATTAGTCTCATGGAAATAATGGAAGCACTAGGAAGCCAAGTTTAAGCATGAGTTCATCAAGGATGAGACCCTAAATTCTTTCGAGGATGAATTTATTCACATTAGACAATTTAAACTTGCATTTGATCTTGGGCCTTGGAGAGCTTGTTTAATGATGGGTTGTGAAACATATCATTCATTGTGTGGATGCCCCTTTTGAAAATCTATAAGGCCAAGAACCAATGATTCATATAGAAATGTTTCTTCAAATTAAAAAAAAAAGATACCGCTAGAGGCAATGGGCATTAAATGAAAGGACAATCCAAAAGGAAATGCCCTTCCTAGAGAGAAAGGGCTTAACAACCTTCCAAATTTTCAATAAATACTTTTCAAAACTAAAAACTTGCCAACATATTTATAGGATAAGATGTGATTGTTAAGGTTTGAAAAGAAATCTCTTGCCAGGAGTTTTTTTCATGAGGAAGAGCTTGAGATATTTGATATCACAAGAGGAATTTCCATGTTGTATTTCCAACTACAACTAGAATAACCCATTTAGTGTTGGAAATTTGAGAATCCCAACCAATAACCAATCACACAAAATCATACCATAAAGACATAGATATCTTGTAAATTGATCTATAATTCTCTCGTGATAAAATAGAGTACAATGAGGCCCCTTGTATAGAAATAGTTGGCCATAACAAGTAAGTCATAATATGGAATGGACCATAACAACCAAGTCATAATATGGAAATTTTACTCAACAATGTCCACAACTATTTCCACAATATCTTCCATAAGTACCTCCATAAATCTCTCAAGTGATCTTCATGAGTTCGTCATCCCTAACTCTTTTTGTTTGTCCTCATCATTAAATTATAAATAGATTTTGGGCATTATATTCATTTTCACATAGTATAATGCCACCGTTAAATTATCATAAGTATGAATTATTCCTTCATTAGGCACAACAATGATCGTTGACTGGAACTGATGATCTTGATTATTGTTGAATAAAGAGATCCATGACTATATCGTTTACAAATTTATTAGATTTATCTGTAATTGCAGGGAATGATAACTATGGTGGAGTTTCAAGTGTTACCAAATATTTTTTTCTTTTCCATTACAGCGGTGGAAAAGAAATCGACTTATCATTAAGAAATCGAAAGAGCTTAATCATAAATCTAATCAGAGTCAAATCTCTAAAAGAAGGTTTAACACTGAACAATAATTAAAACATTGTTGAGCCAAAGCCAGGAATTGTGATGATCTCTTATGAAATATTTACAAATAACATCTCAGCGACAATCGTCCAGCTACACAGTATTTCAATACATTCACACTTACAACTACCAATGTAATTGTGTTGGTATTCAAGTTACTGAATGATTGAATTTGGTTTCCATTTTGCAAGTCCTATGCCTCTCAATAAATGAAGGAAAAAAAACAAGAAAAATAGCATGATCCAAAATAGCATTACAATTTGCATCTTGTAAAGATCTTGAAATTTGTTGTTATTATATTTCCCTTCTATTGCAACGCAACAAAGTTTGTTCACACTCTTGCCCTTTCCCTGTTTTTTTACAACTAATTTCAGAACTTGTAAAGGCCTTTATTACAGTTATATATTGATAGCAACATTTTCAAACTACACCAAAGTTACATAGTACTCATACATGGTTTTTTCTCTCTTTCCTTGCTACTTAAAAACCTTTAAAGTAATCTTATGGATTCACACTTTTAAGCTTTGGACTTGTATTTTTCTTGTGAGATAGTATGCTTGTTATTTTATACATTTCTTGGCAATTTCACGTATGTGATTTGTTAGATACCAACTCATGTATGTTTATTAAATTATGTTGAAGGATAGTTTGAACTTTAGCTCAAGCTTGAAAGAAAACCTATGAATTCACATTGTTCTACTTTGGACTTGTATTTTTTCTTGTGAGATAGTATGCTTGTTATTTTATGCATTGCTTGGCTACTTCACATATGTTCTTTTTTAGATACCAACTTATATGTGTTCGTTAAATGTTGTTGAAGGATAGTTTGAACTTGAGCTCCTAGCACTTTCACTTCCATTCTTTCTTATGAGTGCATGTTTGTATAGACCTTTTGATGCAACTACATAATGCCCATTTTCCTAGGATATTGCAGAATACAGTGTATTTAATTATGACATTAAAGCTTCAAATGGTTCCATGCTTATGCTTGATGAAAATGATCATTGCATGTTTTCTTAGTTTTCTTTGAATATTAGATAAGTATTAGTACTCTCATATCATTGATTAATATTCTTTAAAAAATCAGTATGTTTTTTTCTTTTGAGCAATGTAAATCTTTTGTATATTTTATTCAATCTATTTTTGCAATTTAATTTCCATGCAACAAATCTTGCATTTTGTATTTGTTGTTTTATCATGCTCATGATAATGTTTTAAATGCAACACTGGTTCACTGTTCACTGGATTGTCTGCAACCATTTCAGAATGTCTGTTGCAAACATCACATTTGTAATGCACATACAACTACTTAAAAATCTCCTTTGGTTGGTTTATGTTTCTATAGATCTTTCTACAAATGCTAATAGGATTTTCCATTGTCATTTTGCAAATGTTTATGCCATTTACCCCATTTTAAATTGATTTGTGTGCACAGGAACACGTCGGAGGACAATAGTTCAATTGAATGGATTGAGAACTATTATGGTGAAATCATATTAAGATAAGCAAAGTAGGAAATACACTACACAGACAAAAAGTATACACACAGACAAAACGCAAGAATTCAAACCAAACTTTGTTGTTCCATTGTTGCTCTATTACTTGCTTGTATATTACAGTAGTGTACATGCGTATATAGAATTCTTAGATGCTTGGGTGAATACCTGTTACGCTTAGTTACAAATAAATTAGAACGGTTTGGAAGTTCAACTGTTACAAACGACTGGAAAACAGAGAGACAATATGTCGTAGTCATGTCGAGATGTTGGGGTCGACGATGCATGTCGAGGTGCTAAAATTGTCAAGGTTCGTACTTGTCGGAGATGGTGTTGAAGTTGTCGAAGTTGACAAACATGCTAAATGTTGGGTGGATCATTCCTCCTTCCCTAAGAAACAAAATTCCCCGTTGTTTTCTCATTCAAATGAGGAAACTTGTTGGTGATTTTAGTAGAAGAGTACCACTTTCCTTGTGTTGGGATCTATCCATCTTTAGCCACTTGAAACAAGGGAATTACGTTCATCCTTATATGGAGTATGCGTCATCCCATGATGGTGTCACAAGGAAGAGGCTCTTGAACATATGGATGGATGTCTTTGGGTTTTGTTGTCTGTAATTCGTTCTATTCCATAAATGGTGTATGATAAGGTCAAAGTAGAATTACATTAAATACTGGATGCAGAACCAAACATGAAGGGATATCGAGATGGAAAGTGTTTTCTCCAATCTGCTTAAGGATATTGTAAGGACCATATCACAAAGGCTTCATCTTTTTGTATGGACCAATGAAGCATTCCCTCTTAATATGTAACTAGACCTGATCCCCAAATTGAAATGAGTGAGGAGTACGATGCTTATCATGTCAGGACTTAGATTTCACATCATCTCACTACAATATTTACTATGCCTCCTTCTGGATGTTGTAGTTTTGGTCTCGAAACTTCAATTCTTTTTCAACTTCTCAATGGACAAAGTCAATGTCGTTCGACTGTGTCGATGGAATAATTAAGTCAATGGGCATTGATGGTAAAAATATATAACATATCTCGAATGGACTCTTTTCCATAGATTTGTGTTGAGCATGATTGTAATTATGTTGTATGTATGGGAGAATTTCATCCCATGTCCAACGATGCTTATGGATGTACATGTGAAGCAGTTGTACTACCAAGCGATTCACAACTTCCATTTTTTCGTCTATCTGAGGATGGAAATATGTCGATAAAGAAAGTATTGTGTGCAGTTGTTTCCAGAGAGTCTTCCAAAATATGTTGACAAATTTGGCATCCTTGTCAGAAATTATGGTCGTCAGAAGGCCATAATGTTTCCAAACATGTTCAAAGAAGAGTTGAGTGATCTGTTGTGTTGTTGTAGTTGTTCGGGTACACATGGTACTCCCAAAATACCAAACACCTAGAGTATCCACTCACACAAACAGATCACAGATCGACACACTGATGTTTTCACGTGGTTTAAACCCTCGAAATGGAAACACTCCATGGCCCCATCCAAATAGCTACTTGAGGCATTTTATTATGCAAAAGAAAGAAAGTTACAAATGAGCTTCTCATAATCGATCAACTAGCCAATGACCCTCAATGCTTTAAATAGATATCATGGACCAATTGGGTGTTAAGCCACACATCAAAGGTAGTTATGATCTAAGAGAAGATGAACCGTTGGATCACTATATTTCTAGAACATATGGTGACCGTCAGATTAGATATTTACAAATGCATACTATTGGATACTAAATAAACACACTTTTCCTAACGGATATATTATATCAAGTTGATCTTAACTAAATCCTAAGTGTCTAAATATCCTAACTGTCACATGCCCCAATTTTGCAAAAACAATTTTATATTATTGAGGACAATATGTTAAATTTTATGCCAAGTTGTAATTGATGACTCAGCAGGGTCAAGGATATTTAATGTAAATTCTGAATATTTTATTTATAAAAAAAAAATGAGGAGACAACAGCTTAGGAGAGCTGTTAAAAGAGTGTTTACTGGTAAAATTAGTGGAGGATACTGGGTGGAGAGCAAACTGACATGTGGCAGCATCCTCAAACCACTTCCAACTGTTGCAGGTGGCAACCTCCCTACATTTGGGGTCATGATTCCCAAAGAAAGTGGAATTAGAGCAGGTGGCTCAATTAATGAAAACTAACCCAAAAGACCTAGGCAATCTTTATAAAAATTCCCATTGAAGAGAGCTAAGGCTGCTCATTCTAGGGAAGTGATCATTCAGGTTGAATGAATGTACTTCAGAGAAATTCAATGGAAGGGAAATCTGGAAAGTGTTTGAGGGGATAATTGCTAATTGATCTAGTTGCAACTTTTAAGTTGAAGATCATACTGATGAGAGCAGAGTGTTTTACTGAGATATTGAACTAGTCAGTTGACAGAGGGTTCTACTGTTTGCATTCTCCACTAGTTCTCAGCCAAGGAGACCAGGAACATGCTTGGGGGTCCTGAGGAATCATTGTTTGAGCACTCTCCAAGAGATTGGTAGGGAGGAACGACCTCCTAATGCTGTTGTCGTTTGTCCTAAACAGTTCTATGTTATTTTGTTTTAATGTGTTAGTCAAATAAATCTTAGTTTGACTGGTGTATGAATGTTAAAATCTAATTTGTGATATGTTAGAATTAGTATTCTTATTAGATTGTTAAAGAAATGAAATTGGTTTAGAAAATAATGTGTTAGAATGAAAATAAATTTCTAGACTGTGTTTTTCCACACCTGGAAACCAGGTCGTATTCTAGCACAGTTAGAATGCTTTAAGTAGATGAAAGATATTCATAAGAGAATGAAAATAAAAGATAGGATTCTGTTTCTGTAGATAGCAGAGTAATTTATCCAATGTTTAAATTATTATGAAAAGAACAGTGTTATGGTTTATTTATGTTTATTGTTTTACTGATTATAACTAAATAAAAATGTTGGAAAAGAAATAGTGAGACTACACTAGAGTTATAGTAAAAAAAAATATACTGATACAATAAAAATTATAGAAGATACAGTTAAGTATGTAAACAAGGTATTAACCGCACTTAAATCTTTTATCTTAAAACATTTATTTAATATAAACTAGAATAGGATGATGTTTACAAACCCTTTATTAATAAAAAGTAATCAAAGTTACAGAGTTAATGTTTTAATCATGACAAAAATCTGAATCTTTACTAAGTTACAGAACAATAAACAAATACAAATATAAATGTAAACAATAAATAAAATAAAACTAAGAAATTACCTATTTAAGAAATAATTATTTACTAGACAAGCTCATAACTGGTGCAAATTAAACCTGAGGGTCTAAACCCTAGTTCTTCTTTTATCTTTTTATAAACATATTCTATAATAACAAAGTAAACAAATTAAAGTAGAATACTATAAGTTGTGCATTAGATTGGTTATAGTCTTATCACAAGAACTTATAGTATATTTATAAACTTTTTTATTTTTAAAAATAATTCATAAACAGATTAAATAACACCAATACTCTTGTAATAACAAAATAGAAGTAAACAGAAACCAATGATACATCTATTAAAGGGTTCTCTTCCAGTAAACCCTAGCTAATCCATCCTAATTGATAATTATAAATTTATAAATTTTACTTTACTACTGAGCTACAGTCTTCACAATAACTTAATTTATTTACAAGAGAAATATTAAACAGTAAATTTATTTCACTGACAGTGAAGAAGAACAAACCTCATTTACAGTAATATCTTTTATAAGACAAAGTATAAATTAACAGAGTATTTGAAACAGAAGTTAATTAAAAACCATGAGTACAGGAGAAATCTCCATACTTTAAGAAACAGAGTATGATGTTACCAAGCCATAAGGCTGTAAATTCTTTTTACAAGTCAAGAAAAGTTGAATACAAGTCACGGAATTTAAGCTGGAGCTACCCTGCAACAGGCAAGGGTTTTAATAACAAAAACTAAGTAATAACTGAAACTAAGCATTTATACATTGGAGGAACCGAAGTCGTGCTTCCATTCCAACTGTAACCCTTTTCCCTTAACCATTGCAAGTAGGGAGATGCCATGTTAAACCGAGGCTTACCTGTTTTTGTCTTGAAGTCAACCAGCGTTGGAGAGGATTCTTCTAAGCTTGAATACGAACGGTAACCTGCAAGCGAGATTGAAGGCTTAAATTAGAATTTGTACATTCTAATACTAAAACTGTAAATTGAAATTTATAAATGATAATAGGGAAAAGATTATACCTGAAGGCAAAGAACTCTGGAACCAAGGAGGTAAATGAACCAGCACGACATACAGCACCTTGAGGAACAAACCCTCATGCTAACCTGTGACAGAGACCACAGGGTTCACTTTCCAAACTACACCAACGATGGAGCAGTTTGAAAGCTATGGCAATGGCAACGTTAAGAACCAACACTCTAAACTACTGACAGAGTAAAACCACTCTCACAACAATACAATGCTTGCAGAAAGAAACCAAGATATGAGCTGTGTATCTCTCAACCCTCATGTAAGAGTTGCAGCACTCCACTACACACATAATGGAGCTGAAAAATGAGAACAAGCAAGCCTCTCATGGCCGCGGAGAAACCAAATAGTGCAGATTCAAACCCTCGTAGGAGAATGAAGAAGATAGGGTTACGTTGCAAGTTTTTAAATCGTTCATTGCATGGTGGAGGCTTCTCCACGTGGCCAATAAAATATTTAGTCAGCAGTGGGTCGAACCGTATAGTTTCCTGCACTATTGGGGAAGAACAATATTATTGCCAATCATACATATTTTTAACACTAATGATAAGGTTTGATAAAACATCATTGTATGTCGGATAACATTGAAATCAACCTGCGGTATAATCATATATTTTATACAACCAATATTATATTTTGGTATAAATAAAATTTGTTGTATGTGCCTTTCGATAACCTTACCATCAACCCATTGTTAAGACATAATTATAAATTATTATCATTTGCATTGGGAAATGCTAAGTTCAATCAATGGTAAACGAATACAAGTGGAGATCATTGTGGAAATTTATGCCTTTGACTTAGAGTCAATAGTACTCCTAATAATTCCTCTCATAAACCCTATTTAAAAGGAGTAATGCTATGTTTACATTAGTGATTATGCAAAATCAAAGTTGATAAGGTTAATATCTTAGGTTCAACTTTTTGTAAATAAGAGTTAGATAGTATTTTCTATACAAGCACAACTTTTACTTTTGCATAAGGTAGACAGTGTCATAGATGGGAGACTTCTCGGAATTAGTGATCTATTGGTTTGCATAAAGAATCAAATTCTTATAATCAACTAATGTTAGATTAGAATTGGTAAATAAAAGATAGTAAGACTATCCATGGTTAAAGAGAGTATCACTTAGTAATATTAATAAATGATATGGTAATGTAATTATTGCTACATTACTTGTGTCATGATGAAACTTGGAAGACCGGAATCATAACTTGACGACTATTGTGCAAGTGAACATTTATAATTGTATACAATAATAGGCTGATAATTCTTCTCTACCAGAGCAGAATTAAGTGTCGAGCTAAGTAATCTATTGTAAGCTTTTATTTTGAAGATGTTAGATTTCAATATTCATGCTTATAACGCAACATTTAGATACTAGACATAGCAATAGCAGTAAATACTTGTTTCAGTAAAAGCGTCTTTATATAAAATTATGAGCTCTATGCACATCAGTAAAACTTGTGAGGAACTTGGCTTATAACTTTAAAGACATGCTGGTAAAAGACAGTAGTATATCAAGGATATTAGTTTTTACTACTAAACTTAAAATGCTATCATAGATGCAAAAACAACAAAGAAAGTTACTTTACCTCTTAGTATCCTTGAACTCTAATAATCAATTTTTACTCTAGCATTTTATATATGCTAAAGAAGTACATCTGGATTTAACACTTTAACAAACTCCTACTTGTTCAAAATTTACCTGTTGAACCTGTAAGACCCAGAAATCCAGTTGAGTTAGCAATTGCTAAGTAAGCCCCAATTTAGAACATAACTTCTCACCTACTTGACAAAATCAAATCATCAGTACAGCTAGAAGTAACTGAATGCAGATCATATACACGACATATCAAAATTAAAGTGGTATTAGTTTTTATGTGTTTGAATTTAATTACTACTTTTGTTAATTGTTTCATTTTTCTGCTAGCCGCTAGTAGTTTTTTTGTTTTTTTTTTGGTAAATAAAACTTGCATTACTTTACAGAATCCAAATTACAAAGCAACCCCAAAACCAAGGTGGACTTGACCCAATCCAACTTGTAAGGTTTTTCGTTACACCAAAACCTGCAAATGTTGGTGAACATTTGAAACCCAGCACAAGGCCCTATCACCGGGAGTGGTGGTTAGTCCACTTGTATTATATTCCTAGAGGTGTGGTGGTTATACCATGTGGAGGTACCCGATACTTCAACACCCTGCCTCCAGCGTATCTCGAGGGAATTGAACCTGAGACCTCAGCTTTGATACCATGTAAGGTTTTTCATTACACTAAAACCTGCAGATGTTGGTGAAAATTTGAAACCCGACACAAGGCCCTATCACTAGGAGTGGCGGTTAGTCCACTTGTATTACATTCCCAGAGGTGCGGTAGTTATACCATGTGGAGGTACCTGATACTCTAACACAATTGGACCCTATCCAGATTCAGATTTGGTCTATTTTGCCAAAAAAATATAGAAGTTTTCCATGTCTTCCAGTCCTCCCTTTTACAAGCAGTACTATCATAATTCTGAACAAAATTACAGAGCTATCCTTCCCTTATCAAAACAGACTTGCTATAGTGCCTATAACCTCAAGATTCCCCATTAATTGCATGTTTACCACTGCTACTACTACAACGAATACCTAAGAAACTAAAAACATAACCTAAACCCTGAAAAAACTCAAACATTAAAGGATGTCAAACCTGACCAGGAGGAGAAGAACCCCAATAGGGAGAAATAGCCGAGGGAAGCACCGCAACTGCTTGCTTGGAGCCTGTCATGCGTGCCACAACTACTTGTTGGGAGCCTGCCATGTTTGGGGAGCTCGCTGGACCTCCCACTTCCGCTAGGCCACTTCTGTTGTCCCTTTACCAAGGCTAAGCAAACTCCAGAGCACGATGATCAACGACATGAAAAAGAAAAAACCCAACCAGGCCGTGAGGATGTCGATTTTCTGGTGTATTGTGTGGCATTCGCTTTTGTGGTATTTCCAGAAAGGCACTGGTTCCATGTCCCCGTCTATCTTAGCTTCTTGCATCTTCAATGAATGACCCACAAGGCGCACAGTCAGCCAATAGGTCATCAGCATACGGTCATAGGAAAAGGCACATCCGGCAGTGTTTCCAAGGTCCAGGACCCATTCCGCCACCTTTGCATGCAGACGTTCCCGCGGCATACCTTTCACCTCAGCCCATAACTCCTCGACTGCCCTTTCCACCTCTTTGTGAATACCAAGCGAAACATTCTCCTTGAAATGCTCAACCTCCTCCTGAGCTTGGAGCTGAGCCCTAGTGGTTTGACGGGTCCGACGCATGATTGATTTCCCTTTTCCAACAGACTGGCCAGACGATTCTTCGGTGCAAACATCCTTCCTGAATTGTCGTTTGGGGGCCATAGCACCAAAATGCGAATGGAAAGATAACAACAGGAAGCGGCGCTGAGAAGCACCCACAGAAGCAAACACCAGGGAGCAGCATGGGGTGGGAATAGGATTTGACAGCCTGAACTCCATGTTTCGATACTCAGTGGAATGAGGCCCAACCCTCTTAAAATAAGATGGTGGGGCGCGCGTGGGAGCACTCCCATCTCTAACCTTAGCATGTGTCAGACATACCATGAGAATGATAGCCTTCGTACCAGAGACAGTATTGTTTTTCCTGTGGTAATTATGATCCCAATCCAGCCGACAATCCCATCGCATTTTGCCAATATTATCAATCCCAATGGAATGAACTGAAATAATGGTGCAGTACAGCCACCATAACTAGTGGGAATTTAAACCAGCGTGACCGCACAACATTAGTCTGGCCTCGTTTAGGCGTGCTTGTGCCTCCTATCACCACTTGTCCTCCCATCTGTCGGACAAGCCATTTGTGTTTCCCTATCGATGTCCCTTGTGGCCAAATGGAGACATTGATGGCCCCATTCCTCCTCTCCAAAATCCTCCAGGCTGTGGCATCGGAAGACCAATCCACCATCCACACCAGCATTTTCCAACCGGTCGGCAGCTTTGTTGGCCTCCCGTCTGACGTGGAAAAAGGAGATTGTTGGGTAGGAATGAAGGAGAACGCGCAGCTAGACCAGCCGGTAAGCAAGGTGCCAGCTAGACCAGCCGGTTTACCCATTCATCAACCTCTTGGCCATCTAGATGAGAGTGTTGGAGTCTCCTTTGATGATCATAGGAAAAAAACCACCCCTGATCAAAACCTTGAGGCCATGGATTAAGCCGTCCAATTCGACTAAGTTTTTGGTATCCTGCCCTATTGATCCCAGGAACACCATCGTGGTCGTGGCAAAGACCCCCAAATCCCGTCGAACCCGAGTTACCTCTGGATGCGCCATTGAAGTTTAGCTTATATACTAGGGGGGAGGGGCAGACCATATATTCGGACTAGAGGGTTTGCATAACTTATCCTGTTGGCACAGGCCATCCATCATGGATCTATCTAGCCCCCAATTCGCAACAATCTGGGCTTCCTCCTGAGGGATAATCTTGTCCTGATCATGCCACTGCATGCATTGGATGGAAGATAACAGGTTGTCCTTCACCATTTTCCACAACACCTCCACATCTTTACACTGGTCCCTAAAAATTCGAGCATTCTGTTCCTTCCATAAGCACCACATAGACATACCTGGGAAGGATTCCCAGATTGTTATGATGATAGGGTTTTTGAAAGATTTTGGGTGCCATTCTCGTAGACTCTGATATGGTTGACCACGTCTTCTATCGCTCCGTCGAAATCCCATCGCTCCCTTGTCCCAAACTACTGCTGCAAAAGTGCAGCTATCCAACAGATGGTTCATAGATTCCTCCTCTTGGTTGCACAAGCAGCATTGAGAGGGTCCTTGAACCCCCCGATTGCATAATTTGTCACTGGTGAGGATCCTACCTCAGACAACCAGCCAAACAAAGAGGGAAACCTTGGTCCAAAGGTTGACTACCCATATTTTCTTCCAAATGTCATCAACCGCGGCATGATGAGTGATCCTGATGTTATATGCCTCCTTAATGTTAAAGGAACCTCTTGTCATGTAACCACATCTTAAGACATTAGGACCTTCTTGAACCTTGATGAAGCATTTACTTAGTTCTTCCTGAAAGGCCTCCCAATCCTCCTAGCTTGTGGGCTCAGGTTTCTCTTGAAAGTCCCAATGACGATGCTTCGTGTGAGCTCCAAATGTCCAATACTGATTCACCTAGATATTTCCCCCCTCAATCATTTACTGCTTGATGTGAGTCCATCGCAGATCCTTGCCAAGGATGGGAAGCTAGTTCCACGAATCCTCCCAAAATTTTGCCCTGCTTTTGTCCCTGATCTCCCAGAAACTGTGCTACTAGATTGTAGGCTTTCCAGCCAAAGCTTTCATCCATATGGGGGAACCATTTGGGGACTTATTGAATCTAATCAAATGTTGGATAGGCCTATCTCGGGTGTATTTTATGTGCCATAGTTTGTCCCAAGGCTCTGAAGTGTGGTTTACCCATCGCCACCAAAATTTGGCTCCTTGGATTTTAGCCATCACGTCAGGGTCTCTAAGGCCTAAACCTCCTTGCTCCTTTGGCCTGCAGATCATGTCCTCCCAACTCACCAAAGATAATTTATCCTTCTCCTCATGGTCCCCCCAAAGAAAATTACATTGTAAACATCGAATTTCCTTGAGGATAGACTTGGGAGCAGCTAAGATCGAGAAGAGGTAGGTCGACATAGCCTACAGAATGGATTTGACCAGAATCAGTCTGCTGGGGAAATTTAAGGGCCATGAGACCCAACTCAATAGTTTTTGTTTCAATCTGTCCAAAAGCTCCTGCCAGGATTCCTTTTGTGGCCTTCCCAACCCTAGGGGGATCCCAAGGTATTTGGATGGCAAAGAACCTCTCGAAAACCCCAAGACTATTAAAATATTCCTCTGAGTGGCTGGGGGAGTGTTGACAAAGAAGACCTGAGACTTGTTTGGGTTGACCACCAAGCCTGAGGCTCTTCACAAAGAGATCCAAGCTATTCTTGAAGCTCCGCTCTTCTTGGACTGAAGGGTGCCCCATGAGCATAGTATCATCAACGAATTGCTGGTGAGTCTGAGGAGGTGCCCCGTCATAAGCCTTTACTCCCCTTATTTCCCCATGGACTGCCTGGGAAGCAATGAGTGGGCTCAGAACCTCTACCATAAGGATGAAGAGGAAGGGGGACAAAGCATATCCTTGGCATATACCCCGAGAGGGCTGGAAAGTGTTGGTCGTAGAACCATTAAGGAGAATGTTGAAGAAGGGCGTAGTGACTAAACCCATGACCCACTCCACCCAAACTTCAGAGAAACCAAAGGCCCCTAACATATTCTCCATGAATTCCCAGTTTTGTTTATCATACGCCTTTGCTATGTCAAGCTTGATCATCATACCTATATTCCTCGTGATTTTGAGTGAGTGCAGCACCTCATGGACCAGAATAACCCCATCCATGATCTGTCTTCCCTCCACGAAACCGGACTGCTACTGGATAATAAGCATCGGAAGCAGGGGTTTGAACCTATTAGTAATGACTTTGGATATGATTTTGTATATGATGTTGCATAACGCTATCAGCCTGAATTTGTCAGGGGTGTCTGCCCCTGCCTCTTTGGGAATTAGGGTGAGGAAGGTAGCATTGAAGGATTTGATGACTCCCCTCTTGGTCCTACATTCCTGCATAATGCCCAGCACGTCCTCCTTGACAAGGTCCTAGAAGTGGTGAAGTTGGTTGTGAAACCATCAGGTCCGGGGGATTTTCCCAGAGCCATTTTGTTGACCACTTCCTCAACCTCCTGCATCCCTATAGGCTTGGCCAGCATTTCATTGTTTTTTCCTATAACCACCCTGGGGATTAAGCTGGTGATTTTCTTAATATCCCAACTTCTATCCCCACCATCCTCTCTGAGAATCTCAGAGAAGTGTTTTGTGAGTTTAGCTTCAATCTCCCATTTGGTTTCCACCCTATTACCATCCCTTTTCTTAAGTTTCTAGATTCTCGAACTATTCATGTTCTGGATCACCGAGTTATGAAAGAATTTGGTATTTCTTTCACCCTCCTACAGCCATTTGGCCCTCGCCTTCTATTTCCAAAATATCACCTCCTGCTTTTCCCTAGCCTCCAGCTGACTCATTAAGTCCTTCTCCTTGACTTTCATGCCCTCGTCCCAACCTCCTTCCATACCTTGTCTATTAATGAGGTCCAGATCAAATAGCAGTATTTTTTGTCCTCAAATATGTTCCCAAATTCCTCCCTGTTCCACGTGCGGATTTTGGCTTTCAAAGCCTTGAGTTTCTGCTGAAAGTGATACATAACAGTTCCTAGGGGGGGGGGCATCTCCTGCCACCACTGACTGACAAGGTCCTTGAAGTCTCTGTGTTCCATCCAGAAGTGTTCAAAACGAAAAGGTTTGTCCATAGGGGAGCTGGACCAATCCCAAGAAAGTCAAATGGGCCAGTGGTCCAAGCCAGCTACCGGGAGAACATCAGCCAAAAGTTCCCCCAATCTATGCATGATAGTCTCAGACACCAGGAAATGATCCAAGCAGGAGGCCACCAGATGCTCCCCCCCTCTCTTGTTGTTCCAATTGTACCAGCCATTCCATGTTTCCACATCAACTAGCGAGCCGCTAGTAGTTATCAAACTGCGACTTTAGACATTTTATGTTACATTAAAAAAAATTAATTTTTGTGAAAATTTGGGGTTATGACACTAACATCCCCGCCTTAAGAACAACTTGGGATACGATTGAAGGGTTTACAAAAGTGACATTATTAGGAGAAGGAAGGAGGAATTAGAGCTTATCCCCCCTAAATGAAAAAATCATGGACTCCTAACATAGATCGAAGTTTAGAAAACTTCTCTTCTGTAAGATACTTGGTGAATATGTCTACAACTTTATCATTTGTAGAGAAAACAAGCACTTCAAGAATGTGATCATGAACAAGATTTATGATCAAGTGCATATGTAGCTCAATGTGTTTGTTTTGTTGATGTTGAACTAGATATTTTGTGAGCTTGATAGCACTTTGATTGTCGCACCAAAGTGAAGTAGGTTGTTTCGGCTCGAATCCAAACTCTGAAAGGATCTGTCGAAGCCATAAAACTTCATGATTAACATTTACTGTGGATGTATATTATGCTTCTGCTGAAGAAAGAGAAAGAGCTTGTTTTTTCTTAGAAGCCCAAGTGACAGGTCCAAATACGAGACTGAAAACATAACCTGCAGTATACTTTCGATCATCAGGATCATCGACCCAATATGAACTAGTGAAACCAACCAACAAAGGAGTCCCCCATGTACTGTAATGAATCCCAAACTAAATTATACCCTGAATATATCGAAGTATTATTTTCATCTCTTTCTAGTGACTTTCATGAGGTGTTTGCATATAGTTGGCAACACAAACAACGGAAAAATAAAGGTTAGGATGAGAATGAGTCAAGTATAAGAGACTACCAACAAGTTGTCGATACAAGGTGGAATATACTTCAGGTGAAGTACAAGTGGCAAAACTTTGACTCTAGAATGGAAGGGAGAAGGGGTTGGTTTACAATATTCCATATGAAAGTGATGAAGAAGGTCACAAGCATACTTAGACTGAGAAATAAATATTCCTTCTTTGGTTTGATAGACTTAGAGACCAAGAAAATAATGCAAATGTCATAAGTCTGACATTTCAAAATTTTGCTTAAGACTAGATTCCACATGGGTTAAAAGCTTAGGGTCACTACCAATAAGAATAAGATCATCAACATATAGAACAAGTATGATAAGATGGTTTCTTACTCTCTTGGTATAGACATTGGGGTCAAAATTCCATCTATAAAAATGAGTGTTAAGTAGAAAGCTATCCATTTTGGCATACCAAGCTCTAGGATCTTTCTTAAGGCCAATAAGGATTTCTTAAGGCGACAGATAAGGCTAGAGTTATTATGAACATATTCAGGAGGTTTTTCCATGTAAATTTACTCATGTAGATCACCATGTAAGAATTCATACTTTACATCCATTTGATGGACTTCCCATTTATGTGAGGCTACAAGGGAAAGAACAAGGACGATTGAGTTCATTTTTGCAATAGGATCGAAGGTTTCATTGTAGTCAATCCATTCAACTTGGGAAAAACCTTTGGAAACTAACCTTTCCTTAATTCTTTCAACACTTTCATATGATGCATAATTAGTTCTATAGACCCATTTACATATGATAAGTTTTCTTCCTTTTGGAATAGGTACAATATCCCAAGTATCGTTCACCATTAAAGAGCGATATTCATCATCCATAGCTGCATTCCAATCAGGATTTCCTAAAGCTTATGCAAAAGTCTCTGGATCATGATTCTCTGAAACTTGATTCAAAAGAGAAGATGATCACTGGAACTGAGAACGTGTTCGACGTTGATCTCTAGGATCACTAGCAAGATCACCAGTTGCTTCACATGTTGAATGGACCCATCGAGGAAGCAATTTTGTTGGTGCAAATGGAGGAAAATAGGCAAGCAGAGGTGGATGTTCATCTTCACTGTCATCATCAAAAGCTGGAGTTGGAAATATGTCAAGGAAGTTGGAAGTAGAAGAAGGCACAAGCGTTGAATCAGGCTCGCATGCCAAAGATGGCACAAATGCAGAGTTAGGCTCGCAGGCCAAGAGATTTTCATCAAATTTAACATCTCTTCTAATGATTATATCATGAAAAAGTGGTTGAAGAAGTCTATAACCTTTTACATCTTCAAAATATCCAACAAATATGCACTTTTCATACAATTAGCTAATTTGCACAGCTTTAGTAGGGGTTTAAATATACCTTGTAAAGCTTTAGTAGGGGTGTGATTAACTATGTAATTTGCACAATTTATGGCGTCAGCCCAAAATTGAAGACTTAGTCCCTTAGATTGGATCATACAATTAGCCATTTCTTTTAAAGTGTGGTTCTTCCATTCAGCTACACCACTTTGTTGTGGTATATATGGAACAATGTGTTGTTGTTGGATTCCTTATTTAGTGAAGAAAGTAGTGAACTTGTTGTTAACATATTCTCCTCCATTATCATATCTTAACTTAAGAATTTGATGACCAAATTGATTTTCAACAAGGGCCTTGTAGGTCAAGAATATGTTAAATACTTCGCTCTTAAGTTTTAGGAAATAAGCCCAAGTGCATTCGGAGTAATCATCAATGAAAGTTAAGAAATATTTGAAACCAGAAAAGGAAGAAGATGGAAGAGGATCACACAAGTCACTATGCACAAGCTCTAAGGGAATCGAGGCGTACCAAGAGGGGTTGATTAGTAGGAGTTCGCGTGTTATGGGACAGGGTACATATGGCTTCAGAGGTGGAGCCATATTGGTTCCGTTGGGTCTGGAGGTTGACCTCATCGGAGGACATCATCAACAAGTGGTGGATACCTGAGTCAAGCATGGGTTGATCAGGAGCAGCGTAAGTGATTTGTTGTTGGGTTGGCGCGTTGGCTTGAGGAGGAGCCAACGCTTGGGTATTCACCACGCCTTGGGTTGGTAAGGGGTTTTGCAGAACCAAAGGTGGCTGCTGAGGTTGTGGCAGGTTGGGCGGTGCTTGAGGAGCCGTCTGCCCTTGGCATTGTACATCAGTAGCCAAAAGTTGCCGAGCCCGCTCCATATGTGGACAAAAATGTGTGTAGTGGCCATAGACCCCGCAAACATAACAAGGATAGTTTGTTCGCAAATTCCGGCCCCTGCCGCGGTTTTGTTGGCCCTGGTTACGTTGGTTGTTCTGGTTTTGCTGCGGGGTTTGTTGGGCGTAAACTTGCCCTTGGGTAGCAGGTGGATTCTGAGGTTGCACTAGGGCTGGAGCAGGCTGCGGTGGATAATATGGAGGTGGAGACTATACTGGTGCAGCTACTTGAGGGGGTTGTTGATAGTGCTGTGGAGCGGGTTGTGGGTTTGCCGCAGGGGCTGGTTGTGGCTGATAATAATGAGGTTGAGCTTGTGGTGGCACAAGAGCTGGTGCATCCTGCTGATGATAGTAGGGCTGAGGTGCGATCGGGGGGGCGTAAGCGGGAGTCATATGGCTGAAACAATGAGGTGGACAGGCGGGTCCATGGGAATGGTGTTGATGTGGCATTTGAGCATACGAGTTGGTTGCTCCGGACTGTGATGTAGCCTGCGAAGGTTCAGGACCAGGGGGAGGACGGGCTATGGAAAATGGCTGAGGATGCGAAGAGAGACGGCCAATGATGCCGTCGGCAGCATGGGATGCCCCCGGCGCATCGTGCTGGGAGGGATCGCCGCGAGGGGCGTCAGGTATGATGGTATAAAGATAACCCGACTGGGCATAAATGAGATCGAACTGCTGGGCTTTAAGGATAGCCTCTTCCTCCGACTGGGGTCTTTCGGCTGCCACATCCTTAGCAATGAGCGGAAGGAGGGATTTGAGGAACCAATCTAGGAAGATCCGATCATCTAACTTGATTTTGCATAGGCTACGGCGTCGCCGCCATTCGTGAATGTGGTCTATGATATGGGTAGCCGTGTTCTGCCGGCAAGATAGGAGGATCTCCACGCCCGCGTCATAGCAGACAGGTAGCTGGAAGAACTGTAGGAAGGTCGAGGCCAGGGACGTAAAGGTGGCATGGGTTCCATGGGGCAGCTCGATATACCATTTGGCAGCAGAGCCAGTGAAAGTGCGCTGTAATAAACGGAGGCGAATGGAGTCGTCTACTATGGAATTTGAGGAACACCATAGATGGAAGGACATGATATGGTTCTGTGGGTCCTCACCTGCCTTACCCTCGAACTTAGGGATGTCAGAGGGGAGCTTGGTAGGCATGGGGGGCCACGCAGGGTCGTGTCGGATGGGGTCGTTGGTTAATCTGGCTAGGTCAGGTAGGTTGAGGCTATCCATGTATGGCAAACTGGACGGAGGGTGTGACACGGAGGTGGGTTGGATCAAGTTGGGGCCCATGCCCCCAAGTGGAGGGGTCATGTGAGGGAGGTTACCCCC
>LPNX011222649.1:377638-465642 GCA_001517045.1 Pseudotsuga menziesii
ACCGAGAATGTCTCGGGGAAGCAATGGTGATAAATGATGTCAAATCTCTGTGAGTTGAGGTAACTACAAAAAAGGCTCAAAAAACCCTAATGCGACCGAGTGTGCAGAAGGAGAGCTCAAAAAATAGGGCGCTCAGGCCAACAATCAACTCAAAATGCCCACTGTAACAGCTGTGCTACAATAGGCAGAGTGTCAACCAAAAAATGTTCAGAATACCAACAAGCAATAGGTTTGCTAAAAATAGAAAACGGTGTACTCACTAGACCAAAAGGAGGTAAGGGAGCATGCAAACACCTAACTAGTAGTATTATGACTCAACTAAGCATATCCTCTGCAAGGTGATGAAATCCAAGTCAGACAATATAAATAGGAAAGTCAAATGGCTAAAGAATCCCCCTACCGGGAGGGACACGGAGTACGCAAACCTAGAAGTATGGCAACTAAGATACCCCGTTCATGACACGTCCAGAAAGGTAAATCTGCCGCTTGGTCCTTTAACCGCAATATTCCCTATACAGGGATATTCCGAGAACTGCGAAAGGTAGCCCTTCAGTTACTGAATGGAGTTCGGTATTCCACTCAGACCTCCGGAACTAATCTCACGACTTCAACCCTCCTAAGGGAGAGGCCTTCTGATAATTTGGTTGTGACCGTGTCAAAAAATACTAGGGGATTTTGGTTCCCTAAAGGACAAGAACTATGTCTCAAGTGTAACTAACCAAGGGGTGTTATTGGAAGCCTATCCCCTTGATCCTACCTAACTACAAAAATTCTTTTATGTTCCCCAAGTGGGGTTAGAATGTTGGTTGAGTTAAGTAGTTTTTAAGTCTCACTTGATTTAGGTGACAGATTGTGTGCTTGTGAGGTTATGAACCCAGAAGAGAAGTGTCGGGGCAACTTCCGAAATAACAATATAATTGAATGAAAAAATTTATACCATGCAAAATTTATCTGAATAAACAATGCTGAAATAATTCGGAATAAACAATGCTAAAATTTTGTAAACAATTCTGTAAACATGGGACAGAAAGGCTGTAGGGCTGCAGGTGGGACAGATGGCTTTGCTAGTGCAGGAAATATGGTAGCAAAGTGACTGGGTTTCGGCACGGCAACGAGTGCAAGAATCAAATCGCGGATCGCGGGTATGGGGCGAAATCACGCGATCGGACCGCGGGTTTGAAGGCAAAAGTCGCGCGCAGGTCGCAGGTTTTTCGGCTAACAGTGGCAGTCGGACAACGGGTTTGAAGGCAACAGTCGCGGTCGGGACGCAGGTTTCTAGCTAACAGCGGCGGTCGGACCGCGGGTTTGAAGGCAACAGTCGCGGTCGGGACGCAGGTTTCTAGCTAATAGCGGCGGTCGGACCGCGGGTTTGAAGGCAACAGTCGCGGTCGGGACGCAGGTTTCTAGCTAATAGCGGCGGTCGGACCGCGGGTTTGAAGGCAACAGTCGCAGTCGGGATGCAGGTTTCTAGCTAATAGATGCGGTTGGACCGCAGGTTTGAAGGCAATAGTCGCGCGCAGATCGCAGGTTTTTGGCCAACAGTTGCGCTCGGACCGCGGGTTTGACGTAAACAGGTGCGGTCGGGTCGCGTGTAAGGGCTGAAAAGGCGCGGGCGGACCGCGGGTTTGAAGAAAACAGGTGCGATCGGGTCGCGGATTTCTGGACAGAAGGCGCGGTCGGACCGCGACAAACAGAGAAAAAACGGCGGTTTACGGCGACCGAAAATGACAGCCGAAAGGACAAAACGGAAAAGAAAATAAAGAAAAAAGCCAGCGGAGTCGCCAAAACTGTTGCTAGGGTTTTACACCTAGCTAGTACGAATGAGTACCTACTAAGGACAATGGATTCCTTAGTAGCAGTTCAATGATATTTGAATTAAAAGCTATAACTGAAATAAAAACTAAATTTAAACAAGTTAATTAAGCAAAACAGTAGAAAGTAAACAACATGAAACAAAAACAGTAAATAGTAAATAATGACCGTTATTGATGTTACCTCCAATGTGGAGGTTGGTGAAGTCCGTTGCACTGGTCCGATGTCGGTGGCTCCGAGCTTCAAGCTGCTTCTTCTCTTTCTCCAATGGTGGAAATGGGCCAAAAAGGGGGCTCTTACGGTGAAAGTAACTCGATGGTGAGCTAGGGTTTCAAGAGCAATTTTGGCAGAGGCAGGATACTTGTGATTATGGATATGAAATGAGGGGTCTCCATCACTTATTTATAGTTGGAAACCATGCGGTTTTAGGGTTAGGGTTTGCTGATTAGGGTTTCAGCTTTTTAGGGTTTTTTCCTCTTTTTCCTCGTTATTTTATATTTGTTTATTCCTTTTTGGAGATTTTTGCTTTTTTGGAGGAATTTTGGATATTTTTAGAGGCAAAGAGGGTTTTGTGGCCTTTTTGGAGGCATTTTAAGCCTTTTGGAGGCTTTTTGCATGGTTTTATGGGTTTTTGATGGAAATATGGTGGGAAAATGGACAAATGAGCCATGTAATGGGGTAGATGAGGTAGTGAACCCTTTTTGGGTGATAACAAGAGGCACGTTTGTCAAAAATGTCTTAATGATGTTTTTCGAGTACACATTCTAAAAAACACCATCCCTGCAAGATACCATGGGAAGACCTGTCACCATATTGTAAGTTTTCTCAATTCATCACTATAAGCAACAAAAACTGAAGGAAAAGGTGATGACCCAAATTTGTTAAATTTGTACAACCTGGTAATATCATCAACAATTCTGGTAGCTAGGACATGATGAGGATCTTTAAAATATTTGATTACAACTTGGTGAGGTGTAAACATTACAGTTTTACCTTCACTAGAATGAGTGATTTGATAGATGTACAACAAATTGCGGGAAATTCTTGGAACACATAGTAGATCACTAAAATGACCATTATCTACTGGAACATTTCTAGATCCTACAACACTTAGAGATCTATCATCATCGATAAATATTTGTTTGGTGTCACATTCATGCATAGTAGAAAATATGGCTTGATCCTTATCCATATGATAAGATTCTCAAGAATCAATGATCCACTCATTTGAAGTAGAAGAAGATGTAGTATAAGAATAACCAAAAGCACAAAGTGCATGCCCATGAGAGGTAGATTCTAAATATGAACCTAGGTTGATGCGGTGCTTCTTCATTGTTGCTTCCAAGGCCTGCATCTTCTTAAAACACTTAGATTCATCATGATTATCTTTCACATAGTAGTTGCAATGATGCTCAATCTTCTTTCCCTTTGGCTTGGATCCTTTTTCATTTTTGAAAGAATGAGCTTATTGAGAGGGTTTGAGACCCTTGTTTGAATTTTATTGCAAAAACATTGTTTCTTGAGAGGCTTGGACTTATTTCTGTTGGGTCAATAAGGATTTCTCATATGTATCGACATTGCTAATCATTCCAAGATGTATGAGATTATCTTACTCTCTAATCAATGAATCACAAAAGGATTCAAGACTAGGCTCTATATAGCTAGTTGGATTCAATGATTCTTTCATGAAGTAAAATGTAGATACAAAAATAGAATATGCAGGTCCAAGTTTGGAAAGAATGTGATAAATGCATTGCTTGTCTTCCCTCTTATTCTTGCATTCTGCACAAAAGAGTTTAATATTTTTGTACTTAGAAAAATAATCTTGAATGTAGGGAAAACCACTTGGATTTAAAGAAATCAACTCATTTTCGAGTTGATGACCTCGAATTTCATTGTGTTTACCAAACATAGCTCCCAACTTTTCCCAAGCTTTATCAGGTTCATCAATTCCATATATGTGGAATCACAAATCAGTAGAGATTGACATCCCAATCAATCCACAAGCTTCATCACATTTATTTTCCCATTTTATTTTCTTATCATCATCAGTGGGTTCTATTTCTTTCCATGAGGTAATTATGAAAAGTCTCCTACTTCATAAAACATCCTCCATACAATATTTCCATGAGAAATAGTTGGAGTTCGTAAGTAGAATATCACAAGGGGCGGCCATATTATAAAGTAATGGATGTAAAAACATAAACCAATGGTCTAGATGCAAAAAGATCGAAAAATAGGATTTTTTTTTTAAATGGCACTTAAAACTGACTCCGGATGATGAAGTTATGCTTGATCAAAGAAAATGTTGAAGATGACCCCAATAGTAATGTGGCAGATAGAAATTGGCCAGCTAAAAAAAAAGACCCCCCTCTTCCCAAGATTAACCTTTTAAACTCACATTACAAGAAATTTGTTTTAAGTGAATCACTTTTGTTATATAAGTGAATTTCACTTTTACAAGGATGTTCCTTCAAATATTGCAGCAAAAACTACAAGACTCAAGTAACTCGCTTTAATAATTTAAGTGAGATGTTGTTTTACAATAAAGTAACTTAAAATTAAAAATTACATGCACTTTTACAAAAGTAACTAATAAAATTTGAACTCAAGGCCTATTAAGGAATAAAGCAACTTTGAACCAAGTGAGCCAATATTAAAATGTATGTAACATATGGGAAGGAGGAAGGGGGGCTTTCTGTTTCAGATTTGTTTTGATCGCGCAAGGTGCACAACAAAGAACATACACAGATAGGGAAGGCAACCATCCAAAACTAAAACAAAAAAATAGATCTGATAATATATGAGAATTATTTTTTTTTAATACAAAAACGTTAGTGTAACATTATACCTTCAGATATGATGAGATGGTCGTATCTATACCAAAAGGAAATCGTTTTCAATCAAAAAAAAGTATTTCCAAATGGAAATAGTGCTCGAGATGCAATGGAACACCTCCCATAACCAAAAAATGCACAAAAGTATCAAAACCAGAAACCCTCTCAAAGCTTCGGCAACAACAATTCAAGATCTAGATCATCAATGGAAGTGCCTCTTCATAAACGCTCTGATACCATGTTTGGGTACACATGATATTCCCAAAATACTTAAAACCTAGAGCAGCCACTCACACAAATAGATCACATAACAACAAATTGATGTTTTCACGTGGTTTAAACCCTCGAAAGGGACACACTCCATGGATCCATCCAAATAACTACTTGAGGCAATTTATTGTGCAAAAGAAAGAAAGTTACAAATGAGCTTCTCATAATAGATCAACTATCTAATGACCATCCATGCTATTTAAATAGATATCATGGACCAATCGGTGTTAATACATGGATCAAAGGTAGTTATGATCTAAGAGAAGATGAACCGTCGGACCACTCTATGTCTAGAACATATCATGACCATCAAATTAGATATTTGCAACTGCATACTAAAGAAACACACTTTTCTTAACAGATATATTATAAGAAGTTGAAATTAACTAACTCCTAAGTGTCTAAATATCTTGATAGTAGTCTTCTTGCATGGAATGAGAATAACCATCTTGGAAAATTTGTCAACTACTACTAGGATCGCGTCATGCTGATGTTTGGTAGTTGGATATCCCGTCAGGTAACCCATAGAAATAGATTCCCATGGTCGACTAGGAATCGAAAAAGGCATGTACATTCCTTGTCATCAATTCAGAAAATTAGTAATGGCACAAACCACACATGATCAAATGTACATATTGACGTAAGATTTAAGTGAAGGAAAAAAAATACTTTTGGAGGATAACAAGATTTCTTGCTACTCAAAATTGTCTTGCATTCTTGTTGTAGTGTGCAACCCAAATGAGCTATTGTCGATGCTCATCAGTCGATAAAATGATTTGTCAAAGATTATATAGCAAGGTATCCTTCAAGAAGTAAAGTTGGTAGTAGATAGCGTGTTGGTCTGAAGTTGTCGATAAATTGCATAGAATTCGTAATCTACCAAATACAATTGCGCCCAAGTGGTAGTGTCGTAACCTTGCATACTCATTACTGTAGAAAGTAAAGTAATGGGTGGTCAATTGAGACAATCGGTTGTGGAATTGGCTTTACCTTTCCAATACTTAATTACCAACTAAAATTGTTGTAGGTAATTAATCCATTTGAGTTTTCGAGTTTGTTTTAGCTTCGACTAGGACATGGAAAATTGTAAGGGCTTGTAGTTAGTAAGAATGAGTGTTTCCTTCCCAAGGATGTAATGTATCCATTGCTTAAGGGATTGCACAATGGCATACAGTTCCTTTTCATACGTTGAATACCTTCATACAGTTTCATTGAAGGTTTTGGAACAAAAATCGAATGGGTGACAAGGCTGAGTGATCACTGCACCTAAAGCATAGTCTGATGCGTCCATCTCAATCTCAAAAGGCTGATGCAAATCAAGTTACACAAGTACTGGTGTAGTACAAAGCTTGTGTTTGAGCTACCAAAAATCTTGTTTTTGTGTTGATGTACAATTGAATATGGTTTTCACATTTCCCTTAGTCAACTGATTCAAAGGCCAGGCTATGTGACTGAAGTTGAGTATGGGTCATCAATAAAAAAATTCCAAACCAAGAAAACTTCTCAGTTCATGAATGTCTTGAGGAATGGGCCAATATTTAAGGATTTTTACCTTTTCTAGGTTGACATGAATGCGTGCAGATTCAATTACATACCCCAAATATTTTATGTTGTTAATCACAAATGAGCGTTTGTCCATTTTCAGATAAAGTTGATGTTGTTCGAGAGTGTCGAGTACTTTTAGAAGTTTTCTAGCATTCTCTTCCCATGATCGACTGAAAATCAAGATATCGTTGAGATAGACATTGACACACTTGCCAATGAACGTCATATAAGGTCATCCATATAGCGCATGAAGGTCGTAGGTGCATTGGTTAAGCCGAAAGGAATGACTAACCATTCAAACAATCCTTCCTTGGTTTTGAAAACCATTTTCCATATATTGGTGGGCTCGATTGGAAATTAATGGTACCCCGAATTGAGGTCGATCTTAGTATCTAACTTAGCACCTTTCAGACAGTCGACGATTTTGTCTATCCTTGGAAGAGGGTATCTATTATTTACCAAAATATTGTTGAGAGCATGATAGTCGATGCACATGCACCAAGTCCCATCTTTCTTTGGTACGAGGAAGAATGGACTTCCACAAGGAGAAGAGGTGGGTTGGATGTGACCTTTACTGGTCAAATATTGGATCTGTCTGTGAATCTCTTCATTCTTGATAATGGATCTTCTATAAATATATGCATTATTTAATGAAGAACCAGGAACAAATTCAATGGAGTGTTTTACCTAGTAATGTAGAGGTACTTCGTTTGTCTCTTGAAATACGTTCCAGTATTATACAAGAATGTTGTGGATTTGTTGTTGTCAGGAGCTGCATTAGTCAATGATTCAACTCATTGTTGTAGTATTCATAGAATTTTGAGTCTTTATCATGATTAATGTGAATTTTTTAGGATGGCTAATAATATTCTTTGTTTATTTGCCAGATACCATCACAAGCGTTGATGTAGGTCATCGCTCTAGTATGACATACCACTGATTCCGAATTTTGACAATCACCTTCTAAGGTCGTGATTGATAACTTCCATGTCAATCCCATAATTAAGGTTTCCTAAACAGAGTGTCAGCTATGAAAATCAATGCCATGTCACAGAGCACTTCATCTTCAAAAGGATTAATGAAGTAGGTAATTCTGCATTGTCGTGTGATTCTTAGTTCCTGTCCATCCTTCATCCAACTGATGTTGTAATGCTCAGGATGTGGAGTGGTGAAAAGACCAAGTTTCTTCACAAGATCTTCAGAAACAAATTTATTCTGGCTACCATTATCCAAAATCAGATGTAATGGATTGTTTTTAACTCGTATCTATGTATGGAAAATGTGTTCTCGTTCCTCCTCATCAATGATGGTCAAGGTTGTTGGAGTGGTCGATGTCAATGTCAAAAGGGTCTATGCTTCTGGGTCTGTTTATACCAGGGTTGTGTCAGACAAGTCATATGTCAACAATTTTTCCAAAAATGTATATCGAGCCTTGCATTCAAACGTATCATGCCATGATGAATTTTGATAATGACACCATTTCTTGGCAGGGGGTTCCTTTCTATGTTTCATTTGTCTTTTTGAGAGTGCTTCTTGCGATGGTCTAGATTTGGCGGGGTCAGTGTAGAAGTGTTTCTTAACTTGTCGGATTCAACTAGTGACTTCTTGTTGGATGTTAGACATGTTGGCTTGGTCGTGAAACATGCTTTTCCTTTTTGTTTAGCTTCAATCTTGCTAGCATGGTGGAATGCATCTGCAAGCGTACTGATAGTCAGAAACACCATCTCTTGCTGAATGGATGGGGATAATCCACTAACGTAATTTAGGATAAGCAATTTCTCCTTATTGGATGCCAAGTCTAGCCATGAGTCAATACAACTCATCATTGTAACTATGCACGAACTAGTATTTCCATTGCCTTATATGCTACCACTTCTTATACTATTGTTCAATGTATTTAGGTAGGTATAACTCCTTTTGTATGTACTCAAAAAATTTCTCCCATGTGTCTATGGGGTATCCTTCTCGCTCCATCTTTCTTGAAATATTCCCCCACCAGCAGTGTACAAAGGTTGACATCTTTAAGGATGCAATGGTGATATTTTCAGCTTCTGAGATTTGATTCACAGAAAAATAGGATTCTAGTTGTTGTACCTAATTATTTACAGATTCTGATTCAATCTTGCATTCAATATTTGGTATGTCTACATTCATTTGCACTTTGAATGGACTGATTTTGTCGGAGTTGGATCTCGTCAAGGATCCTCCAGATGTCGAAGCAAATCATGTGAGAATCTCATTGAATTGGGTGAACATTTCAGTTCACTATCGAGTCATTGCTTTCTCTATGAGTTTCTTTGTCTCGTTGGTTACATGTCTATTGTCTATTTATTTTTCCATCTTCTTTGAAGTCGAAGGTAGTGTCTGCTTGAATTGTTGAGTTTGTGAGACTATTTGAACATGCATAAGTCAGGTAACTTCGATAGAACCGTATACACAACTTAATCTCTAAATCTTCTCCAATACCAATGATCTTGGTGCCCAGCCGCACATCGGAGGACACCAATTCGATTGAATGAATTGAGCATTGTTATAGCGCAATCATATTAATATAAGCAAAGTAGGAAATACTCTACACAAATAGAAAGTACACACAAACAAAATGCAACTATTCTAACCAAACTATGTTGTTCTATTGCTTCTCTATTAGTTTTTTGTATATTAAAATAATGTGCATGCTTATATAGAATGTTGGGTGACTACTCATTAAGTTCAGTTACAAAGAAGTTAGAATGGTTCGGAAGTTCATCCATTATAGACGACTGGAAAATAGAGAGACAATATTTTGTAGTCATGTCGAGATGTTGGGGTCGACGAAGCATGTCGAGGTGCTAAACCTATCAATTTTGTGTTGAGGTTCAGAAGTCGATGTTGTACCTGTCGAAGTTGACAAGCATGACAATTTTTGGGTGGATCATGCATAATGTGAAACTTGCAAATGCAGATATTGTATCTTGCATAACAATATGCATTTGATTTAAATGTCATGAAAACATTAAAAATAATAATCAGCTATGTGGTTGTCATCATGATGAAAAATACCATGTCTTTGATAAGTTTTATTAATGTCCATTTGGTATTTTTCATGCTAACCATGTTCTTTCTCTTTATGTTTGGAAATGGCAAATAAAAATATAATTTATTTTTACATATTTTTTCCAACCATTTACTTTATCAAATGCATGTGATATGTTTTGACTTTGAATGAGCCCCTGTGAAATTTGAAAGTGGGATTTTGCAATCATTGCTTCATGGTATAAGATATCCTTGTTCTAGGACTAGTGTTAACATTTTTTATTGAGTGGTTATTCTAGAAAAATGTGTGAATGCAATTTTTTCATTCTATGTTAGTTCATCCAAAAACTATTATAAAAAAGGTCAATATTTACTATGCATAATTTATTTATTGTCATTTTGCAAATGTTTATATTGTTTACTCCATTTTTCACAATGCAAAACTTGCAAATGTAGATATTGTATCTTGTATAACAATATGGATTTGATCCAACTGCCATGAAAACATAAAAAACAATTTGCTATATGGTTGTCAACATAATGAAAAATACCATGTTTGTGTTGATTTTCATTTATGCCTATGATAAGTTTTATTATATCTATGTTGATTTTTAGTCTCTTTTTACATATTTTCTCCAACCATTCTATTTATCAAATGCATGTGCTATGCTTTGACTATGAATGAGATCGCTTGAAATTTGAAATGGGGGTTTTTCAATCATTGCTTCATGGTATAATATATTCTTGTTATAATAATAGGACTAGTGTCAACATTTTTAATGAATGGTTATTCTACCAAAATGTGATTTAATGCAATTTTGTCATTCTGCATTAGTTCATCCAAAAAATATAAAAAAGTTCAATATTTACTCTGCATATTATTAAATTGAGCACATAGATCTGTGGACCAATACACAACTCACAAGATAGATCATACAATTTACTCAACAATTGAAGAATGAAACAATAAAAAAAATGGATTGCAACTGTGAATGCTTTCATTAATCAAAAGTAATTAGATAACTAATTACAATGGAGTACAATGTCTAAATAGCCTCATGCAATATGAATCCATGTGAGGAAATTCGAATTGATTGGACTCTACTTGACTGAATGGTTAAATGACCTTTTCTAAATCATTATCGGAGTTCATCGGAGTTCATCGGAGCTCAAAATCCAAACTCAAGTGTCTAATTCAGTGTTGACTAGTCTATCTGACTAAGGTAGGTGAGTAAATGCGCCTCACCTGCATGCAGCCATGTAATCCTAGCGCTAACTGAGGAGAACTAAATGTAAGCAACTAGAACTAAATGTAACTGACTTCTAACTAAGCTTGATTAGTCACCAACTGAACTCAACTGATGGAGGTTGGTAACGACACTCCCAGTGGCTCCTAATTTGTAGGGATTGATCTAGGAGGCTCTGAAACTGATGCATGCAAGTGAAATCAATGGCAGTTGGCCTCAATTAGTGTTCCCCACACTTTAGTAACTGGTAAATGTGCCCCAATTAGTCCAAGTGGACCCAATGGTGCTAGTGACTAAAAATAGACTGAAAGGACTCCATATTTATACATACTCTTGATTTAGACATAATTAACCAAATTGGACAAGGGGGGATTATAATCCTAACACCACCCTTGAATGCCAACTTGGACAATTTGTGGGCCCTGGTAACTAACACCATAGGTCACCCATTACAACAAGTAAAGTAACTACTTAACACAAGGAGCTGGAGAAAAAACCACATGGGAAAAAATCCCCCCCTCTAACTAAGCAGGTAGAATCGGGATTCAAGTTTAAAAAAACTTGAAAATATGTTGTTGCAATCTCTGTGATGTAGTGAAGCAGTATGCGCTAGAAGGTACAGTAATGTTATGTTTCTTCTCTATGGTCATCCTTCCTTGTGCTAGCATGTACAGTAATATTATGTTTCTTCAGAAGAAGAGCCATCTCATCAATTGTTCTTCTCGTACAGGAGATTTCTGGATGAAAGCCCCTTCCATAGTAAGAAAAAAGGGTCTTTCCTTTTCCATTCTTCTTGCTTCTATTCGAACCTGAAGGCTCATTTGACTGCTCTTTCTCCACAGAAGATTCATCCTTTTTCTCCCCTTTATCATTCGTTATCTTAGTTCCTCCTGCAACTAGTGCTTGATCTCTAGAAGATCGAATGATCCCCATTTGTATCAACTTGTCATGCTCCTGAGTGAGAGATTCAATGAAGGAGTTAAGAGTAGGAATCTTCCAGTTTGGAGTAGTGAGCTTCACAGAATGAAATGTTGATACAAAGACTGAATAGTATGCTCCAATTTTTGAGAGAATGGCAAGGATGAGTTGATCATCCTCCTTCTAAACCTTGCACAGCTTCAACTAGAACACTAGATGCTTGAATTTGGTGAAGAAGTCATTGAGTGTTTCAAAATTGGTTGGATGAAGAGAAATCAGCTCATTCTCCAGCTGATAGATCCTTAGATCATCTTGCTTTTCAAATAAGGAAGCAAGCTTATCCCATACCTACTTGGGAGTCTTCAATCCATTGATGTGGAAGAGAAGATCTCAAGAGATTGAGAGGCACAAGCATCCATATGCTTCATCAAGCCTATTCTAGTACTTTTCTTTGTCAACATAATGAATTGGCTCTGCCTTTGTCTCCATTGTGAGTTTAAAGAGTCTTTTGGAGTGTAGTTGAATCTCCATGTCCTCCTTCCACTGGTGGTAGCTGAAAGGAGTGAGAAGCTCCATTGGAGGGGCCATTTGGATTGCAATGGAAGAGAATGAGCTGATGTAGTGAATGCAGTGAAGGAGACTGAGTTTCTTGTAGCGAATGCAGTGAAGAAGACTGATAAACTTGTAAATCACACAATTAAATAGACAAATAAGGTCGACAGTCTTCACTTTTGGAATTTTCATCACACCCAGCATAATTGATCAAGCAATTTTGATCAACAATTCCTTTACTTGGGATATTAAGTGGTAAATTCTCTACTTCTAGTGCAGTACTAGAAGGAGAAAATTTGCTCAAAAAAAAATTGATCCAAGTATGGATCTATAGTATGAGAAGTGCCTTGTCTTGCTAAGGCTCTGATACCATATTAAATTGAGCACATAGATCTATGGACCAACACACAACTCACACGATAGATCATACAATTTACTCAGTAATTGAAGAAAGAAATAGTTCAAAAATGGCTTGCAACTGTGAATGCTTTCATTAATCAAAAGTAATTAGATAATTAATTACAATGGAGTACAATGGATAAATAGCCTCATGAAATTCGAATTGATTGGACTCTACTTGACTGAATGGTTAACTGATCTTGTCTAAATCATTATCAAAGTTCATCGGAGTTCAAAATCCAAACTCAAGTGTCTAATTTAGTGTTGACTAGTCTAACTGACTAAGGTACGTGAGTAAATGCACCTCACCTGCATGCAACCATGCAATCCTAGCGCTAATTGAGTAGAACTGAATGTAAGGAACTATAACTGAATGTAACTGACTCCTAACTGAGCTTGACTAGTCACCAACTGAACTCAATTGATGGAGGTTGGTATTGGCACTCCCAGTGGCTTCTAATTTGTAGGGATTGATCTAGGAGGCTCCTAAACTGATGCATGCAAGTACAATCGGTGGCTTTTGGCCTCAATTAGTGTTCCCCACACTTTAGTAACTGGTACATGTGCCCCAATTAGGCCAAGTGGACCCAATGGTACTAGTGACTAAAAATAGACTGAAAGGACTCCAGATTTAGACATACTCCTGATTTAGACATAATTTACCAAATTGGACAAGGGAGGATTATAATCCTAACACATATTTGCTTTAAACAATACGCAAACTTAGAAACCTTGTATGCATTTCCTTATATTGCAATTACAACAATAATATGCTATGGGCCATTTTCTTTTTCACCAATTGAGAAGGGGTTATAAAATCAATGCCCTTTTATTCAATGTCTATATTGGAAAAATGGAATACAATGCAATTTTGTAATATCACTATAAAAATGACTACCTAACAACTAGGCATGTGTTTAAAATATTATGGATTTCATAAGACATACATTGTTCTATTGAATAACTATGCCTTAGTTCAAACCCTGAATATTATAACCTTGAAATTCTATCAAGCCTTAATTGAGATCCAAAGTTAACTAGAATTGCATAAGTATTAGCACTACAATATCTTGGTATAAGATATTCATTTTATTTTCCATTTCTTTGCTGATAACTTTCTACTTAGCATATGATTATCGTTAACATGAATTCAACATACACAAACCAAGCTAAGAACAATTATAAAATCAATGTCTTCAAATACTACCAAGCAAGAAATCCTATACAATTACCAAGCTATGTTCCCCATCTACAACCAAATAAATACAAATCCAAAGATGGCCAAAATCAATGTTGTCAATGCAAAATTTGTACACCTTCGCAAAGATGTGCATAGATACATTGCAAGTTACAAAGCCAATCTCACATTTTTTCTATTGAATAACAATGTCTTATTCCAAACCTTGAGTATGATAACCTTGAGATTCTATCAAGTGTAATTGACATGCATAGTTCACTAGAAATGCATTAGCATTAGCATTAGAATATCCTGGTATAAGATATTCTTCATATATTCCATTTCTTTGTTGACAAGTTTCTGCTTATCATATGATTATGTTTAACATGTATTCAACATGCACAAACCAAAGCTAAAAACAATTGTAAAATCAAACTCTTGAAATAATACCAAGCAATAAATCCTATCCAATTCTAAAGCTATGTTCTCCATCTACAACCAAATAACTCAAATCCAAAAATGGCCAAAATAACCTTGAAATTCTATCAAGTCAAACTAAAATGCAAAGTTAACTAGAATTGCATTTGCATAAAATCAATGTTTTTAAAGAAAAAAATTTAGACCTTCCCATAGATGTCCATAGTGTTATTTTAAGAAACAACATGTTTCTTCATAATGCTTAAAATATCATATCTTCCCACACTATATTCATCTTAATATGTATCATTGCTCCTTTCTTATACTCTTTTCCATTTTACATGGATTTTATCAGGTGTGCAATAATTACTACAATAATTACTACAATCTCTTCCCTCTTTGACTATAGTAAAAATTCTACTACATTTGTTTATGCTAATATTTTCTCACTCCTTTCAGTCACCCATCATCATATCTATTTCATTTTAAACACATGTATTTTAATTTATATAATCTTCACATATTTAACAACTCAAATTACTTATGGATTTTACAGAACCACACTATTTTACCCACTACATGCTCCTACCATAGCATTCCTACTCTCGCTATTTATTTTATTTTTTCATGGACATTGCCACTTGGGGCGCTTGTTCTTCTATTTATTGTTTAATTTAGTGAAGCATAGGATCTTCAAGCTTGCATGAATCCAAATGTGAAAGAAGATTGCAGAAGAGAGAGAAGCAATACAGTAAACTCTAATCAATAATTCATGGCAAAATTAAACACACATGAGACCAATAATTGGAAGAATAACACTGCATCCATTAATTAGTATTGTGAATGCAATACAATGGTGTTACAAATAGGAGAATTCAAATTCCTAAAATATGATTTGAATCTACCAACTTGGACTAACTCTGGAGCTAACTCGATGTGGGAAAATCACCACTAGAGATCACTAATGCAACTCTGGACCACTGAATCATTTCACAACCTGTTAACTGACTGAGTTAGGTGAGAAAAGGCACCCTACTTTCCTCAAATAATGCAAAGTGGCACTAGGATGACTGAGAGTTATCTAACTTATGGGAATCAGAGAATAATTGAACCTAGTTGAAAATCGACTAGGTTCAATTGTTGGAAACTACTGGTGGCACTCATAGTGGGTTCCTAAATTATAGGGTTTGTCCATGGAGCTCCTAAACTCATGCATACATGGGCATTGAGTGTTAGGTGGAACTAGGTGAGTCCCCCATGGCACTAGTGAAGTGAAAATGACCTCCTAAGCTAGAAAAAGACAAATAGACTATGGTGGTCAAGGGAGGATTAATTAATAATCCTAACACCCCCCCCCCTTAATCCTAACTTGGATAACTGGGGCCCTGGAAACTAAGACCAAAGGTCACCCATACAATCTAAAGCAAAAAATGAATGCTTAACAACCGAGGGAATGGGAAAAACCTTGTGGGAAAACTCCCCCCTCAATATAAGAAGGAAAAACCAGGATCAATCTTTCACATCAAGAGAAAAATTATTCTTGAAATTAAAAATTGTGAAATTTTTTATGCAATCTACATCTCTATGGAGCAGTAATGCATTGTGATGGTCCTTGTGTGCAATAGTTTCTTGGTAATGTGCATGTGATCCTTTCCACCTTTATCCAATCTGATGACATATAGGAGAAGAACTATTTCCTTTATCTCTTCTTTCTAGAGGAAGATTGGCATGATCCAATTTGTTCTTTAGTGAGCAAAATTGTTGATCAGGCCTTACCACCATGAAGCATCTCTTTGAGAGTTTGTAGCACCTCTTTGGCAGAAGTGTATTTATTGACATAGTGCAAGGTTTTATTTTTAAACTGATATCTTGTTATTCTCATGTCGAATCTCCAGTCATGTTCCCAAAAACCTCAATAATCTTTTGATCCCATTTAGGCCTACGATTGGGAGTAGGGATTGGATCTAGATTTGGGTCCAATTGAACTTTATCTGCAATTCCATAAACTGATTCAACTTGGTCCTATTCTTTGGATTCTAAATCTGAAACATTAATGGAAACACTATCATATAGAAAATGTTTAGGTAGGATGAATTTACCCTCCCTTTCAAATGGAAGCTAATAGTTCACTGAATATGAGTACAGCAGAAAGTGTGAGAATTCATATGCCTTGGAAGCATGGTTTGCAACACCTTTCATTATAAACTTCCCAGTTGAGATATCTGATATATCCACTAAGTCAAGACCAAATACAACTCACTTTGGTGAGCTTGTATGAGTCATCGGATATACAGACAACAAGTTTGCAGCTAAGGAGGGCACATAGAGGACATTCTTGAACACTCCATGCTCTAAATTGATTGAACCCTTTCCTTCAGCTTGGATTTGAGTGTCATCTCCCATGTGAATAATTGGATCATTAGTAAGTTGTACATAAGAGAATTATTCTTTATATGCAACCATGTGATTGGAGGCTCTTGAGTCAATGAGGAAGGCATGTGATTTTGAAAAACCATCCTTCAATGAATAAAATCTCTCAGCATGATCTTCAGTCTTGTCTCCAGATTCAGCCTTCCTTACGCCTTCAGGGAGGTAAATATTATGTTTCTCAAGGAGTTTTGACATCTTATCTATGGTATTCTTCATACAAGATTTCTCTATATGGTTTCCTTTCTTACAGTAGGAGCACTTTCCCTTGTCAAACCTCTGATGTTTGTCCTTCTTATAGCCTGAGGCTTAATTTGCTCGATCAAAATATTCCTTAGGTTCGAATTAAGTGTTCCTTTTTTATTTTCCTTTCTGCTTCCTCCTTATTTGTGCATTCTTTGTCTCACCATCCAAGAGAGCTTGATTTGGAGAGGGTATGAGGGATGCCATGTGTGTCATCTTGTCTTGTTCTTGTATTAGAGACTCTGTGAAGGCATCAAGGGATGGAATTCACCAATTAGGATTAGTCTGTATCTCAGAGTGAAAGGTAGATACAAACACTAAGAATTATGGGCCAATTTTTGCTCAGAATTGAGAGAACTAATTGCTCATCCTTCTTGTCAATCTTGAATTACTTGCATTGCATGACCAATGATTTTCATTTTGAGAAAATTTGTTGTATAATTTCGAACTTGCTGGGTTATAGTGCTATCAAATCATTCTCCAATATATGGACCCTCATCTCATCATGTTTTCAAACAAGGATTTGAGATTCTCCCATACTTCTTTTGGTGTTCTCAATCCCTCAAGGTGAAAGAGTAACTCTCTGGAGATGTGGATGCACATGAAGCCAAGTGCTTCATCAAGCTTGTTTAGATACTTCGATTTTTCAATATGTTTTTGGGGTTCGACATCTCTTCCCATGGTGACCATGTACAAACCCTTATTGCACAATACAATCTACATATCATCCCTCCAATGAAGATAATTGAAGGGTGTGAGGAATCTAGGTGTCAAAGCAGTTGAATTATCCATCTTACAGCTTCAAGAAACAACTAATTCTTCAAAAAATATTCATTTTACCTGCAAAAACACTACAAATTCAAATCAAACCAATCCAAACAGTCTCCACTTCGACATGTGCACTTTCTCTGGGTGCATCACACCTGAATAGACTTCTCTGGACATAATCTAGAGGGATTAAGGAAAGAATACCAGGATTTATGTGAAACGCAATCGCTTATGGTGCATCAATGGAAGTTTCGGAGGTTTAAAGTTGGCCTAGATACCCTATTTGATGCCATGTTTAATTTAGTGAAGCATAGGATCTTCAGGCCTGCATGAATTCAAATGTGAAAGAAGATTGCAGAAGAGAGAGAAGCAATACAGTAAACTCTGATCAATAATTCATGGAAAATTAAACACACATGAGACCAATAATTGGAAGAATAACATTACATACATTAATATGTATTTTGTATGCAATATAATGGTGTTATAAATAGGATAATTTGAATGCCTAATATAGGATTCAAATCTACCATCGTGGACTGAATCCAGAGCTAACTCGGTGTGGTAAAATCACCAATAGAGCTCACTAATGCAACTTCGGATCACTGAATCAGTTCACAACCAGTTAACTCATTGAGATAGGTGAGAAAAGACACCATACTTTCCTCAAATCATGCAAAGTAGCACTAGGATGACTAATATTGATCTGACTAATGGGAATCAGAGCATAATTGAACATAATTGAACACCAACTAGGGTCAACAACTGGAGACTGTTGGTGACACTCAGAGCGGGTTCCTAAATTATAGGGATTGGTCACTAAAGCTCCTAAACTCATGCAAATGGGTGCATTGAAGGTTAGGTGGACTGTAGAAGGAGCAAGTCGACACAAGTCGACTTGAACGAAGACCAACTTAGTCGATCAGTGGACTAAGTCGATCGGCCGACTAAACTAGATGATTAAGTCGGCTAACTAAAATTCATGTCGGTTCACCGAACCGACAGGTAGTTATTTTGTAACTATTTGTAAATTGTATATATTAGGCTGATGAGACAAACGAGAACTCAGTTTAGTTCTCTGCCTTGTATGAACTCATTGCAATAATATATTATGTTTTCCTATATGTTCTTGTCTCTTGTCTCTGATTTATAGATATATATGTTTTAGTATGTGTTATTGGTAACCTTATGTGATCTGTGAGATTACAACATTGGTTCCATTGCCGGTAGTACATGTCTGAAATATATGCTCACATATGATACCAGAGCAGGAGATTAAGGACTGGTGGGACCGTAAAATTGTGAACTACTTGCAAAATTACGCAATAAGGAATAGATTAACAGTTGCTGAAGCCAAAGCAAGATTTTTCACAGAGACGGATGAAAAATTTGTCGAATCAGTGCCACAACTCTTGAAGCAACTTCTGGATGAGAAAATCGGACGAAACTAAAGAACAGCAGTTGCTATAAAAACTGATCCGAGGAGGCTGAACAAATTTGTCGGAGTGGTTTGAGAAAATCGCTGACGACTTCTGTGAGGAGCAAGCAGTTGAAGACAGAACTTCTGTGGAAACTGTCAAAGAAAAATTTTACACAGACTTCACTGAACAATTTTTGTGTTCCCTACCGACCTTGCTGTTCAAATTCTTGATAGAGAATGGAGCAGGCCACATCGTTGAACCTCATCCACCACTGTGCGAACCGCCATAAAATACCAACTAGGCAGAAAAGCAGAGGAAGTGGGAGAAATTCATTGCAGAAAGAGAGTGGGAATATTTTCTGAGAAAGTAAATTGAACTATCCGTACTTTCTAAAAGCGTCAGGTAGGCTATGGGGGGGTAGCTGGTCATGTGTCGGAGGTAGAGTATAGTGGATCCTAGTCGTCCTAGACCTAATAAACATCACCAGTAATGAAAAGTCGACCAGAGAGGACCTCAAGAAAATAGTAGTGTATGAAAGTATGTCGGACATCCAGAAACAAGAAAGGGACGAAAGACAGAAGAGAAGGGAAGCAAGACATGAAAGAGCCGCAGGGCTGCACAGTGGACAAAACCCTAGGGAGGACGACCGTGAAGAGAATCCGCCAGAGTTGGGTCATGATTGATAGGAAGAGGGCGTAGAGCAAGCGGTATCCCCTAAGGATGAATAAGTGTGGATAGAGCAGCCAGAAGCTCTCCAGATAACAACTCCCAACGACGGAATAACCCTTTCCCCAACAAATCCGCGTACTAGAATACAGACTATTGTCGAAGATGACCTCCAACTACGAGCTGGTGACTTCAGTATATGGATCTGACTAAGCGATGAAACATACATGGGTCGACATCTTATTATACGTCGACCGCTCAAAGGAAATTGGGTGATGTTTCAGGCGGCACTTTCCCTCCAGAGTATCCACTTGCTCTTACCAACACATGAAGGAGCACCCCCCCCCCCAGCCAAATACAACTTTAGAAGAAATCGAACAAGCAAACCTGCGCACGCCAAGTTGCAGTGGCCCATCGACAGCNACAAGCAAACCTGCGCACGCCAAGTTGCAGTGGCCCATCGACAGCCGAAGTTGACATCAATCAACTGCAAGTTGACGACAACTAGTGGACCGACGGGAGCTCAAGATCCATCGATCAAAATTCCACAGGCTCGACTACATCAATAACCCCACCACTTTCACCACCACCCCCACCTCCACCTCCGCCAACTTCTGAGAGCAGTGAAAGTGATTCATACATGGGTCACGGATCCGCTCACATTCCTCTCTACGAGGGAGATGAAGACCCCAGACGACATTGGTTCATCTACGAGTCGACCTGGGAAGCAAACCAGGTAACAGATGAAGACCGACAAATGGCACAGCTCGCTGGAGCCTTAAGGAAAAGGGCCTTGACATGGTACATGACCTTTTCGGAAAGGAAACCTAGAGCAACAAAAGACAAGATTAAATCACAGTTCTTATCATTCTTCAAAACCCTAGAAGCTAAGCACCTAGCCGCCAAAAATCTCAAAACAACATAGCAAAATCCAGGGGAGACAGTCCGCGACTACGAAAAACATTGGAAGGACCTACTAATCCAACTAGATTACGTTATTGATGAACAGCTACTAATTCAATGGTTCCTTGCAGGATTATCTCAAAAAGTACACCGACATATCAGTCTGGAGACATTCAAAACGTATGAAGACGCGCTAACAAAAGCTCTGCAGGTCGAGATGGACGAAGACATGCATGCCTATCCGACAGACCACAGATTAGAGGAACAGCTCGAGAACGTGCAGAAGTCTTTGAAGGAGCTAACCCTCAAGAATCAAGAAATCTGTTGTACCAACTGCTCGACGGTAGGTCATTCGAAAGATAATTGTCGACAGCAATATAGCCGACAAGACGTCTGCTTTGTACAAACTAAATCATTTTGCGATATTTGCCAGGAAAACGGTGATGATTCTACAAAAAATTGTCTGTTTAATATGAAGAATGGAAAAGCTTCATGGTGCGCCATGTGTGAGACCAAAAGTCACAACACGGCGGACTGTCAGTTAAACCTGAAAAACTGACAGAACTAGCAGGCGGTCTACCAAACGAATGCAGTAGCGCAAAACAATGAGAAAAACAATACAAACAACCAGAATGGACAAAGATACGACGACCAACGATATGAGCGTCGATACGACAACCGACATTAGGGTTATGGAGGAAGAGGTCGATTCCACGGGAATCACGACATCCGAATGTGTCGACCCACCCAGTGCTTCACATGCTACAAAGAAGGTCACCGGTACGTAGATTGTCCATACAAGGACAGAACTAATCTTAAATTCTGTATGCACTGTGGAGTAGGTGATCACTCCCTTGAGGATTGTCCTACTATGTTAGAAAAAATCAATACAAAGAAAAATGTTAATGTCTTGTCTTGTGTACAAAAGCATGATGTACTAACTACTAAGAATTTACATATTGTTACTCGCCAAGGCACAAAAACAGGGCCTGATAACCCCCAAATTAGCAAGACGAAAGATACAAATGTTTATCGTGACCCTTTAAAGCAAAAACACACATATCAAGAGGCAACCCACATATTTCACGACATTTCACAACAAGAAGACCTCCTTAGCAGTCGACCTAACACAATACAGCAATTAATCTATCTCACTCAAACAGACAAATCCGTGGCTTAGTTCATTGATTTATTGCATCAAATAACAAGTACTAACACCGAAAAACAAACTAAGAACATCTGCAGCCTAAACCAAAAAGACAAAAACGATGTCGACCCACTTGTCGACCTGGAAATCGAAGGTTACCACATCAAACAAGTAGTGCTTGACTTCGGGTCTCAGGTAAATATCATGACCTGGCATACATGGGAAAAGATGGGAAAACCTCAACTCTACGAGTCAGGCATCTACCTAAAACTCGCCGACCAAGGTCTTATTGAACCCATTGGGTTTTGGAAAAATGTCGACACGACCATCAAAGGAATTTCGACCAAGGTTGATTTTGAAATCATTGACCCAAAAGAGGGATCTAGTTCATTCCCCGCGCTAGTCGGTCGACCTTGGGGACGGAAGATGAAAGCCTCCATATCCTTAGACAAAGAATGAATCAAGCTAAAAGGAAATGGTCACAAATTCATTTTACCCATTAATCCTTCCCAAGGATAACCTTGGATCGAACCGATTGATGAGGAAGTCGATGTCAGACAACTGTACCAGATTAACAACAATACGGACTACACAGAGCCCAAAATCCATGGAGAACTTTACTTAGGTAACCAAGACTCAATTGGTTATAACTCCAATGCTGAATTGTATGACTGGGAGATGGAAACTTACGAAACACAAGCAAGAGGGTGCTGGACTATACAAAAAGTACAGAAAAAACCCACCCGACAGTGCTTCATAGTATCCATTATCCCCAAAAAATTTGAAAAGAAAGTAAGGGAACAACCTACCTTACAACCAACCAACTTAAACACTACACAACTACCCAATTATAAGGAGAGGGAGTCCCCAGTCATGCACATTGAACAAGTATCTAAAAATATTGGAGAACATGGTCGACTCCAAAGCTTAGTCGAAACATTTATAGGTCAAGCAACAAGATGGTGGGATACCCATCAAACAAAACTTCAGACCTGGACAACTGCTTCAACTTTCTTTGTCGAACGGTTTGGGGGACAGAAGTTAACCCAGCAAGCCCAGATCCCTACTTTTACCCAAGGAGAAAACCCAGAAGAACACATTAAGACTTGTGAAAAGGAGTGGATAAGACTTGGATATAAAGATGAGAGAACTTGGCCACATCTGTTCCCTTCAACCCTAGCCGACTTACCCCATAAATGGTATAAGACGAAGGAAGCTAGAGGTGAAACCTTCTTTTGGTAGGAACTCAAGGACAATTTTATCAAAGACTTCCAGTTCATACCTCAAAACGAAAAATTGGCCGAGACAGCACAGCAAATCAAACAATTTCTCCAACCGACCAAAAAACAACCCTCCCACACCCACCGACAGATCAAGGACTGTAACAATATGCAAACTGAATCCAGACCACAGATGACCCGTTTACACTTAGAAAATGAACACACCGAAGTAAAGAGCTTCAGATGGAAAACTGACCATATTGAAACAACAAAACCTATCTATTCAATCTTGAAATTCGAGACTACCAACAAACCAGATCTTGACAGAATGACTGCAGCCGACTTTCCTGCTACATTCTCACAGTTCATAGAAGGAAGTCGACCGATTAATGAAGCTAAAGCACCAGAGTGGTTAGATGCAAAAGTGAAAACTAAAGAGGTCGACATTTCCAATGACAACCGACCAAAAATAGCCAAGATTGGTGACTACTGGAACGAACAACAGACCACCGAAATAGTGAACTTACTTAGAGAATTCCAAGATGTCTTTGCCAGGGATTATAAAGACTTAAAAGGGCTAGTACAGGAAATGGGAGAAATGAAAATAGATATTAAACCTGATGTCCAACCTATCAATGAAAGACCTTATAAACTAGCTCACAAGTACAAGGAGATAGTTAAAAAGGAAATCGACAACATGTTAGCAGCAGGGATCATTTATCCTATCGACCAGTCTGAATGGGCAAGTCCCATGGTCGTCCAGCCTAAGAAACATGACCCGACAAGGTTAAGAATTTGTGTCGACTTTAGGGAACTCAACAAAGTAACATTAATAGATCCATTCCCAACCCCCTATGCTGATGAAATCTTGAATGAAGTTGTAGGTCACGAATGCTACTCATTCACAGATGGATTCTCAGGATACAACCAAGTACCAATAGCAAAAGAAGATCAAAAGAAGACAACATTTGTCTGTGAATTTGGTTCCTTTGCTTACAGAGTTATGCCTTTTGGGATAAAGAATGCTCCTGCAGTGTTTTCTCAAATTGTTGTCAAGACTTTCCAAGAATACATATATAAGACCATGGCAGTATACTTCGACGACTGGACTATATACTCCACCTTAAAAGATCACTGCAAGTGGCTTCGACTTATGCTGGAGAGATGTCGACAAATTCAACTCTCCCTCAACATTAAGAAATGTATCTTTATGACTCCCATAGGCATAATCTTAGGGCATATTGTCTGTAAATATGGTATTAAGGTCGACTTTTCCAAAATTAAAATCATCCTCGACCTGAAACCCCCAATAAACCCTAAACAAGTAAGGGTGTTACTTGGCCATACAGGCTATTATAGAAAGTTCATAAGACACTACTCAGATATGACCTATCCTTTAGAAGAACTACTAAAGGAAGACCAAGAGTTTAAATGGATAGAGGAATTCCAAATCTACTTCGACAAACTCAAAAGAAAACTGGTCGAAGCCCCCATACTCAAATTTCCAAATTGGTCGACCAAATTTCATGTGCATATTGATGCATCAGGAATCGCAATTGGAGCCATCCTGACTCAACCAGGGGATGACGGGATGGATTACCCTATAATTTACAGCAGTCAAAAATTAAATAAGGCTGAAAGGAACTATTCGACCACTGAAAGAGAACCCCTAGGTATGGTCTTTTCCCTCCAAAAGTATCGACATTACCTCTTGGCCAACCCATTCACATTTTATACCGAACATCAAGCCTTGAAATACCTCGTCAATAAACCCCTTCATCATGGGAGAATCTGTCGCTGGCTACTTCTTTTTCAAGAATTTGAGTTTGAAGTCGTGGTCCGACCAGGAAAGTTAAATGTCGGGCCCGACCACCTATCCCGTATAGACACAGGAGAGGAATCGACCGAAGTCGACGACGACTTGCCAGATGCACATTTATTTCACCAGAAGAACTTGAAGAAATAGCTCAGTTATAAGAGACCGGTCAGGCACCAGAAGGTATGAACACCAAGAAAAAACAAATCTTAGCTATGAAGGTTGCCCCTTACAGCCTCATCAATGGATTTCTATACAAAATGGGGTTAGACGACATTCTCAAAAGGTGTGTACTCGACCATGAGAGAGACCAAATCATGCATGAAGCACACTATGGACCTGAGGGAGGACATTTTCAAGCCGATACAACTGCCAGAAAAATCCAACAGTCAGGCTTATGGTGGTCGACGATCCACAGAGATTGCAAAAACTTTGTTAGTCGATGTGACCGCTGTCAACAACTTGGTCGACCTCTACCAAGCACAGAGATGCCCTTGATATCTGTAAACCCTAGTCTCATGTTTGAAATCTGGGCTATAGACTTCATAGGACCATTTCCTATCCCAGCTAAATGATCAGGTGCACGATATATTATCACGGCAATAGAATATGTCACTAAATGGGCAGAAGCTCAACCCGTCGATACATGTTCAAGTGAGGTAGCCGCTAAATTTATCTACGAAAACATCATCACTAGATTTGGATGCCCACTCACATTGATCAGTGACCAAGGATCACACTTTATCAACAAAACCATCAAAAATTTGACCGACCAATTTCACATTGACCATCGACGGAGTACAGCATACCACCCTCAGTCAAATGGTGCGATTGAAGATTTCAATAAAACATTGACCAAAGGGTTAACCAAAATATGCAGTACCGACAAAGATGACTGGGACGAGAAAATTCCTGCGGTTCCCTGGGCATATAGAACAGCCTATAAACGGTCGACTAACCAAACCCCCTTTCGACTAGTCTACGGGAAAGAAGCAGTCGTCCCCCTACATTTCTGACAGCAGACACCTCTTATTGCACAACTATTACATGTCGATGTCAAACATGCAAGAAAGGACCGACTATTTCAACTTGGAAAACTGGAAGAACACAGACTCGTGGCTATACAACACCAAGAAATTCACAAGCAACAGTAGAAAGCATGGCACGACTGCAACATCAAAAACAAAAACCTATTGGTCGGAGACTTTGCAGTACTCTATAATAGTCAAGTCAAAGGAAAACCCAAGAAACTCCACACGGAATGGATGGGACCTTACCTTGTCGAAGAGATACACCCCAATGGTTCAGTCCGACTAAAAACATTGCAGGGCCTAGTATTTCGGAAGCTTGTTAATGGAGCTCGACCATACCGCGGTCTGGTATATACAGGGTGAATACCCCAAGGTCGTCGTCCTCGACTACTACCCGACTGCTGAGAAAATATTCCGGGAGTTGACTCGACAGGCGAAGACCAACATACCAGTGCCGGTGGTAGCCAAACAGGTCGACTTCTTAATAACGGAGCCACTGACCGACCAGGAGAAAGAGGAATATTACGAGTTAAACCTGTACATAAATACATTTGTGTCGGAGGACACCCCGTTCGAGCTCCCTGGTCGGGTCCAAATCACCATCAAGCCTCCAACCAGAGTTAACCCACATCCGACCGAACAACAGCCAAAAGAACAACCGTCGAAAGAACAACAGCCGACGGAACCACAACCACAACAACAAGCAAACCCTCTGGCTCCAGCAAGTGTCACCCCAACTCAAGTACCGATGATTGGAGTTGAGCAAGATAACCCTGAATATGCTTTGTCAAAAGGCATCATCAAGAAATTGGCCGCTGAGATAACTGCCGCCAGAAGGAAAATCAGAGCACAAAATGTACAGCAGGGTAAAGGTAAGCGCAAGCTTATCGTCGCAGAGTCGTCTGACGATGAGGAAGAGCTAATAGCTGCGGCCGTCGACATTGTTGAGGATGCCGCTGCAAACAAAGTACCAGTTGAAACTCAATTTCAACGATTTCTAGAAGCAGGAGCCCCTAAAGGTCGACCAAAGAAGGCCAAAATAACGACGACTCCTGAAGACATCGTCGACCTTGTGTCGACCCCCCCACCCCCATCCCCGACACCAGTAGTCGAGGAGCAAGCATCGGCACAGCATTCGATCATCCCCCTCGATTTATACCAAATAGCAATACCAGAGACAGTCAAAGAAAAAGTCGACGAGGACAAGGAGCTCAAAGCTTTCTTCGAAATGCTGCCTGAGCTGTTTCAGTCGGCACAGAAAATTCAAACAACGGTTCCTCTATACGCAAGTAAGAAGATCTATGCACAAACCATGTCAACATTTATCTGAAACACCTAAGAAGGCGACATCATTGGAGAAGTTCAGTTTGTCACAGAGCAAGTCGACCCAGAAACCCAGAACGATCGACCCACTACACCGTCGAAAGCAGATATCTCTTCCGAAAGCCCACGACCCACTTTTGCTAAACCCACTACCCCCGACCACTCCCCCACTCCATCTCCACCCCCACCATCCTCATCCCCTCCACCTCCACCACCCCCTGATTCCCAGCCAGAAAAACCATCGACTTCAAACCCTCCAACCACCGAAACACCCTCCACTACTGCAGGTACCCAGGAAAAAGAGACAGACAGACAAAAGAAGAAGAAAGAGCATCATCCCTCCAGACTTCGGATCGGCTTAAAGGATTCAAGCTCATTGATCGACACAGAAGTCGGCCAACTCCTCAAGACTCTGGCCAAGGAAGCAAAGACACGGACGGCACGAAAAACTAAAGAGCTCTCAAACAAAAATGCAGAACAAGTCGAGTTTCTCGGCAAATGTAGGGCTCTAGCTCAGTCCGTGATACCAGGCCCTATTGAAGTCGACACAGATCGACTGTTGGAAAGAGCATATCAGCTCTTCGAAACCCTGGTATCGACCGTTCAGGCCCATCTCCAAGAGACTAAGGAAGAGCAGAAGGAAGAGACTGCCCGACTGCTACTAGCACAGCACACTGCCTTCTCAGAGGCATACAAAGTGCTGCAAGACCACATGGAGGAATATATTGTGACCGAAGAAGTATTAAGAGACTGGCCTACTCACTATGGGAAAGTCTATCAATAGACCCGGCAGACTCGTCAAGGCATCCAGGCTTTGGAAGGCAGGAAGACGACAGAGGCAGCACTCAGGCAGACGATAGAAGAACAAATTGTGCTGGAGACAACCAAGCTACAAAAGTTGGAACGAGAAGCACACCAGTGGGTCCAACAAGACCTTCCAAACTTAGAGAAAGTCAACATCATCTGCCCTCAGATGAAAAGACTTATCGACATAGCTGACGAACAGAACCAGATCCTGGGCCCCAACATGGAGAAGATCGCAGAAGTCCCACTCTCCAAAAAGATGTCGGTCCTGTCACAATTAACTACACTAATGATCGACATCCAGAAATCTTTGCAAAGTTGGACGGATTTTTAGCATCACCGCTCCGGCCATTGTCGAGATTTGCGTCCAGAAAAGGCCAACCATTCATCTGCACAGCCCTCCACAATAGCATTTTTGCCAGGATACTGATGGAAAACATAATTTTTGTACCTCCCTTTTTCTTCGGGATGAAGAAATGTTTTGTTCATGGGGGAGATGTAGAAGGAGCAAGTCAACACAAGTCGACTTGAATGAAGACCGACTAAGTAGATCAGCTGACTAAACTAGATGATTAAGTCGGCTAACTAAAAGTCGTGTCGGTTCACCGAACCAACATGTAGTTATTTGGTAACTGTTTGTAAATTGTATATATTAGGCTGTTGAGCCAAACGAGAACTCAGTTCAGTTCTCTGCCTTGTATGAACTCATTGCAATAATATAATATGTTTTCCTATATGTTCTTGTCTCCTGTCTCTGATTTATAGATATATATGTTTTAGTATGTGTTATTGGTAACCTTATGTGATCTGTGAGATTACAACATGGACCTAAGTGAGTCCCTCATGGTACTATTGAAGTGTCAATGACCTCTTAATATAGAAAAAGACAAATAGACTATGGTGGTCAAGGGAGGATTAATTTATAATCCTAACATTTATTAACATAAACTAACAAAAATATTGTTGGCTTGAAGATGAGAGGATGGAAGAAGGGTGGATGAGCCTTGCTAGGGTTTTCCCCTAGCTGTTGTTGAGGCACTAGTAAAACATTGACAACACCCCCACTCTGCAATCGAAATATTATGCAATCCCTATCCCTGACAAGTCATATGGAAGCTTCATAGGGAGGGGCAAAAGGCCCCTACCACACAATCACAACCTCCACTGCTGAAAGGAATTCACCTAAAAATACACTAGCTAAAAATATGCACATCGGCAAAGCAAATATCCCCATTTCAGATACCACGTCACTTCATGGAACTCAAAAAAACCCAAATACTATGAGCAATGGATCCCAGGGTACAAAAACTTGCATCGCAAGAGCTATAGAGCAAACCAGAATAAACCTCCCAGCGAAACGAATCAATGCGAGAGCTCGGCACATTAAAAGATCATGCTCTAATCAGCAAGTTCATCAACATTTGGCCCTCTGAGGTTGGATCAAAGAAAAATGGAAACCCAAGGCACCCTACGACCTTCATATTGGCTCCAAAGGTTTTTTTACTATCATCTTCCATAGACTCAAATACAAGGATAGGGTTGAATATGGAGGCCCCTACTTCTTCAACTCTACAAGCCTATACCTTCGAAACTGGACAGAATGATTCAATCTAAACAAGGAATAATTCACCAGGGATCCAGCTTGGATCTGCATGTATTCACTACTACAAGAGTACTAGGATGAAGACACACTAAACGACATAGGAAACTCGCTAGGAAGCTATGCCAGAGCAGCAGAGCAAATGAAGCATAGAAAGTACACATAATATACAAGAATCGACATATACATGCACATTGAAAAATCACTCCCATACTCAATTAGCCTGATGCCCGAAGACTCTGAATGGATCCAACCTCTCTCTTATGAGCACCTCCCTTTCTAGTGTCATAAATTCCATGAACATGGCCATCTGTACATATATTGTCCACTGAATAACTACAATCACAATAATAGGCTAACAAAGGAGAAAGATAAAGAGGGTTTTCATAAATATGGAAATAAAAGATGTCACAATCGCAAGATTTCCTCTATGGAGAAAAAGGAAGATTGCCCTACTACTAGAAACAGATTTGCTACTATATATGAGAAACATGAGAACCCCGATGTTGCGAGAAAAGAAGAATGAAGTGATCATGATCATACAATCCTAGAGAAACAGCTTGGAAAGGGTACAAAACCAGCAACCAGTCATTCTACAGCACAACTACCAGATCTACCAGTTGGCGTAGAAATTCCAGCTTGCAATGCCTCTGATCCTCTGAAGTAGGTAGTTGACACAGGCCCTAAGGTACTTGTGGATGAAAAAATGGTAGAGATAGAACCAAGAGATCTGGATCTACTTGGGATGGAGGATGGATTCACTCAGAAATCCTACAGCTCTATCTTGCTAAGATAGATCCAACTCTTGAAGGAAGTGCTAGATAAAGAAAATCCCAAAACAATATAGTATTTCATAATATTCCCCAGAATGACAAAAAAACGATTCAACGGGACATCAACAAGAGAGGGCATAAAACTGAACTGAATAGAATCAGCACATTGGGAACAAGGTTGGTGGAGTCAGAACAATACACCTAGTTAACTGAATTCTTTCTTGCTATATCCCCTAGTCTCCAATGAAGATCATCTCTTGGAATGTGAGAGGCCTAAATGGGTGTTTAAAACACAGAATGATAAAGCACACAAAAATTTAGGATAAACTAGCAGTGATGTTTCTATAAGAGACTAAATGTTCAAGTCACACTCTTCAAACCTTGATGGCTAGAATATGGAGAGGAAGCTAGGGAGTCGCCATAGATGCTAAGGGATATTTTGGGGGAATAACCATAGCTTGGGACCCTTCTTTCATGATGTTGAACAATTTCTCCTCTACTTCCCACTCTCTTTCTGCTTCCTTCCACATTTTGGTAACCCGAATATATGGTATTTTTTTAAATGTATATGGACCTCAAATCCCTGCTCTTAAGCTTGGATTGTTTAACTACATGGAATGGTTTTTCACGAAACACATAGACTCACCTCTCATAATAGGGGGGAATTTAAATATGATAATTTATCTTCATGATAGAAAAGGTGGGAATAGAACCCTAACCTCTGAGGACCTTAGCTTTAAATATTTTATTAACAACTGCAACCTTGTTGATCTTCCCACTTCAGACGGATTCTTTACCTGGAATAACCGAAGAGGTGGAAACAAGAAAATAGCTTTGCAACTTGACCAATTCTTAGTCTCAGAAAATATGATGGAAGCTAGAGGTCTCCTGATCACCATGGTCCTCCCCTTAGTGAGGTCAGATCATTGGCCCATCTCCTTATCATGGAAAATCTCAGAAGCTAATAGGAATCGGCCTTTCCACTTAGAAATGTTATGGCTATCACATCCAACCTTTTAGGACTCTATTCGTACTTGGTGGAGAAACATGCACATATCTGAACTCTCTAAGATGGCCATCATGCAGCAGAAACTCAAACTTATGAAGTGAAAGCTCAATATATGGAATCATAATACCCTTGGAAATATATTCAAAGCTAAGAAGGAACTGGAAAAGGAGTTGGAGAGGATCCAAAAAATAAAAATGGATTGGGGTCAAACGAAGGACAACAAGCTCAAGGAAAGAGAAATAATATCCCATCAAGACAAAATATGTGAACCAGAGGACATTCCATGGAAAAAAAATCTTGGATCCATTATCTCAAAGAAGGGGAAATGAACAATGTTTTATTCCATCGTTGTGTGACACAACATCGAAGCCACAATCATATATCCAAGCTTAAAATGGAGGAAGGAACCATCCTTGAATCACATGAAGAGAAAGAACAAGAATTTATCTGTTACTTTCAAGATCTCCTCACATAAACAATCCCCTCTTGCACCCAGGCCATTGAAGAAGTTGCATATCATATACCAAAAATTCTCACGGCAGAGCCCAGTGTCTCCATAATGAAGGTCATCTCTTTGCAATAGGTAGAGACGTTTATAAATCAAATGGCTGAAGGAAAAGCTCTGGGACCATATGGATTTCAATTTATTCCATCAATGTTAGGACCTCTTGAAGCACAGATTTTTGGATCTAGTCGACGAATCTCGACAGAAAATTTGGGTTCTGCCTGGGCTCAACGCCACTTTCCTCACTCTAGTGTCGAAAGAGATTGGTGTTGCACAACCTGGTAAGTTCCGACCCATGTCTCTCTATAATGTAATTTAGAAAATCATCACCAAAGTGGTCACCAATAGGCTCATGACCCTCCTACCCCTACTCATCTCACCTAAAAAAACAAGCTATGCAAAGGGGCGAAAAATACTGGATGGGATCATCCTATCCCATGAGGTCACACACTCCCTGAAAGTAACCAAATCACCATGAATGCTCATTAATCTTGACCTCTCTAAATCCTTTGAAAAACTTAGCTAGTAATTCTTAGAAAACATGCTTATTTCTTTTGGCTTCAGTCACGAGTTGACCTAATGGATTCTCTCACCCACCTCCTCTGCCTTCTACTCCATTTTGTTCAGCGGATTGTCGTCGACATATTTGTCACCTGCCAGAGGCATCCTTCAGGGATACCTGCTCTCCCCCTTCCTCTTCATCCTCATGGTGGAAGGTATGGGGAGGGTGCCAAAGGCCAATATTTTTGATGGATCTCTCTGAGGACTCTCACTATATGCTAATCCCCCCCTAACCTATTAGCAATTTGTCGATGACAACCTCCTCTTTTGACACCCCTCGGTTCAAGAAGCTCATACTTTTAAAAATTTCATGCATACCTTCTCGACTGCTTCAGGAACAACTATAAACCTTGAGAAAATATTTGCTTTCACCTCTAATCAACCCAGGTTCAGATCCTTGGTCGTCAACAAAGAACTAGATATCGGCCCGACAGAGCAGGGCTCATCAAGAATCACCTGCAATGCAGATGCAATCTCACCTGAGGTATCTTATGGGGAATTCCTAGAACTAGGTTTTTGCAATTAGGTGGGGTTTTCTAATCTCACGACACTCTATCACAACACTCAACCAAAGACCGGGGTTATACTTCTTATCCCTTGACTATTCATTCAAGATACCAGTCTATTTACTAGTCGACACATATCATGATAATCAACATAACAACCTTATTACATATTCATTCAATAAGTAGTTCGAAAGACACATATAAGGGATTCTTCATAAACAAATGCAGTGTGATGTATTCATATTTACTTATTCACAACATACATGCAACATCCATAAGAACATTAATAAATTACACATAAATACAACAATTAAGATGGAAACTCATATGGGAAAAACCAAACAGCCGCTCTTCATCTGGCATGAGAAATATGTTAATACCTTTTGTCTATGCACTCTACTTGTAGACTCTTCTCTAGGTATTCTGTACAATTCAGACAGAATTCTCTCCCCTCATGCTCTCTAGGTTTGGATCTAGATGCTTCCTCGCTTCTTCACTCCTCTATTGATCCGCACATAACCTGAATCGTTCCTCTAGATAAAAAATCTCTCATATTCTCTTATCTACCTACCCCATGGCTTAACCAACCAATCGACCACTTAGATAACAAAAAAATCGAAAACCAACGTCAGTCAACTTGGGTTCTCCCTTTTATAAGCTTCTACCTATCCTAATCAACCGACCCTTTTCTGTTAGCTGATAGGCTATCATTTCTATTCTTGTACATTCAGTTACAACTGGAAATAGGAACTATTGGCCCAAAATACAACTATTCTTTATTACCAAAAGTGTGCTTTATTCTAAGTAACTCCTTACCCACAATCAATCAATTTGTCCTTTTCACTACTCTGCTTTGCTTTTGTCACAATTTTTTCCATCGAATATTCTCTTGTTTCCAATCTTTCCATCATGGTTGCTTCTGTTGCAGCTTCTCTTCCATCGCAACTCTTCTTCTGTCGGCGCTCTTCTTCCTTCGTGGATTCTCTTTTTTGTCTTGCGACCAAATACTTTGTCTTCCTGAGCAGAATTATGGTTGAATTATGCTTAAATTTACTTGGGGCCAACATTCCTCCAACACTCACCTATGTCTCATCCCGAGCCACATTACTTTGATAACTCCAATGTTACAGCCTTACTTTGAAAATCCTAAAAGATTTTCACTATCAACTTAGTCTCCTCCCGTACTTTTTCTTTCATCCTCTTCAAATTTTCCACAAGTTCAAATATAATGTGTTCCAAAGTTGTAATTCTTGCTGACTCTAATGCTTGTCACACTTTTGGGTGTACAGGTTGAATAATACATGTAATTGTCTCTTCCTCTGCTTGCAGTTATGCGACCCTATCAGTCCTATTTTGTTGTTGTGTTCGCAATGTTGTGACCTACCGTTGTATCCTCTTCATGTCGGTATACTTAGCCATTTTCTCTACTAATGGTAGCTTCTTCATCTCATTATTCATTTGGTTCACCATTGTCTCAGTCGTGTGCATATGTTCTGTGAATTTCTCTAACTCTTCATCATTAATCAAAGCTTCCCACGTCTGAGAAGCTTGCTTGACTTCTTTGGCACAAAGTGCCTCCGCCTCTTATATTCTCTTCGCAGCTTCTGTTGTTTCTTTTCTTCTCTCTTCCAGTACTTATGGAGGTGTACTACGTTTCATTTGTGATTCCCACTCTGCTACTTTCTTACGGATATTCTCTGCAATATCTCCAAGTCGAAACACTTTGGCTTTTGAAAACATCTCATGGGTAATTCCTTCATTAGTAAGACTATTGCAAACAAGTGTTACAACTGCGTCGAGTCAGTGTCTGTTCTCCTCCATGTCTAATATTTATGCTCTGCTTCTTTTATAGTTTTCTTCATCTTATGAACAATATTGTTTGATGCTCTAACATGTTGGACCGTTGTTCCCTCTCTGACCTTCATTTCCGCCACTGTGGCATTCTGAATGGCATACACTTCGTACATCGGTATTGCGAAGAAATTTATGGTGACATGGACCATGTTTTTTACCATGGCATTCATCTTTGTTTTCCCCAAGTCAGTTGCTTCACCCAACACCTGAGTTTTTATTGGTGGGATGGGTGACAACACGTCACCAGGTCGCTCCTCCAATGAGCTAGCTAAGTCCTGTGACTTAGGTAATTGTTGTCTATAGTCCACCACCATTCTTACTTGTTTCACTGCCTTACAAAGCGTTTGTAATAAATATGTGATACTATTGGTTATCTGTGTTTGCTGCTCATCTATCTTCTTAAGGCTTTTATTGGTGACCTCTATCATTATATCCTTCAACAGTGTATAATCATCATTGGAAAGGTCGATACTTCCAGTTGATTTGTCGCATTTCCTCTTCTTATGACTCCTCACACACTTCTTTGTTTGCTTCCTATTTTCCCCTACTGTTAGGTCTGTTGGAGTCATGCTTGACTGATGTGGGTATTTTCTGGTTTTTCTTCTAGGTTCTCCTCTAGGTTCTCCTATAGGTTCTCTTATGGGTTCTCTTCTGGTGGATTCTCTCCCTATCCCCCATCCTTTTGTGTCATTTTCTCATCCTATCATACCTCTTCGTCTACATATAGTTGGTCATCTACAACATGAACTCTCCATTCTTCCAGCCAATCTTGAATAATGGCATCTTTATACAGTCGATAGTTGATACTTTTTTGCGATCCATTGGTAGTGTGGGTCTTGTCGCAACTACAAAAATATATGATGGACTCCGACCGAAAATATGATAATGTTTTTGAATCGCTTAACATTCGCATTGGTAATTCTGGACATGTTTCTTACATGAAGTCGCACGGCCTCTCCTTGTAAAACTAACTCTATATTCTTTATTTTTTTCCTCTAGTTGAAACCTTTTTTAAACCATAGATTTTGGTATCAATCTCCTCAACATAAAACAAGCACATCGACCCCTTGGTAGTTTTCTAGTTTTTCCCATGCAACAAACGAAATCAAAATAAGTAGCCATGAGTAATGAAATGTGCTACCTTTATCCTGTGCTTCCTTTGCATCTGCTAACAGTTCATTTAGAATATATTGTGACCAGTTGAGTTGAACACCTACTGCACATAATTCTTCTGCAGCAATCATCCTTGCGGTGCACTAGTTCGATTTCATCTTTCGGAGCAACTTGCTAGATAGAACTTTAACTGTGAACCAAACAGTGTAGTCATTGATAGAGGTCATGGCAAAGCCTCTAGTGTCTATGGTCAAGTCATAATTTTATTTTAGCTTATTCATGAAAAATATATCATGTTCTTTTCCAGAAAAAAAAAATGGTGTCTGGTCGACGTCTACAAGTGGGATTCATGTAATCGATGCTATAATATCGACATCCACATAAATATTTCAGTCAATCCATAGAAATCCACCATGTAATGATACCATAAATTGTTTAACACATGCATTAACCTCTATGTTGTGACCAAAATTCGGCATGTGCATTAGTGACAGTGACCTAGCCTTGTCCATTCCTCTTGCTCATTCCATTGGAACTAAGTGGGTAGGGGCATCCTCTAACTCGTAGACAGCAACCATGTGTTTGTCTACTACTAACTTTGGAAATTTTTGTAGGTCATGTTCGATAAAGGTCATCTTCTTTAGATTTGGAAGTATGTTCGTCATTATTCGAACTCCTTCTAGTACAGTCGGTGTTGTCAGTGGGTACCTTGCATTCTTAGTGATTCAAATATTAGGCGCATGAGCTGGTCTGGGCAGAACATAGTCTAGCAGCATGCTCGCAAAGCCTGGTTCTTCAACTTCTAGTGGTGGTGATGTTGATTTCTTGCAGCTACTGAACTGTTTCTTCTTTTACATACCAGGTGGGTCTGGTTGTAACCTCACTTCAGGGATGAATGGTATCTCTGGTCGAAGTCCCAAACAAATTATGTTGGCAATTGTTTAATTTTTTTAATCTCTGTAATGCGTTGTTACTCAGATTTGGGCTTTCTGAAATCATCTATTAGTCCTACTCAAATTTGATCTAATGTTTTCTAAGGGACTCATGTCGGAACGACAGAGAATTTCATGTACCAATCCAACACTCGGCCCCTAAGGGTTGTGATCATTTGAGCCTTCTTGATGGCTTCATCCTGAACCTGTCGCATGGTCCACATGACTTCACATAGAAACCAATGTTGCTCAGGGTCTTCTAACCCATTTCTATTAAATATTGGTAACTTAATATCATTCTCGACCATTATATTTGTTCTAGGCACTGATTGGGTAGTGGGAATCCCTTGTCTTCTATTCCCACGAATACTATTACTTTGAAAAACAAAACCACTGGGAGATGATTTTCTAGATATTACCTCTTGGGATGTACATGGGGTAGTGGGTATGGTGTACTCACACTCTGGATCTATAGCTTCTTCTTCTTCTTCTTCTTCTTTAGGTATAGGCTGGCATTCCTATTCCTTATCGCAAGAACCTTCATAAAAGTGAGACGCAAAATCATAGTCCTATTATCTCTTCTTCTTCTTCTTCTTCTTCTTCGATGCCAACATAAATCTCAGCTCTTCTTCTTCATCACTGATACTATTACTCAACCCAATGTGGCTCGCATTCTTGGTTTCTCTGTATCCTCCCTCCCTTCCAAATACTTAGGTGTGCCACTATTTGACTCTTCCATCAAGCATTATTCTTGGAAAGATCTCCTAGGAAAATTGGAAAACAAGATATCTTCCTGGACCTTAAGGACTCTAAACCTAGCCAACATACTTACCCTACTTAAAATTGTCCTACAATCCTTGCCCCTCTACCTTTTCTCTATGTTGGTTGTGCTTAAGTGGGTTCTTAAAGTCATTTGTAGTCTCCAGTGCATTTTTCTTTGCGGAGCTGAAAAAAATATCCACAAGTGGGCCCTGGTCAAGTGGAAAACAGTCACTCTCCCAAAGAGGGAGGGAACCTAGGGAATCAGGACTCAAAAATAAATAGTGAGGTTCTTTTTTGCCAAAATCTAGTGGAACTGGATAGTGAAAAACACTACTCCCTGGGCACAACTTTGGAACAACAAATATGCTCAAAATTGGATGACAGCTACACTCATTCTCTATGACCGAGCTCCACTTGGATCCTTAATTTGGATAGCTTCCAATCGCCAATGAGTTATGACTCAACAACATAACTTTTGGGAAATAAGAACCAGAATCTACACCAAATTTTGGCATGATTCATAGTAGCAACTGCCAAGTATATCTCGACAATTTGACATGCAATACGTAGAGATCAACATGCAGAGGGATGACAGAATTGTGGTCAAGGATTTTTGGTTAGAATCGACACATGCCCATTTTAGGATTTGGAAGGATCCTACTCTATGGGGTTCTATGAGTGAAAATGAATTTCAAGAGGCCATTTGGCAAGAGATATAGAAGAGGCGCATTAGGGTAAGACATGGCGCTAACATTATTAGGTGGGGGTACATACCCAAAGAAACCTTTTCTATTAAGGAATCCTATTCCCTACAAACCCAAAGGTAAACAGGGTCGTATGATCCCATCTAGAGGAAAATATGGGAGTCCAACTTCTTGCCAAATATTTCTACCTTTTTATGGTTTCTTACACATCGCAGGATCCTGATGTGGGACAACTTAGTAAAAATAGGCTTTCAAGGCCCTTGATATTGCGTCTCATGTGGAGGTCATTTTGAAACCTTTGACCGTCTCCTGCTCACAAAACAACACATTTTGCAAGATTGGTGCTTTGAATACAGAACCTGTACTCTCCACTCCCAACCTACAAGAATGCATACAACCAGTCTTGAGAGATGGGAATTTACACGAGCAGGATATTTTAAGCTCAATTTTGATGGGGCATCAAAAGGAAATCTTGGGGAAGTAGGCTTCAGATAAGCCATCAAGGACTCATCCGGATCCATCTTACAAGTATTCTGGGAAAACTTGGGACACGATAGCAATAACACTTCTGAATTAGAAGGATTAACAGAGGGCATTCTGATTGCCAAAAGGTTCATTTTTTTTCGTCTAATCGCAGAAGGAGACTCTCAGATAATTTTCTCTCTCGCAACACATCTCCACAATGGTGCTCAAGTTGAGAAGCTCTTGCCTAGATGGAGGATGGCAGTTGGAGTTTGGTCTTAGCCAATTAGCAGACATATTAGCTCACAACAGTGCCATTAATTTTCACCATGTAAGGAGGAATGTTGAATCTCTTGCATATCAATTGGCTAATGAAGGGGTGAGCTGCAACTCAAAGTTACAGGAGAGTAATTTGACCTCTCTTAGGCCAGAGACCTTGTCCTTAGATTGTCAGGGGATCGTCAACAATTATATTCCACCCCTAGATGTGGGTAACATGTTAGGACAACCCGTGGAGTAGCCGCAGTGGAGGACACCTTGCCAAGTCACTTCGAACGAGGTAGAGGACAGGACGCACCTATTTTTGTTCACACATGAGTTAAATTCCAATGGTCTTTGGCATTAAGCCACCCCATCTGGCGATTGATATGTCATTTCATCATGACAGTTTGATGGAGCTTGTGCTTAATTTAATGAGCAGCACCCATTTGTGCGTGGTTTTACAGGATTTAAGGAGGTTAACGAGGGAGAAGAAGGAGCTCCTAGACTTCAAGGAAGCAAGTTTGATTATTTTCCTAATGTTGTTGGTATTATCCTCTATCAACCAGGCCATTGAATAGGATGAAGATATGCCAAGTCATAGACGCACCCTGATGCGAGGTACCACAAGGAATGTTGGTTCTAGGAAAAAGGTAGACCCAGGGGAAACAAATGGATATGTTGTGTAGGTCTCAATTCCTGTGAGGTGCATGATAGATGATTGGGAATATCGCGTTGCCTATGTGTACTTAGCTTAAAGGAGAAATGGGGGTAGGATAAACTACTACTGAATAATTACAAATATCATGGGCATGCTAATGGAGGATATGACAAACAAATGGAGTGGATCTAGGGAGATGGTGCATGGTATCAGGACTTGCTTTACTCGTACCAATGAGCAGTTGAACAACCTGGAAGCCAATTTCAGTTGGCGACATTATACCATTGTTCATGGTGCTTGGGAGATGGATGGTGGTGGGAACATGGAACAACAGAGTATGGTAGGGGAGACTTCCATAGCGACACAGAGGTTCGCTTCTCCCGAGTGGGAGAACTAGGAGAACACTCAACTCACAACGTTGGTGACAATGGCCCCCCTGCTAGTGAAAATGGTTTGAGAGGAACTAGATGGCTACAAGGCTTCACGACATCTTCCAGATCCTCAGCTGGTTAGACATCCCCATAAAGTGCGGAAAGATGAATACAGAACATGTCCCATTCTGGAGGAAACATTGGACGCAACAGATGGGGATCATACCACCTAAAACCACCATGATCGTCCCTATTTCTCTATGTCTTTCGGTTTTTTTGGATTTCCCTGATCTATAGTTACTTTGTTTTTATGTCAATCAGCAATTTAAATTATCTAATTTGTAATATGTCAGTCGGTGGGTACAACTTAGGACAAGGTCCCCTGTTATTCTTACTAAATCTGAATAAAAAATATGATTTTTTTAACGATTAGGAAGGTGACCACATAGTCTTAGTCCCCCGTAAAATGACACCAGTGATTTTGTATTTTGTATTTGGTCACTCATGTTAATATGAAATGAATTTTGCAACTTAAAAAAAAACATAAACTAATAAAAAAACAAATATACACAATATCAATTTTACATAAATATTTAAATATGAAACAAGATAATAAAACATTCTTTTAAGACTCTTATTAATATTTGTATATTATATATTTTTGTTGACACTTAGTATTAGATCTAAAAACTTTATTCTTATCTTTACATTGCCATTATTTTGGGGAATATTAACCTTTGATCATTTTTATATTAAAGACAACTCCAATGCGATTTGGCTAATAGTTTGGTTGTTTTATGTACCTATTGACCAAAACTTTAATCCCATTTATTAATTTAATGTTGTGGATGTTCAGGATGGTATCAAGTACTTAGGTTTTGTGCTCAATACCAATGATTATCAGGGGAGGGATTGGGCATGGTTGATTGGGAAGGTTGAGAGGAAGTTACAACATTGGTGTAATGTGTGGCTTTCTCATGGGGGTATACTAATATTGGTTAAATCAGTTTTAGAAGCTTTTCATGTCTTTTGGTCTTCTTTAGCTTATGTGCCTATTAGTATCTTGGAACAAATAAAAAAATTCTACAAATTTTTCTGGAAGGGGAATAATGATAGTTTTTCTTATGCTTGGGTTGCTTAGGAGAAAACTTCCCAACAAAAATACTTAGGGGGATGGGGCCTCAAAAATCCTACCTATTTTGCAAAGGAATTATTGGCAAAAGGAATTTGGAGAATTGTCAAGAATCATAGCCTATGGGTCTCAGTAGTTCATCATAAATATATTTCTCCTCTCACTGTTGAGTTATGGTTCAGGCCCCCTGATAAAACTTCTTAGAATGTGTCTTCCATGTGGAGGGCCCTGTTGTCTACTTTTGATTTGATAGGTTCCTAGCTTATTTGGAGGACCGATAATGGTAGAAAGGTGCAATTTGTATTTTATCCTTGGATTGGAAGTTCTACTCATAGACTTCATGACCATATGATTGAAGCTCTAAGGGATCAAGGTCTCATTTTTCTATGCTAGGTGGGGGATAGACTCCTTTATACCCTGTATAATTAATCTTGGATGAATGATGAGAACTTGGGTTTTGAGAATGAAGATAGAAAATCTTGGAATAGATACATTAAAAATATTAAATATTGTCATATTCACTTGTTGGATAGAGAGGATCAATTGATTTGGTGTATAAATGTGGCAGGAGGAAGCTATTGTCCAAAGTTTGGATACAGAGTCTTGAGAGAGGAAGAAGAACATCCTAATGTGACTTGGTGGATTCCAAACATTTGGAATTTAAATGGCCCACTAAAAGTTAAACTCTTCATATGGATGGCTTTTTTAAGAAAGTTCTTGTTTGGGAGTTCATTATTAGAAGGTTCTAGATAGGTCCCAACATGTGTCCTTTATGTAAGAATTTCATTGAAGATTTAGATAATTTGTTCATCCACTGCTATTTTTTAGGAGTTTATAGACCCTTTCTTCACAAGCTATAGGGATCAATTTTATCTATAATTCTTTACACCTACATGATGCCTTTAAAAATTGGATTTCTAATAAATCCTTCTCTGAGCAAAAAGCTCTTCCTTCCATTTTGATTTGGAGTACCTGGTTGGCCATGAACATGGCCACTTTCAATGATATTGTAATACCTCATCTGTAGATTGTTTCTAATAGTTTGGCCATTCTTATACTTTCCCCTCAGATAAGGGCCATCCCCAAAGTTAGAAGGGTAGTGATATATTGATAGATCCAATTGTTGGGCTTGTTTTAATGATGCTTCTTAGGGTGACCCTAGACCCTAGCACCGGAATTGAACCAAAGGTTGCGGAAGGGCTTGCTCATGGGTAACAGCAAAACCACTTTTGAAGAGAGAACTAGCCTTCTACTCTTCCGAGAGGGATCTCTCACTAAATGTATGACATTGCTAGATATATATATACAAATGGAAACTATAAATCGCTTATGGAATTGGTTAAAACAAAACACAACATCATTGGGTGATGGAGTCAAGATATACAACAGAGATAATCAGAACTTAAATGCGAACGTTTTCATCACAAGGGAAAGGTAGCCATTCGATCATAGTCGATTCATATTTGTCTGGTGAAAAGGAGGAACATGAACAAATCATTAATGCAGAGCATTGTGAGAAATGAGTTCTACATTAACTTTGGAAGAAACTTTAGTGAATACCTAAAACAATAGACGGAGCATAGCAAGTATGAATTCCGAGCTGTTATACCCTAAGTCTCAGATATGAAAGAAAAACATAATGGAAAAGGAAAACTGGAATAACATTCACATAAGAAAAGAAATAAAAGACTGTAAGTGCGAACAACACAGGAATCCTTGTGTGAAAAACGTCGATATCGGCTCTGTGATTATATTAAAACTTTCTTGAAAAACATACATAGCAAAATATTACAATGGTTTCAACCCATTCTCCTTCTTCGGGAGGCATATTTATAGCATTCTGGATTTCCAAAACCGACCTTCAGGAATCAAAATTGGTTACAACAAAAATACATCTTCTAATAGCCTCTTATGTGGCATATCGGATGTGGCTTGTATGAAACAGCCAGATAGTGAAATGCGGAACGCGGGACGAAAAAGACATAAGAATATCCCATACTCCCATCTGGCTGATGATGACTATACAAACCCTTCTAAGAGAAATGACCGTTCGGGTGAGCGAGCAACACCTAGAAAATATTTTGTGCATTGTCACTGCTATTTCTACTGGTGTGGTGGGAGCTTGACTGACCCATATTGGTGGATGATTTTCCACGTATCGGAACTGGCTAGAGTCACCGTAGCCATGTCATAAGCTTGTTCCTTGAGCTCCATCGCTTCCGAGTATGAAGCCCTGGGGACTTTGGAGTACATGACCTTCAAGTCAAACCATAACTCAAAATCATTGACCAATTTGTCAAAAATGGTCTTCCCTGACAAAGCTTGCTGCAAATCTTCAAATTTGTTGTGATTCGATCGGCAGTTTACTAGGCATTCTTTATAATCCTTCTGGGACAGTAAAGGACCCATCTCTTCCCAGAAGAAGGGGAGCCCCTTACTCATCAAAGGTTTAGACAACTTGATGACCTCTCGGATTTTGTGCTCAGTGAGCTCTATTTTGACCTGCACTGTTTCCTTCATCCTGTGTTTAGCTATCACCTTTCAGGCTGCAGAGACAACAATGACCCTATTTTGAAGACTACAACTACTAGAGACCTTGTCCAATAAGGAGCTCAGGTAGGTGATGGCATTTTCTGTGGTCCCCAATGGTTTTTTGTTCACTTCAGCCACTACTATCTGGACTTGCTTCTTGGCTTCTCTTATAGCAAGTTCCAGGTCTTCAACAACACGGAGATAGGGTTGGAACTTATCGGCTTCTACGATGATCTGATCCCATATCATATGCTTTGTGCCTTGCAAGGCAAGCTTGCCGATCACTTGTCGACTCAACTTATCATTTTGTTGAGTCAGCTCTCATCATTTTTCTTCGACCTGTTCTCTACCTTGTTTCTCTTTAACTCTTTCTTTTTCTACTTATTCAACTTGTTTCCTTAGTTTAACGAGCTCGGTATCCTTCAGGCCTATCTAGTACATTGCTTTGGAGAGGGAGTTGGCGTCTACTTCTTCAGTCGTACCTATGGACTAAATTTCCTTCTATGTATTCATGCTCTGAAGCTCACTTTCCTTAGCTGTCAGTCTAGCTTTTAATTCTGCCTCGCTATTCCTCAGGAGCTGGATATATGCTTCCCATTGCCTCCCCTTTTCTTCAAGCTTCAACAACTTAGCCTGGCAATCAATAAGCCTGGAATTCAGAGCCTCTTTTTCCTTTTTGAAGTCATCCAATTCCTCTGACTTGGATAATTGTATAGTATCTTTAAGCAGTCTGGTAGTCAGTATGTCTCCGATCTCTTTATCCAGGTGTATGATGTCAGAAGTGGGAACTTTAGAGAGGCTTACATTGACCTCGGACACCTTGTTCCCTACTTCCAAGGCTAAGGAGAGGGTATCAGTGGCATGATCCCATACATTTTTTATTGCCACGTTGGGCTGAGGCAGATGCATGGATTCTCTGTATAGTTCTGTTGTTTCCTTGAAGGTTTTGTTAGCTCTATCTATGTACGACCTCAGCCATTCTTTTTTGGATGCAAACTCGGTCGGAGTCTACCCTTCGAATACGTATTCATGTATCTGCAATTTGGCTGCTTCGGGCTCCACCTGCTGATGTACCTTTACTACATTCTTCTTCTTCGCATGTCCCTTCTGCACCAATTGTTGTTTGGACTCTATTTTCTGCTTCTTGGGGGTGTTGGCAGTCATTAGAGAGAATTTGAGGTCAAAAATGGGCCTCAAAAGGACCAAAATGTACTATAAAAATCAACCAATTACATTCTAGTAGATGACATCATCCCCCATGGTTGAGGTGGCATTGCATGAGTTAAGAATGCTTATTTGTCACATTTTCTATGGTGGATGAAAATCCATAGTTAACCAAGGTAGTGGTACGAGTACTTTTAAGTCATAAAGTGAAGTACTCATAATAAAAGTCATTTCACACTTTCTCATAAAATAGTATTATTGTTATTTTCAAGTAAAGTACTCACAATTCACTTTCTCATAAAATAATATTATTGTCATTTTCAAGTAAAGTACTCATATTTCATGAAAATGTCTTTTCACATTTTTTTATAAAATAATATATTGTCATTTTCATGTTTTTAAATTTTAAATTATATATTCACTCAATTGTATTTAATATCATAATATCAAACTAATATATATATATATAATCTTGTACTTTTAAAATAAATTAAATTCATGAATGATATTTATATATAAAAAAATATGTTAGTTATGCATATAAATTAAATTCATTTTTGTTTAATTTTATTTACAAGTTCAAGACAAATAAATGTTAAAGGACAATAAATTTTTGGAAATTTACAATGAATCTTAGTCACATCATTCTAGAGTTATTTTATTAATTTTATTTATAGTCAATTTAGAAAAGTAACTCAACCATGGTTATTTATATTGTGCATAAAAAATAGTGTAGGATGTGAGTTGTCATATATACCTACCCCATAAAACCCCTAACTCATAATATTTTAATATATCTTATATTTTTGTAGTACATCTCTTAGGAGGCCCATTTTTTACCTCAAATTCTCTCTAATGGTCCACTTCGTCGATTTCCATGGGTTGTGTACCCCCCCTTTTCATCGAACTCACTAAGTAACTGACCAATGATGAATATCCCCCTCAGGATAGCAACTATAGCAGCCAACTCCTGTTGGGGGGAAACTGCTCCAGGCAGCTGCGAGCCCGTGTCCTGCTCGGCACTGGTATCCATTCAGGTAGGATCAGGGAAATTGTCCCAATTCGATTTTTCTCTGAGTCCAGGCACCTCCGTCTTCTCAAAGGGATGACATTTGAGATTTGTTTTTCTCTTGGAGATAACCTAGTGAGGATCATAATTTATTGCCTGGTCTTGGGGAAATTCCATGCCTCTGAGCAAATTGGAGACCAGGGTCAGTGCATCCCTGTTTCTGACTGTGTATGGTCCTAATTTCCAATGAAAAACCAAATTCGAACACTTCTTGAAGCTCAAGAAGTGTTCCTCTTTGACCATAATTTTTTGCCGGATTAATTCCAAGTAGAAAATCCTGGGTGTCAAGAAAGCTGGCAAGATGTACGGCAGATGTATGAAGCCATACAGTCTTATAGTGATCCCAAAATCTAAGAGGAACCAATCCCCTATCATCTTGCTTTTCAACAATTGCAGCATTTGCCTCATTTCCGGCAACACCCTAGGCATCCTCTCCTAAAAGAAAACTTCATATATTTCGGCCATCAATTGGTTCATGAATTTACAATAATCAGTGGCCATTTCAGCGGTGATGGCCAACTCTGGTACCTGGAAGTCTTCATCATTGTAGGATATGAACATCCTCAACAAAAAGGACTGGAACTTGAATGTTCTGGCGTCGTGGAAGTTCATTAACTGAGAACGAATGTTCTCGGCTAAGAACTCATCAAACTTAAGGCGACAAGACTGACTTGACTATCCAGGAAATTCGGGTTTGGTTGGGCAAGTATCTAAGACAAATAAAAGACTCAACAATGACTCTGTGACGTACGCATCGGTATCTAGACCTAGGAATTGACTGGCTAGGGATATGCACCACTGAGTTTCTTCGTTGAATCGGCTGAGGTCAATGGGGTAAGACAGGTCAAGGGGTCCACTATCAGGCTTAGAACAGTTCTTCAGGAAGGCTTCTTTACTTTCATCAGTAGACTCTCTAAAATAGTGTATAATGTCTTCATCCCGATAGTCTTGGGATAAATCGACAAATGCGTCAAGGATATCAAGGGTTTTGTAGATGATGGAGGCTCGAACAGGGCAAAGGATTTTGGACATAGACTTATCATATGATAACTCCTTCGGTGGCAGAGAAATTCTCTGTGCACCACTCGACAAACTCAGGGCACTGGGGGGTTGGGCTGATAGAGAAGAAATGAAAGAAAGACTTAAAAACACCACAGGTATCCATACCCTGATTCTTACGATCTTCCAATTTGCCCCTGGCGGTTTCAATAGTTTCTCCCATCATGATGGTATCACAAACATCAGAGTTCGCATCTAATAGGTGTTCCTCTATATCCCAACCTAATACCTCTAGTTCTATCTCATCCCTCACCTCCATCACCCCCATTGAGACAATTTTTTAAATAATACTAAGGGAGTAATCAAGGGCCTACCTTGTCCTACAATGTGGTCCCTTGGCTGGTCCGGGCTGGCGCTCTATTCGTGACTTGGATATTTGACAGCTTCGAGGGTTCAGAAAAGACAAATCTTTGTAGCTTCGCGTGGGCTTCTTTATAGTTTTTTATACAATATAACCCTCATGCATTTCCCGAGTGGCTCGCACCGTAGATTCACCTTCCGCGATCTCAGGCCGTATATCTGTGGGGTTCCCATTTCTACACGTGTTCTTATTCTGTGTGTATGCAGCTTGGCCGTTGGTCGGGATTAGCTCCCTTCACGACCGTCGATCTGAGCAGACCCCACCCTTTTTCACATGGTGAAGTTTTGTTTCCTCCTTTGCTACTCCAGATCGCGAAATGAATTATATCCACTGATTTTCCTTTGCCCATACAAGCACCATTGATCAAAATGGCCTACATCGCTTTTCGTAATCCATATTTGCATACTTTTCCTTGTAAGTTTGGGCTGCCAAAAGACTCTTGACCATAGATCTTCGTAGGGTCTAATCTTGATTGTCGGATGTGTCCAAGCTTTAAACCATTTCGCAAGACTGAAGAATGATCTTTGGTTGAGCAAGTTCGTCGTGCGAAATGATCTGATGACGTTGATCTGCCCTCTAATCACCTTCAGCCATCGATCGGGACTTTTCTTTAATGCATCCAACACTCCTTCTCATCTCTGCTCTCCCGATCCTCGGACTATCCTGCTGCTGAGCCTTACCCTACGCACGCCATCAGCTCCTTCTGCTGCCTACTCGATACTTCTTGACGGTGCCAAAGAACGCAAGGAACACCCATACCCAAATTTTAATTGGGTGTTAACAACCAGCTCCACGAGGGATGCTATCCTCCCAGTGAGGTAGTAAAGAACCCCTATAGACCAGGTGCCTCAACCATTGAAAATCTTATATCACCTAACTGTCTAAAACAAAAAAAAAAGTTTAAAAGGATGGTTACCTCTTCTAATCTTAGGGCCTTCTCCGTGGGCTTCAAATCTTCTGATTCACCACCTGTACTGATTGAAAAGTGAAATGTATTTACACTATGGTACATTGGACCTAGTCCCATCATTCCAAGTAATGCTTCAGGAACCTCCCATTCACTGTGTCTCCTTCATACTGCGACCCGTCAATATATTTTAAAATGAAGGCTTTATCTCCTCTATGAGCCGCAATAAGGTAAGGACCTACCCATAAATGGTTGAACTTCCCGTGTTTCCCTTTATCTTCATGGGGGGCGTCCCATTTCAGCACCAATTCATCAACTTGGAAAACATCCTCCTTTATTTTTCTATCGAAGGTATTCTTCATCTTCTCCTGGTGTATTTGGACCTTATCATAAGCCTTGTCCCTTACTTCATTAAGCTCAATGATCTGGTTGATCCTTCTTTGAATGGGATTCGGCTCGTCTAATGGATCTCGCAATAATTTCATGACTGGGACACCCAGAGAGGCGGGGAACACTACCTCAGCCCCATATACCAACTGGAAAGGTGACATACCGATGGCCGTTTTGGTGTTGATTCTGTCATCCCACAAAGCATATTTCAATTTGGTGTGCCAAGCTTTCTTATTGTCCTCTAATAGCTTCTTAATAATCCTCACCAGGCTCTTGTTAGAGGACTCAGCTAACCCATTACCCTATGGGTAATAAGCCATAGAGTGATTCAAGCTTATATGGTATTTATGGCAAAAATTGATCATCTTCTTGGACTTAAATGCAGGGGCATTTTCAGTCACGATTCGCTTCGGGCAGTCGAACCTCACCAGGATATTGTTTTCTATGAAATCCATTATCACTTCTACTGTAGCCCTCCGGGAGGGTATGGCTTCGATCCACTTTGTGAAGTAATCAGTGGCAATCATAATCCACTTGTGCTATCCAGAAGAGTTTGGCTTTATCTCACCGATGAAGTCTAACCCCCATTGCTGAAATGGAGCCTCCACATATATAGGGTTGAGGGGGAGAGACACCACCTTCCTTATTCCTCCAAATATTTGACACTGGTAACACCTCTTCGTTTCCTTATAAACTTCTGAGAATAACGAAGGCTAGTAAAATCCTTCCCTCGGGATCTTGTTTGCGGTGACTTTCCAGGAATGATGCCCCCCACAGTCCCCTTCATGGAAATCCTTTGCCACCTCCAGAAGACAATTCAACAATATCCCCCCAGGGTCCTTCCAGTAGAGGTACTATTCTATGATGCAAAATTTCGCAGCTTTCAGTTTTATGGATCTAGCTCGGGTTTTGCTTAGACCAGCAGGAGGTTGTAAATTTTGCAATACAAAAACAATGTCAGAATACCAAGGGGACGCAGAGAAAGTTGGCTTCACCTGCACCTCGACCTCCTCTGGACTGAACTTACAGGCCAGAAAATTCAGCTGCAAAGAGTCACAATGGGATTCAGTCATCATTTTAGCCAATCCCTGCCCTTTGACCAACTTCGTGGGCTTTATTTCTATGTCGTACTCCAGGAACACCGCAACCCACTTGGTTGTCTTTCCTTCAGGGTCAGGTTGTGTAAGTATGCTCTTCACCACGCTGCATGGTATGAAGGTGATGATGTGGGAATGGAAGAGATAGATCCTGAAATCCTTCAAGACTTTGACCAAGGCGTATTCTTGTTTTTCCATTATAATATATCCTAATTCTCTGTCTCTCAATATCTTACTGAAGAACGCTATAGGTTGTTCTTCACCCCGATCATTCTTTTGTAGTAATACTGCAGCTACGGTGTGTTTTGAAGCATAAGAGAATACTAGAAAATCCTTTTCAAAATTGGGGCTGATCAACAAAGGAGCTTTTGAAATGGCTTGTTTTATACCTTTGAAAGATTTCTTGGCTCCGACTGTCCATTTAATTTCACGATCCTTCCTTAGCATGTCAGTGATGTCCATCAGGATTTTGGCAAAGATAGGGATGAATCTTCTCAAGAATTTGACCTGACCAAGGAAGGATTGGACTTCTTTCTTGCTCCTTGGTTCTTCAACCTTTAAGATGCCCTTTACCCTGTCTAGATCGATCTTGATCCCTTCCTTTGAGATTATGTGTCCAAGCAATTTCACTTCCTCCAAAGCGAAATTTGACTTCCTGGGGTTCAAGGAAATGCCATACCTGCTGCATTTGATGAAAACTTTTTCCAAGTGCCTGATATGATCTTTAGCCCACCTGGAGTACACAGTAATGTCATCCATGTATATCACCACAAATTTTTCTTTCTCTTTTGCAAAATTGATATCCATGGTGCGTTGGAATGTTTCTCCAGCATTCATCAACCCGAATGGCATCTTTGCATACATGAAGGTACCCCAAGGTGTGGTGAAGGCGGTTTTTTCTTGGTCTTCAGAAAACACCTTCACCTAGTTGTACCCAGAAAACTCGTCCATCGTGGATATCCTTTCTGATCCTACCACCCGCTGTAGGATCTGGTCCATTTTGGGAAAGGGTAATTATCTTTCAAAGAGACCTTGTTCAAATTCCTGAAATCCACACATAGTCGTATTTCCCCATTCTTTTTTCGTATAGGAACCAAATTGACCACCCATTTGGAAAACCTCAGAGTCACTATTATCTTTGCATCAAACAACCTTTTCACTTCCTTTTCAATGATAGGCACTAACTTTGGATTGATCCTCCAGAGTTTTTTCCTGAAAGGTTTTTCTCTAGGTTTGATTGGAATGGTGTGTTGGATGATGGAGGTGTCATATTCTTTGAGATCTTCATAACTCCACGCAAACACATCTGTGTACTTCTTCATCAACTTCATGTACCCATCTTTTTCCACAGTGGGTAACTTCTTAGACAACTTTATAATCTTTGGGTCTTCTTCAATGCCGATATTTATATCTTCGATGGCATTTGTGGTGGGCTCAACTTTAGGCTCTTTGGCTACATCATTCTGGTCAAAAAGAGACTCTAAGGGTATTAGGCCCCTGGGGATATGATTGGTTTTCAACTGGACTATATCCTTGCCTCCCAAGGAGTCTTTTAGTTTCCTCGTATTTAGGGCTTCTTCTCCTTCCCTTTCGACGTCTAGAAGGTTTTCGGGGTCAAAGACACCTTCATCAATGTGAGTACTCACAAACTCACCAGACATCTCCAAAAATATTTTGATCTGCATATCATCTTTAGAAACCTGCCAATGTTTGGTGTTATCTGGTATGGAAGGTCTGTTCACAATCTCCTCCTTATATGTCTTCTTTCATGTCGTTGGAGCTTTAAATCTCCCTGCTGTAATCACCAGAGAATCTACCACCGTGTTCTCGTCTCTGGGAATCACTTGGACTCTGTGTTCGGTGAAGAAATTCCCGAACATATCCCACACTTCATTCTAGTAGGCTCTCATTCTCAGATTTTTAGTCCGATAGACATCATTCACTTGATTTACCATAAGCTCTGAGTCTCCAAAAATTTGGACCCTTTTCACGCCTACATCCTTCAACGCATGTAAACCCATCAATAAGGCCTCATACTCTGCTACATTGTTAGAGCATTCAAAAATTAACTTGTAAGAGCGAGCTTTAGTATATTTAATGGGGGAGATAATATACACACATGCGCCAGCACCAGCTTTGGACACAGATCTGTCGAAATACATTTTCCACTGTCCTTCATCTTTCTGACTTCCTTCCTCGGCCCCCAGCTTGCTGGCCCTTGTTTCATCTTTGTGTGGCCGACCGATCTTGGAGTCACAAGGAAGCACATCGTTGAAGAAAATAGAGGACCCCAAGTCTGTGTCAATGGAATCGGGCTGAGCCTGACTGCTCACTACGTAAGGAAACCTCTTCTCACTGTATAACCTCTTGCTTTCATTCCAAACAGGAATGGTAGCAAAATTCATGTCCATTTGCAATCTGCCCTTCAGCTTCGAAGTCCAAGATCTCGAAAACAGAATACCAAACTTGGGGGGAATGTCGGCCACGACAACGTCCATGACCACAACCTTGGAGGGGAGTTTATTTAAAGAAACCACCATATCTTTGATCAGTCCCAGACACTTCACCCTTTTAGAGTTAAAGGAATACAAGTTTTTGTAGGGCGTGGTAATCTCCAACCCCAAGCTTTCCACCACTCCTTTAGGCATCAGATTGTGCGAGGCTCATGAATCCATCATGGAATTGTGTAACACCATATCATGCACCTTCAAGATCATGTAAAAGGGCGGCACCTCCTCGTCTTCGCTATCCACGTTGTCGATCTTAGACCCTAGAACAATGGTAGGATTGTCTTCGGTCAGCTCTAAGATATCGGGGTGAGCTTCCCCTTGATTCACAATCATATGCATGATAATGTCTCTGTATTCCTAATTCCTCAACAATTCGTTAAAAGGAATCGAGATCTTCAGTTTAGCTAGCTCGTTTTGGAGGTCAAATGTGGGGAAGGTCCTGATCGGCTCTACGAGCACCACTGGTTCCAATCTTTTCACATTACTGCTTTCTTTTCCCGCATTTATAGGCACCATCAGGCCTTTCTGCTTGTCATTTTCTTTCCCTGGACCGGCATGACTACTAGAAGGATAATATGGGTTTAACCCTCCTTTAGATATAGCGGTGTCACCAGTAGAGTCGCCACCTTTCTTCTATATGGCCACATCCCTATTTCTCAGTTTGATCTTCCTGATGTCGTCTATAGCATGCATATACCCTTTATGATATTGCTCTAATTCCTCAGTTAGGGTCTTTCCATCTACTTGAGCGAACATATCATGTTCCTCTTTTGTCAAGTAAATCTCAGAGTCCAGGTCACCAAAAAGATGGATGTGATCTTCGGCAGACTCAGCCTCATCTTTAGCAGCCACATAGTTTTCGGAGAAAGGAGGCCTGATCGGCTACTCTTCAAGGTTTCTCAAATTCCTCACATCCCTTGGTCTATTGGGTTGGAGTGGGGGAGGGACTGGCCGCCTAAAATTTGGATTCCTTATTTGAGGCTCGTTTGGTTCCCGATTCACTGGCCTGGCTTCTACCGTCAGCCTGTCCATCAACTTTTCAATGGTTTTGAGCATCAACTCAAATTTTATATCACTGGATGAAGAAGCGGAGGTAGAGGGTTGTGCTTCTTCTCAACCCTTTCTCCTATCAATATCCACCCTGGGTTTAATTTTCCCATGTGCCATCATATTGGCCTCAACTTCTAGGGCGTCAGTGAACATGACTAGGAGGGTGTTGGAATTTATTTCTCTTAATAGTAAAGCAAATTCATTGTCAATGGAATCTGCATAATGGAGTTTAGCTGCCCCAGGCGAAGGTTTGATATCAGCAGGTATCGAGTTGTAGACCCACATGAATTGGCTAGAAAATTCATGGACGGATTCAAACCTCCCTTCTTGAGATTATTATATTGAGACAAAACTTGCAGTGGGATTTGCTTGTCGTCCCATCTTTCTAGAAATATGGTTTGAAATCCAGCAAAGTTGCGGATAGACCTAGGTGGCAAATCCTTATACGATTTCTTGGCCTCCCTAGACAAACTCTGAGCGAATAGCCGCATTTTGACATCTTCATTGTCTACCTCCTCCAGGTCAATAAAGTCATCAAACTTATCCACATGGTACCTCACTGAAATATTTCCTTCCCCATCGTAGAGTGTGATCCTTTGGGCATAATTCATGGGGAGGTCGTGTAGGACCAAAGGTAAATCCAATGGAGTGAATCTAGCAGTAGCCATTGAGTCTGTTCAGCTAAGAACAGATAAGGAATTGGGTACTTGGGTATTTCAAAAGACAGAAGCTATCTCTTCAGCTTTTTGCAGGGTTCCTAGGTTTGTCCACAAGGAATCAAGCGGATAAGATTGCGGCGTATTAGGGTCTACCCCAACTTTCCTTAGGTCAGATTCTGACTTAGATTTGGTTAGCAGTCTTTCATCCCTAACTCCCCACTCAGGGTCAGCTAAGCCATACAAATTCTGAGACAATGAAGTATCGAACAACGGAGAACCCGATTTCTCTTTATTTCTATTTCTAAGTATCATTTCTGGATTATCCACGCTGAGTAAAATTTCGGTATCAAAGTTACCTCTAGTGTGAATATTTCTGGAAGCTAGGATATCTAGTGTGATACTGGTTGAAGGAGATTTGGAGTCGTCGATACAAACGCACCACCTCTTAACAACTTCAGGAATTTCTGTTTGTCCTCAGATATCTAGTCTTTATGATCACTGGTCTCCTCAGTGGAATCGCCTCCCAGAATATTTTAGTGGAGTCGCCAGGGAAAATGATACAACCTTCTTCACATGTAAGAATCTTTGTTGCACACAGGAATTATTTATCCTCTGAATCTTTTTCATTCTTCCCAAGGATGATCTTCAACTCGTCCTCGGCAATGGCACCAGTTTGTTAGCACCGAAATTGAACCAAAGGTTGCGAAAGGGCTCGCTTTCGGGTAACAGCAAAACCTCTTTTGAAGAGAGAATTGGCCTTCTGCTCTTCCGAGAGGGATCTCTCACTAAATGTATGACAATGCCAGATATATATATACAAATAGAAACTATAAATCACTTATGGAATTGGTTGAAACAAAACACAACATCATTGGGTGATGGAGTCAAGATATACAACAAAGATAATTAGAACTTAAATGCAAACGTTTTCATCAAGGTAGCCATTCGATCACAGTCAATTCATATTTGACTGGTGAAAAGGAGGAACATGAACAAATCATTAATGCAGAGCATTGTGAGAAATGAATTCTACATTAACTTTGGAAGAAACTTTGGTGAATACCTGAAACAACAGATGGAGCATAGCAAGTATGAATTCCAAGCTGTTATACCCTAAGTCTCAGATATGAAATCAAAATAGAATGGAAAAGGAAAACTGGAATAACATTCACATAAGAAAAGAAATAAAAAATTGTAAGCGCGAACAATACAGGAATCCTTGTGTGAAAAACGTCGATCTCGGCTCTGCGATTATATTAAAACTTTCTTGAAAAACATACACAGCAAAATATTACAATGGTTTTAACCCATTCTCCTTCTTCGAGAGGCATATTTATATCATTCTGGATTTCTCAAACCGACCTTCGGGAATCAAAATTGGTTACAACAAAAATACATCTTCTAACAGCCTCTTATGTGGCATCTTGGATGCGGCTTGTATGAAACAGCCAGACAGTGAAATGTGGAACGCGGGATGAAAAAGACATAAGAATATCCCATACTCCCATCTGGTTGATGATGACTGTACAGATCCTTCTGAGAGAAACGACTATTCGGGTGAGCGAGCAACACCTGGAAAATCTTTCGTGCATTGTCACTGTTATTTCTACTGGTGTGGTGGGAGCTTGACTGACCCATATTGGTGAATGCTTTTCCACGTATCGGAACTAGGTAGAGGCGTCATAGACATGTCATAATCTTGCGCCTTGAGCTCCATCGCTTCCAGGTATGAATCCCTGGGGACTTTGGAGTACATGGCCTTAAGGTCAAACCATAACTCGAAATCAACGGCCAATTTGTCAAAAATGGTCTTCCCTGACAACTCTTGCTGCAGATATTCGAATTTGTTGTGATTCGATCAGCAGTTTACTAGGAATTCTTTATAATCCTTTTGGGACAGTAAAGGACCCATCTCTTCCCAGAAGAAGGGGATCCCCTTACTCATCAAAGGTTTAGACAGCTTGATGACCTCTCAGACTTTGTGCTTAGTGAACTCTATTTTGGCCTGCACTGTTTCCTTCATCCTGTATTTAGCTATCACCTTTCACACTGTAGAGACAACAATGACCCTATTTTGAAGACCGTAACTACTAGAATCCCTCGTCCAATAAGGAGCTCAGGTAGGTGATGGCATTTTCTGCGGTCTCCAATGGTTTTTTGTTCACTTCAGCCTCTACTATCTGGATTTGCTTCTTGGCTTCTCTCATAGCAAGTTTCAGGTCTTCAATAACACGGAGATAGGGTCGGAACTTGTTGGCTTCTATGATGATCTGATCCCATATCATATGCTTTGTGCCTTGCAAGGAAAGCTTGTCGATCACTTGTCAGCTCAACTTATCATTTTGTTGAGTCAGCTCTCGGCATTTTTCTTCGGCCTGTTCTCTACCTTGTTTCTCTTTAACTCTTTCCTTTTCTACTTCTTCAACTAGCTGCCTTAGTTTAATGAGCTCGATATCCTTTAGGCCTATCTGGAACATTTCTTTGGAGAGGGAGCTAGCATCTACTTCTTCAGTCGTACCTATGGACTGAATTTCCTTCTCTGTATTCATGCTCGGAAGCTCACTTTCCTTAGCTGTCAGTCTAGATTTTAATTTCTCCTCACTATTCCTCAGGAGTTGGATGTTTGCTTCCCATTGCCTCCTATTTTATTCGAGCTTCAACAACTTATCCTGGCTATCAGTAAGCCTAGAATTCAAAGCCTCTTTTTCCTTTTCGAAGTCATCCAATTCATCTGCTTGAGCGAGCTGGGAGCTGAGGATTTTTAACCTCTTTTTCAAAGCCTGTATCTCTTTATCTTTGTCATCGAGCAATTTCTGGACCACACTCCCTTTCTGCCCAGCTCCCTCCATTTGTATAGCTTCCTTCTGTAAATTATTGATTTGGGCTTTAAGTGCTTTGATTTCCACCTTCGACTTCCTTAAAATATTAGAATTCCTCACCTTACTCTCCTCTAACTTTGACACTTGTATAGCAGCTTTAAGCAGTCTGGTATTCAGTATGTCTCTGATCTCTCTGTTCAGGTGTATGATGTCAGAAGTGAGAACTTTAGAGAGGCTTACATTGACCTCGGACACCTTGTTCCCTACTGCCAAGGCTAAGCTAAGGGTATCAGTGGCATGATCCCGTACAATTTTTAGCGCCACGTTGGGCTAAGGCAGATGTGCGGCTTCTCTATATAGTTTTGTTGTTTCCTCGAAGGTTTTGTCAGCTCTATCTCTGTATGACCTCAGCCATTCTTCTTTGGATGCAAACTCGCTCGGAGTCTGCCCTTCGAATACGTATTCTTGTATCTGCAATTTGGCAGCTTCGGGCTCCACCTGTTGCTGTACCTTTATGACATTCTTCTTATTCGCATGTCCCTTCTGCACCAATTGCTGTCTAGGCTCTATTTTCTGCTTCTTGGGGGTGCTAGCAGTGTCCACTTCGTTGGTGTCCATGGGCTATGTACTCCCCCTTTTCATCGAACTTGCCAAATAACTGACCAATGATGAATATCCCCCTGCGATCGCAACTACAGCAGCCAACTCCTGTTGGGGGGAAACTGCTCCAGGCAGCTACGAGCTCGTGTCCTGCTCGGCGCTGGTATCCATTGGGGCAGGATTAGGGAAATTGTCCCAATTCACTTTTTCTCTGAGTCCAGGCACCTCCATGTGCTCAAAGGGCCGGCATTTGAGAGTTGTTTTTCTCTTGGAGATAACCTGGTGAGGATCATAATTTATTGCTTGGCTTGGGGAAATTCCATGCCTCTGAGCGAATTGAATTCCATGCCTCTGAGCGAATTTCTGATTGTGTATGGTCCTAATTTCCAAGGAAAAAACAAATTCGAACACTTCTTGAAGCTCAAGAAGTGTTCCTCTTCGACCATAATTTTTTGCCAGATTAATTCCAAGCAGAAAATCCTGGGTGTCAAGAAAGATGGCAAGATGTACGGTGGATGTACGAAGCCATACAGTCTTATGGTGGTCCCAAAATATGAGAGGAACCAATCCCCTATCATCTTTCTTTTTGACAATTGCAACATTTGCCTCATTTCTGGAAACACCCTAGGCAGCCTCTCCTGAAAGAAAACTTCATATATTTCGGCCATCAATCGGTTCATGAATTTACAGTAATCAGTGGCCATTTCAGCGGTGATGGCCAACTCTGGTACCTAGAATTCTTCCTCATTGTAGGATATGAACATCCTCAGCAAAAAGGACTGGAACCTAAATGTTCTGGCGTCGTGGAAGTTCGTTAACTGAGAACGAATTTTCTCGGCTAAGAACTCATCAAACTTAAGGCGACAAGACTGATTTGACGGTCCAGGCAATTCGGGTTCAGTTGGGCAAGTATCTAAGACAAATAAAAGACTCAACAATGACTTTGGGACGTACGCATCAGTATCTAGACCTAGGAATTGACTGGCAGGGATATGCACCATTGAGTTTCTTCGTTGAACCAGCTAAGGTCAATGGGGTAAGATAGGTCAAGGGGTCCACTATCAGGCTTAGAATAGTTCTTTAGGAAGGCTTCTTTACTTTCATCAGTAGACTCTCTAAAATAGTGTACAATGTCTTCTTCCCGATAGTCTTGGGATAAATCGACGAATGCATCAGGGATATCAAGGGTTTTGTGGATGATGGAGGCTCGAACAGGGCAAATGATTTTGGACTTAGACTTATTCATGATAACTCCTTCTGTGGCAAAAAAATTCTCTGCGCACCACTCGACAAACTCAGGGCACTGGGGGTTGGTTTGACAGAGAAGAAATGAAAGAAAGACTTAAAAACACTGCAGGTATCCATAGCCCGGTTCTTACGATCTTCCAATTTTCCCCTGGCGGTTTCAATAGTTTCTCCCATTAGGATGGTATCACAAACATCGGAGTTTGCATCTAACAGGTGTTCCTTTATATCCCTACTTGATACCTCTAGTTCTATCTCATCCCTCACCTCTGTCACCCCCATTGAGACAATTTTTTAAATAATACTGAGGGAGTAATCAAGGGCCTACCTTGTCCTGTAACGTGGTCCCCTGGCTGCTCCAGGCTGGCGCTCTGTTCGTGACTTGGATATTTGACAACTTTGAGGGTTCAGAAAAGACAAATCTTTGTAGCTTCGCGTGGGCCTCTTTATAGTTTTTTATACAATATAACCCTCGCGCATTTCCCGGGCGGCTCGCACCGTAGATTCACCTTCCGCGATCTCAAGCCGTAGATATGTGGGGTTCCCATTTCTACACGTGTTCTTATTCTATGTGTATGCAGCTTGGCCGTTGATCGGGATCAGCTCCCTTCACGATCATCGATCTGAGCGGAACCCACCCTTTTCGCATGGTGAAGTTTTGTTTCCTCCCTTGCTACTCCAGATCGCGAAATGAATTATAGCCACCGATCTGCCTTTGCCCATACGAGCACCGTTGATCAAAATGGTCTACACCGCTTTTCGCAATCCATATTTGCATATTTTTCCTCGTAAGTTTGGGCTGTGAAATGACTCTCGACCATAGATCTTCGCGGGGTCTAATCTTGATTGCCGGATGTGTCTGAACTTTAAACCATTTCGCAAGGATGAAGAGTGGTCTTTGGTCGAGCAAGTTCACCGTGCAAAATGATCTGATGCCGTTGATCTGCCCTCTGATCACCTTCAGCCGTCGATCGGTACTTTTATTTAACGTGTCCAACACTCCTTCTCAGCTCTGCTTCCCCGATCCTCAAACTATCCTGCTGTTGAGCCTTACCCTGCGCACGCCATCAGCTCCTTCTGTTGCCTACTCTATACTTCTCGACGGAGCCAAAGAATGCAAGGAACACCCATGCCCAAATTTTAATTGGGTGTTAACACTAGGTAACAAATGACATTTAGTGGTTTTGTTTTCCTTTCCATATATAGAGGTTATAGATGGAAAACATGGTTCAAGGATACAAGTTCATTTTAGTCATACCCCAATATTAGTCTATTCCAACTATGCATAGTCCAAAGGAGAAATAGACTAAATTTAGACAAAAAGAGAGAGGGATAGGGAAAGAGTATTTGCTCATACAATATTCAAATCCATTCATTAATTTAGATTCAATAGAAGAGGATTAAAGATTTATACCTCTCATTGTATTCTACTTTTGAACCATTTTTTTAAATGAAATGGGTGGAGATGGAGTATCATTTAATGGCATACCTTCCACTTATGCTCCTAATTTTTTGGTTATATCCACTTACACCATGTCCCAAATTCATTGGTCTTCTCTATCCAAATAATTTTTAAATTCTTTAACCATTCTCCACTCTACATCAACTTTTTTCCCTCATAGCTAACTAAGAAGTTCCCATTAATGGAGGGAGCTTCCTTACCATCATAATTATCTGAATCGCCTTGAGACTTTTAATATATGATATTGGCCCCTTTCCCATATTCTTGACTTCCTGCAAAACTTCCTTTGAATCCTTCTTCGATTCATATTTACCCCCAAAATGAAAACATTACTCTTTCAAATGTATGTGAACATGGAAATTCATACATCTAAAGGGGATTCTCTTATTAGTATTTTAATTAGTATCAATTGTCTCTAATAACAATTTCCATTAGTATTTTAGCTAATATCTTGTTTTCCTTAGAGAATGTACTCACTCCAAATCGATGAAAAGCCCTATATTGTTTCCAATAGCCTTTAGGATTTCATTGTTCCACAATTGAAGGGGAATAGATGGGAGATTTACCCATAGGTTGTGTTATCATCTTTTCATACCTAGGATCAAAGCATGGAGACCACCTATTGATAGACAAAATAGTAGATCCCCAATACCACCTTCAATTAGAATCTTCTATGCATCTATACTATACTTAAATTCAAAATCCAGCCATCCTTAGTTTGAATGTGAAACTTTGGTATGTAATATAAAAACCTTCTCTAAACCCTGTTATCCTAATTCCACAAAGTCTTCTCAAAGATAAACGTACCATAGAAACTCTTCATCAATGCTTTCTCCTTAAATGAAAAGACCTCTTTCACCATAATGTCCTTACCAATCATTAATTTCACTTTCTCCTTTTTAATGCAAACGAACTTCCTTTTCTTCCAAACAATCATCAAACAATTTGATGCAAGCCATGTGATTTGATTCTATCTTCTAAAAGGAATCCCTGATAATTCCTGTAGGGCTAGCCTTCCGCCTCCTATGCCCCCACATTCGTTTAATTTCCACTCTTAGCCTACAACCACTTCAATATCACAATGGTTTAACTTAGCATAATTTACATCATCCTACTAAGTTGAGAGGTTTTGGTATTTCTTCATAGCCTAATATGACTAAGGAGAATGGGAAAATAAATGATCTCTACTACTATCCCTGCTTTTAATGGAGGTTGACAATCTCACACCTATATTAGAATTACTCCCCTACACATATTTTATGCATATGCCCTCAATTTCATGGCCTTGGCCAATACCATTTTACTTGCATACACTTTTACTAGTATCATCATTACTTCTAGCACTAACACCATCTCTTGGAGCACCTGTCAAAAATATTTCTCCAACCCCTATAGTAAGTGAGCACTAATAAGCCATGGGTGGATCAAACACATTTCTAAAAACCCTTTTTCATTCATAACTCCTTGGACAAAGGGACTTGACCTATACCAATATTTTCCACATGTTATGAGTCAAAACTAGGTATCTTATGTGTTCAAATGCTCTAAAATCTCATCCCTTATCTAAAAATCAATTCCAAAATTACATCTTCCAACTCTTTTGAATAAATTACCTCTTCCTCTTCAATTTTCCTTGTTATAATTACACTCTTCAAGAATTTTATCAATATATTATTATAAATATAATATTGTTTTCTATAATATAAATTATCTTAAAAACAATATTCCTCTTCTATTTATATAAATATGTTGAAAATTGTCTTTTCCCTTTATTTTAATCATTAAATGATCACATTATCATACTGGAATATAGAAATAGTGAGATTTCCAAACAATTCACATATACTTCATAATTTAAATGTTTATGCTAATCATGTGTCCCTATGGAATATATATTATTGTATCCAATTTTTTGTGCAATTTGGCGTATTTCACATAGTACTCAACCACTACACATGGGATGTCTATTTATAGAATATAAATAAACAATATTATGCTTTGCTTTCCTCATTATAATCAAATTGAAGCTCTTATCCAAAGTACAATAAGTTAAGTTACAAGCAAATTAACAAAAGATACACTAAGTTATAAGAGGAGAGCCATCTAAAGGTCTTAAGGACAATTGATTGGAGTATCATGATTTTTATGAACCACAAATTAGTAAGTTATTATTATTATTATTTTAATGTATAAATATGATATAATTTTAATATTTTTTATTAATCTAATTAATTAGAATATTATGATTTTTATAGATCACAAATCAGTAATTTATTATTATTATTATTTTAATGTATAAATATAGTATAATATTAATGTTTTTTATTAATCTAATTAATTAAAATTCAATTGTAACTTTTCTATGATAAAAATTCAACTATAACTTTAACTTTTCCATGATATAACTCTAAAACATCACTTTAAATCATATATAAAATAACTATGCATTTACTAACTTTTCCATGATAAAACTCTAAAACATCACTTTAAATCATATATAAAATAACTATGCATTTACATCCATCCAACCTTTTTACATGTGATAAACCTACAAAACATTACTCATATCCATCCAACCCTCTTACAAACATACATAGCCACATAGCCATGGAACATATACCATTAGAGTTTTGAGAACTTAGGAAGAATTATTCTTCTAATAATAATTTTGACTTTGCATTTGTAACTTCCAACATTCACCCATTTGTGAAAATTCCAATTTAATAATAATAATAAATTATATATATATATATATAACATAATTTTTCCTTCTAAGATATAACTAGTGACACTATATCTAATTGACACACATAAATAAAGGTTATATAACATAATTTTTCCTTCTAAGATATAACTAGTGACAATATATCTAATTGACACACATAAATAAAGGTTTGAAGAAGGAGATTCAATAAAGTGAGGTCGTAATTCGTTCAATGTAGTATATGGATACGTATTAGAATAAATGATTTTTTATATAGGTGTGCTTTGGGATTGGTGAAATATTTGCTATTTTTTTTTCCAGATGGAAAGATCCACAGGAAACCCAGCAATACTTCCCCACATTCGTGGATGGTAGAGGTGGTAAAGCGTCGGCCATCCTAGCAGAAGGCCTAACCCCAAAGGACTCAAGGCTCGAACCCGTGACCTCCCCCCGAACCTAGAGAGTGTGTGCATGTCTTACCAATTGAGCTAACCCTTGACATTGTGATTTGCCAAAGTTGCTCTATAGAAGAATCGTAAAATTTTATTATTCTTAAGGAAATCAAGGTATTATAAGTAGTAGCAATTAACATGTCTAGCATAGTACGGATTTAGTGTATAATAGAATCATCGCTCGAGTTACATTTTATTTTTATTGATATGTTTAAAAGTAGTCATAAAATGTTTATAAATATTATAAAATAAAAAGTTAGTTTAATTGGTTATCACTAATCTTATTGAGTATTTGGTTAATTCTTTGTGGATAAATGCACACTAATTTACATTTACAATTTTACTAGAGACACAACAATCCATAAATGTGAGAAACATTTTTTAGATATTTTGAATCCCTTGAATTATGTACTATAGTCTACCCCTATGATTTTACTAGCTATACCATTCACAAATATGATTTTACTAGCTATACCATTCACAAATGTGGGAAATTATTCCTTCAATTTTTTGAATCCCCAAAATTAAACATACTAGTAGTGATGACATCCATAATTGTGGAAAAGCATTCCCTTGGATTTTTTGAATCTCATTGTATTAAGCATACTAATTACATTTATAGGAATGCTACTCATAAACATGAGAAAACAAATAAATAAATATTTTTTTAATATTTTTATTATATTTAATTTTTAAAAAATAATTAACTTAATTAACTTTTATATTTTTTATAATTAATTTTTAATAAAATTAAAATTCTATAAAAATCAATATTATTATAATTTTGATAAAAAAAACATTTTTTAATAATTAATATCATAATTAAAACTAAACAACCAGTGTTATATTATCTAAATTTGAATTTATTAATTTAATTATAAACATATATTCATTTAAGACACTAAGTTAAAAGTTAATTATTATAATTAAAATATTAAAATATATTAATAACAATTCATATATGAAAAGAGAAAAGAGAATGCTATGTCAATTTGCATGTAAAGTATTATAGAGTTTGGAGTTTTCTTTGTCTTTCACTAATTTAGAATCATATTTTGTACTATATTGTACACTACAATTTAGGTCAGATGAAAGGTTATATAGATATGTATGACAAGTTGCAAGAGAATGTTTCTATATACCTTGTATTTTTTTTTCCTCATTACACTATATTGTTTGAAATATTATATGTTAAATATAATAACATAATAATAATTAATTTTGGTGTATAATTAGGTTATTTATAAGGTTAAATTTTTTTAAACACTTTTCTTTATTTTAATGATGGCATTTTCTAAAATATTTAGAAGATTATTTAGTGAATTTCACAAATATTTATAGTGTGATTTTCTATTTATGATTCATAACACTCAATCACTCAAGTTAATATGCACACATATATACACTACTCCTATCATTTGTAGGTGGTACTTCCTTAAAGATCAAAATTATCTCTTTGTTTTAACTAGCATAAAGAAGAACACCCACATAGCTAAAATAAGAACAAACTCTTATGGGTTGCATCTGGACCTTTCCTAAAACTATGTGGGTTGAGAGATTCGCCATCTTTGTGAGACCATGAGTATTGAGGATGAAAACAATTTCCTCTTAGACTGACCTATATACATCCACATAAGATCTCAATTTCAATTTTTTCTCAACCTTCTATCTCATCAAAATTATAGGAATTTAGGGACACTCCTCTCCAAGTTTTTTGAGATTGGAATTAAAACTCTAAAGCAAACCAAGTAGTACCTTACATCTTGGAGTCGAAGTATCAACTGAACCAAGCGGCTAGGGCTCCTTCCCTATCTGCCTTCCCCCCTTTCTGCGTGGCCTATGGGTATGGTTGACCGAGGCGATTTATCTGGTGGTACTTTTCTCATGGAGTGGAGGTGGCCCTTGCGCAATGACCCGTGGGGGGATGGTTCTTGTCTTTGAGCAGCGATGACGACAATGTTTGTGGAGGTGTGGAGGACCTCTTGGATTAGAGATCGAGGGTGGTGGAGCAAGGGTTTCTAGGAGAGGCTGTAGATTGCCTTTGCGTCTGCTTGGTGGCTCCGAGCTTTCTCTTCTAGCGGTCGTGCTCTTTCCCAACTCGGATTTAGTGGAGGTGACTGCTTCTCAGTGTCAACAACCTGTTTCAATATGTTGCGATGGTTATTTTTGGACCATGTGGACCTATGTTGCATGGTTAATAACCCACTCCCAATTTTATCATCACTATTGACCTTACATTGGTCTATTTTCTGTTTCTATGCTCTCTTGAGCAAATTTCTTATATCAGTGCTTTATGCATGCTTTTGTTGCCCTATTATATAGGGTGTTTTTTATTAAGTTGATGACTTTTACCTACTCTTTGAGCAATGATAATTGGTGTTTTTTCACTTGTCATATCGTCGTTTGGTCTCTTCTTCGGGAAGATCTCTTCTCTAGAAAGTTATGACTCTTAGCAATCTCTGTACAATGTGTTTTGTTAAAATTAATGAAATTCGTCTTTCTTTTCGAGATAAAAAAAAGTAATATCTTACATTTCTTTAAAACAAATCAAGTATTTCATTACTTTTCTTTTTTAAGGTCTAATATATCAAAATTATCTGAGTAAATATTAACTATCATACTTATCATCATCAATATATTTTTCTGAAGGCCTAATATATCAAAATTATCTAAGTAAATATTAACTATCATACTTATCATCATCAATATATTTGTTTTCATCATTATTTTTTAAACTATGAAAAATACTCATATATATTTTTTACTTTCACCATAGTAAAGTGAAAATATAATTTATGTATTTTACACTGTATAAAATTAAAAACACTTTTGAGACTCACTGCTTATGTTTGGAAAGAAACAAAAACTTACTTTCAAAAAGTAAAATGATTTTATAATTTAAAATTAACAATTTTTTTAATAAATTTATCAATTTAAATCTTTTTTCTATTATAAATACTTGAATATGTATAACAAATATATTATTTAAATCTTAGTTTTTTTTATAAATAATTTAATTTAATTTTATAAATAACAAAATATTTTCATGTTAGTTGTCCGTGGAGTATTGCAGTTGTGTGAGTCCTTTAACGAAACAAGACATGTGAAGAGATGTTATGGAAACCCATCACCGACCTAGGAATCAAAGTCATGTGCAGGAAGCCCAACCGCCTTAATAAACAAACAAATATACATAACTAACCATAGGGTTATAGGCTTTAATTTATTAATTTTAATCCTTTGATGTGTAAACAGACATTATCATGACTATTATTAAATCTCACCGCTTTATCATTAACTTTACATTATTATTTTGGGTACAATTAAATAATAATAAAACTATTCTCCCCTTTACATTGACTTTTCCCAAGGTTTTTTTTATTAAAGAGACAACTCCAACCAAGTTTGGCTAGGTGTAATGATTAGAAAGTTAATTCCATCTATTAATTTAATCCACGAGTGTTTAAAGTGATTTTTTTTTAATTAATGTATTGACAAAAATATAGGGGATGGTATTAATATGAAACAAAATCCCTTTATGGATATGCTATTCCTGTGAAAGGAATGTAATGCCTAAGAATTATTATTATTTTTAATTTATATTGATGATTATTTTTATGTTTTTTCAAACAGAAAACGACAGAATTTTACTATTAAATTTTTATTTTATGAATATATTATAATTATTTTATATTATAATAATTCTTAAATATATTATAATTATATAAAAGTGTATTTATGTTAAATTATAATTTTAAAATATGATTGATATTAAAAACTTTATTTATATAAAAATGGATCTAATAGGATAACAATTTTATTTAATGAAATAATGTTTAAGTAATATATTTTTTAAAATAAAATAACGTTGTTTTTTTCATAGAAAATTTATCTTAGTTTTATTGATATAAAATCATATTGTTTGCATAGCTACTAGGGTGTACAAGTTCAAGCTAGTATTTGTTAAGCAAATATTAGCAAAATATGCACTATATATATGGTATTTTACAGTTTTAATTTTCCATAGAAAAATATCATTGTTTTATTATAGTAAAACTGTATTGTTCATATGACCTCTAGGTCGTACACTTCAAGATAAGAAAGTTTTGTATACAAAAATCTGCCTATATGGCATCTCCGTTAAAAGATATAAACAACTACATATCACATAAATCTCTAAAAAAAGATTGTTATTGTTCAATAAGTTCAAGTAGTATTTAAAAAACAACTTCTGCCTAGAGAAATCAGGGAGCCATCAGAGTTCTCCCATTTGTTCATGAAGTCGGACGGCAGCAGAAGACTTTTTTGGAGAGTAGGTCAGCCTCGGAATTGCATTCCTGGAAAATATGCGAGAGGATAATCCATTGGAATAAAGCTCTAACCCTGTCAAAGTCGTCATAAAGAGAAAGAAGGAAAATGTTCCAAGGAGGCTTGCCCAATTTAAGACTATTGATGACCAACTTGGAGTCACCAAAGATTTGAAGATGTGTGATGCCAATAGAGTGTGAGAGTCTCAGAAGGAGTTTAAAGGCTACAAATTTAGCAAAATTGTTCGATACATCTCCAAGTCCTGCAACAAAATGGATAGAGTGAGATCTGGATAGGTGAATGATCCCACCGGCACCACCAATCGGTGGCCTTCCTTATGATGCACCATCCACAAAGGCCCATGGGAAGGACTCATCCACTATTGGAACTGTTAGAATGCGAGCAGGTTTAGAAGAAACTGACTGTGGGAAAACTTTAAAGATGTCATAGCTTTTGCCAGCAAAAAATTGAGTATGAATATGGGCGTCATCAAATATCGTCTTATTCCTAGCGAGCCATACTCCCAATACAACGAAAGCTGGGAGAGTGAAAAACTGAGAGAAGAAAGTGCTACGAGTCCACCAAAGCCAAGTTTGTTGAATATTGCTATCATTTTAAGCCAAAAGTGATCATGTGAAGATGGAGAGATGGCTCCACATTTCTTGAATGTAAGGGCAATATATGAATAGGTGAGCAATATTTTCAGCCTCCAGAGCACATAAGGGACATTTACTATGCCTGATTTTAAATATGCAAGTCAAAACATCCCACACATGGACTTTTTCATCAAGAACAAGCCAGAAAAATATCTTGATTTTTAGCGATCAGGTCAGATTCCAAATGCTTCTACACCACTGGGTTGGAGAAGGAGCTTCTTCCTTCTCTCTGAAAACCAGGTACCCCAACTTGGGAGTAGGACCCACCTTTAGTGTTCTTAACCCAGAGTAATTCATCAGGCTTATTGGAAAGATAAACATTGTTGTTCGAGAGAATTTGTATATACCTGTCCCATATATGGCTCTCTTAGAAAGATAGTTCAAGCTATGCAACCGATAACCAAGACTGTTTACGACGAGGAAATAAATTCAATTTTTGAATTTGATGCAGATGGATAAGGCCACAATTAGTCAGAGTTTAGATCAAATCATCTGGAAAGCAAATGAAATCTGTACATCCAACCCATAGGTCTTGGCCGATCCGAACGCTTTTTCCATTTCCTACTTTCTAGGCCAGCTAACCGCCAATAAGATCAAAATACTTGATGATCGCCTTTTGCATATTAGAAATGTTCATGGATGTCTAGTCTTTGATACGAATCCATTCATCAACAAAAAGGGGCGCACTATACTTTTGATAGATGGTACGATTCCACAGACCTGCCCCTTTGATGATTTGCCATATACATTTAGCTGCAAGAGCCTTGGAAAAACATGAAAGATCCTTTATTTCCCAACCACCCAGAGATTTGGGGCGAGAAATGTTGTGCCAAGCAGTCCAGGAGAAAGCCTGATCCTTATTAGGTCCTCCCCATAAGAAATTTTTATAGAGCTTCTGGATCCTCTTAATAATGTCTCTTAATAATGCCAGCAGGGACGAAAGACAGATAAAACCAAAATACAGGTATGGCTTAAATTATGGAGTTGATCAAAACTAGACGACCCCCTCGGGAGATCCATTTGTTGCACCAAAGTTTGACATTTTACAACTAGTGTGACTACCCTTTCATTGGTAGAATATTCAAAGTTATAAACACTATTTACTTAAAGGTGAGATGCCTGCTAGAAAGTATGAAAAATATCATAACTAAAATCAGTCTAGTGAAATGATTATATTGTTGTGTTTTACCCATTTCTCTATATATCCGGTAGGTAAAAGAAGACCTTACTTAAATCCACCTCTTAATTACAATAAAATAAAATAATGTTAAAGCATCAAAGCATCTATACATATGTATTTAAATATAATAATAAAAAATAACTTTTTAACTAACTATTAAATATAAATTTGATATGTAAAATTCTTTGTACATATATTTATACATATACATTTATGTATTTTTTTTATAAATAAGTTTTATCATTTTCCAAGATAATATAATTCTTAAATCTTTCGAAGGCTATTAAAGTTCGTCTTTGCAAACTCTACAAACCAAAAGGATAACATAACTCTTCAACTAATATTAAATTAAACTTAAATTTGTATAAAATTACTCTACAAACCAAAATAATAGAATAACTCTTCAACTAAATTTTAAATTTAATTTTGATGTGTAAAACTCTTTGTGTATATACATTTGTACACGTATATTCATATAACCTTATATAAATAACATTATTATTTTTGAAGATAATAGTAAATAAGATTTATCATTTTTCAAGATAATATGATTCTTAAATATGTCTAAAATTATTAAATTTAATCTTGGTTATGTATATTTTTTAAGAAAAGACAGCTTTATATTATATAATGCCGTGCCAAAAGACAACAAGTTCATACAGTAGATACAAATATAACCTCGCCTACAATTCCTCCACAATACAGACAAGTCGTAACCACTAACCAAAAAATGGTGACATATCTCAACAAAAAAGACATGTGACACCAGACATCTATAGGGTGCTCATCAATAAAAAGATAAACAAGTCCTTCAAGAAACTGAATTGCCAAGTCGACTTGTGATACAACAAGCCAAAATAGAACAAAGTCCAAAACAAATCAACTACCTCCAAGAGAACAAACAAAGATATCAGTAATCTAATGAACCTGAAATATACCATCAGCCACAATACTACCATCAATAAATTATTTCCAGAAGATTTGTCTCGGCTCCACGCATAATCCTTGTTTTGATAAAATATCAACCTGAACATTGTATTCCCAGTAGATGTGACTACATTGCAAGAGAGGAAAAGAATCAATAAGCTTCCTCATCCTACCAATCCAGTAAGTGAGGCAAATGGAATGAAGCTGGTGTATATTTTGCATCCAGTCAATGATGACCTTCGAATAACCCAGCACACACTGAAGATCGAGGTGACGAAACTTTGTAAACAGTAAGAGTCCCCAAAGTGCCAATAATTCAGCGCGTGTGTTGGTTCCTTTACTTGCATGCATGCATAACCAGAATGCATGTGAAGACTCCAACTAGATAACCATTCTAGCACCACAATCACCATTCTATTCAGCCCCGTCAAAAAACCCAACCATCACAGATGATGACAGCTCCGGGTAACATGGGAGTCGCTGATTGGGACACGAACCAGATATAACAATGCGAGCAAAACCAAACATAATCGAACGAGTAGTTCGACCTATATCAAGAACAGACGAATGAAATATGTTGTGATTCCTGGAAACCCAGAGATCCCAAATGCAGAGAAGAGCCATCTCAAGCATAAGAACAGAGTGATCTTCGACTTTATGAAGGAAATCAGAAAAATTATCTGAATCCCAAGTCCAAGAAACATCCATAATATCACACAGATTAGACCATAGGCCACGAAAAGTCAGACAAAGATAGAAAATGTGTTCGACAGTCTCAAAGTCATCCAGACAAAAAGTGCATCTCCCAGGACCCTGGAAACCACACCTTCTAAGCATGCCCCACGTCAATATATTATGCTTAAGAGAAAGCCAGGCAAAACATTTTACCTTGGACGGGACAATTTTCTTCCATAGTTTACAATTCCACCATGCATGCCTAGCACTCAAATGGGTCTTGATAATGGATAAATAGGCAAGGCTAGTCGTCACCAAGCCAGTTCTAAGATTACCTGACCAAACCAGGTGATCTGATTCTGCAGACAGGAAGATGTCGGCCTCCCGCAACATTAAAGTGAAAGCCTCCCATTCCTCAGCAACCGTACCAACCAAATTCAGTGAACTAGCAGATAACCAAACAGAAGAAGTATTCATGCTACCAGTGAAAGCCTGCTTCAAAACCGTGATACCTTTATCATGTAACGCCCTCAGCAAAGTAGGAGAAAACATAATATTGTCGATGCCATCAATGGTGTCAATACCCATGGTAATGTTGGATCCTCTATCCACCAACCAACAGATATCCTTTAAGATGCATGGAAGAGCCGAGCATAAGCTGCACCAGACAGCCGATGCATGCACAGTAGAGAAATTTGAATTGAAAATCCAAGTGGCAGATGGTAAGAGCTTTAAATATTTGCAATTTAATATCCTGCACCAAATATTAGTAGAAAACAAGCCACGCCACATGCTCTTGGTAGAGAGAACCAAATTAAAACATCCCAAGTGTTTAAAACCCCAACCACCCCAAGGCTTGGGCAAAGAAATGGATTCCCAGTCAGCCAAATGAAACTTGAATTTCTCATTAGTGCCACGCCATAAGAAACAAAAGAAAATTCCATGTAGTGCACTCAACACACTAGCAGGAACACGAAACAAACCAAACCAGTAAACATGCATAGATTGTAAGTGTCACGTCCCCACCCCTCATGCCAACGATGGAGAGGACGTGACTAGGCTATTGCTGTTGTCAAATGGGAGATCTAGCCCCATTCACATAAACATAAAAATGCAATGGAATAAAAACATACAGAGGCATTATACATGTAATTACACAGCGGAAGAAAAACACATTCATTTTTTCATTCAAGCATTCAACATGTTCATATTAATTCATAAAACAATTAGTTTGCAGAGATTAAGCACAAGCTTACTTATCTTGAAAAGAAGTTGGCCCACAACTAGCTACGTCATTACAACGTTCCACCCAACCATAGGCCAGTGTGTTCATCAATCTCTTAGCATCACTGCCACCCCCGAGCTGGGCATGATTCCACAAGGCACTAGGGAACAACAGGTTTACACACGGCAATACCGTACATCCACAGTCAAGCCAACACACAGTTGGGTTTCACAACTGTTCATCCAAGCCAATGAAAAACGGGGTTCCACGACTATTAAGGAAACACCCCAACAACATAGGGGTTCCTTGCAATTATTCAGCCAAGCCACACTTTACATCAAACACATAGTCAACCAATTAATCAAACACAACCACACACAACTGCGTGGTATGAACAGAACGTTTCTAGGCAACCAAAACGAAATGGTTGAGGGAAAACAACCCTGCATGAGAAAACACGATTCTAGGAAACGTTCTTGGGAAATATGGGAGCAAACTCGACCACCATAAACCTCCAAATCATTAATCAAAACACATAAAACGTTTCTAGACATAACATGAGAAAATACGACCTCCATTCACCCACAAACCGGGAAATCGTGGCTCCCTAACCACTGTGAAACACACCAACGAATATCTGGGTATGTAACAATGAGGAAACAGCATAAATCGTGAGGGGAAAACACTAAGCAAGCCCTAGCTGCATGAGGGAGACAAAGACGGCCCCAACAAACACCAAAAACGGGAATCTATGTTGCTTATGCACTCATCAACATAAAAACGACTTCCCAACCATGGGGAATAACGAAGAACTGCAGAAAATGTGAGAAAATCTCCCAGCTTGCTAACAAGGGAAAAACAGCCTCCTCAAACCCCAGAATTGTGGCTCATTTCTTCCCATTCGCCCAGCAACACAGAAAATGAATTTCGGGCATGGAGAAAATGAAGAAAAGCAGCAAATCGTGAGAGAGAGAGAGAGAGCTCAACAAGCTTCCCCTACATGAGAGAGCCTCCACGTGAATGAGAATGGTGAGGAAATGAAAGGCATAGATGCATAATGGATTGGGCATGCATTTCCAAGCATTTACTTGCCCCACAAGTCAAAAACACATTTCCCAAAAATGTGTGGCTTCCCAAATTCAAATTTGACCTCCATACCTTCCCCATCCCAAGGAGATAACTTTTTCAACCACTTCTAGATGACTGGGAACAAAAGGACAAAATGGGTAGTTGACCACTTTATGGGTTTTCCCTTATACATTTGGATTTTCCCCATTGGCTCCAAAGTTTAATCCCCCCCCCCCCCTATTCCTTGTGAAATCATGCCCCCGTCTCTTTAATGTTGTGGCAGATAGCTAGTTGTGGTATTTTTATTAATTTGCATTTTACATGATGTCTCAAACATATTGTGTCTGGATAGCACATAAACCATCAGCATAGATTTTAATTGTCGAAACATAAAAAACTAAATCCATGGTGGGGCCTTTTCCTTGAACTCAAAACCACGATTTATTAACATTATTTACATCATATGCAATTCAATACCATGGGGTCAAAACCGGGGTCTTACATTTCCCTCCCCCTTCAACAACATTGTCCTCAGTGCTTTACACAAATTTAACAATTGCTACACTAGCACCGCCCTCAGTGCTCTGCAAAATTGAACCAAAACTGGGTGTGCCAATCACGTGGAATCCTCTAGTTCCCATGTAGCCATATCAGGACCGTCGTGCTTCCTCTGCACCTTTACCTGTCCAATGGTATGATCTGGAACTCCTCCTTGGTTCCACTTCCTGGTTGTCTTGCATATGAACTCCTTCAAGTCCTTGATTGCATGAATTAGTACACACCACATAATCTTTTATAGGTCTTGGAGAATCCTTCTCCTCAGCTTGGAACATTTCCAATGTCTTTGGAAACCAGCAATACCTATGCTCAAGCCCCAAACAATGAGTCAATTCCCATGTTAGTATTCACACGATTTTCCAAAATCATAGATGAATTACATGCACATGTATATTGACATAAAAGCAACAAGAATTTTGCAAGTGAACCAAATACTTATCTTGCATAAGTATCTTCTTTTGGTTCCACAGGTGTCCGACTAGGCTTTATACAACTATGGCACTCACAACCCTGACTTACCCCACACTTGGGTGTGCATTAAAGGGTAGCCAAATTTCTGCAAGCCTCGGATCACCTGAAAATACCTCTCAACTGAGGTCTGACAGCTCCGTTCTTGAGCCCAGCACCTCTTTGGGTGCTTCAATAGCAGTTATGCTCAAGAGCCTGCACCTCCTCTAGGTGCTTACCAAGCTCTAGTGCTTCCTTTCCAAACACCACAATGAATTTAATTCACATGTCAAATTCATTCCTATAGGATGCAATCTATAACAAGATTTTCAAATCCATGGCTACATCATATGCTCATGTATATTTAAAGAAAATCAATAACAACAAAATTTTGATAAGTAAACCAAATACTTATCTGCATAACATGTCTCAACTGAGATCTGGTCAACCCCGCTTCAAATCCTAACACCTCCTTGGGTGCTTAATGACAGCTCTAGCATAAGGGCCCAACACCTCCTCCAAGTGCTTACCAATGCTCAGGCACTTCCTTTCCAGACATCATAATACATAGGGGTTATTATCTTCATGGAGCCCCCACTCTCGTAACAGTCCCCTTACGGTGTGAATGTGTGTGGAAAGAAGTCTAACCAGATGTCTTACACCTTGGGCATCCCCAGATATCCATACCGATGCCTAACTGGCAGGGGGGAGAAGCTATGTACCCAAGTACATCCTTCCATAGGAGCCATGTACTCCCTGTACATGTTTTCATCATCTCACCTGCGTTACATACAAGCATGCAGTTCATATGAGATGTCATCATAAAAAAATTTCAATCATACGTTCCCAAACCTATTCCGAACACATCCCTCCGAGAAGCTATGTATACCCAGTACATCCTTCCGAGGAGCCATGTACACCCAGTACATATTTTCATCATCTCACCTGCGTTACATACAAGCATGCAGTTCATATGAGATGTCATTATATAATAATAATAAAAACGATCATAGGTTTCCAAACACATTCCTCCGAGAAGCTATGTACACTCAGTACATCCTTCCAAGGAGCCATGTACACCTAGTACATCCTTTCGAGGAGTTATGTATCCCAAACACATCCTTCCTAGAAGCTATGTACTCCACGGGCGTACTTCCATCATCTCGCCTGCGTTACATACAAGTATGTAGTTTACATGAGATGTCATCATAAAAATTTTAATCATAGATTTTCAAATCTATTTCATGCATACATGATTTCCCAAAGATCAAACAATCAATAGCATTGATAGTCAAATAAAATATGAGTTCACAATTTTGCTTCCTGCAGAAAATCAGATTTTTTCAACCATGAGGCCATCCTCATGTTGTTTGGCTCGTGCAAGTGGGGAGTACTCATCCCTCCCTTACGCATGCTCCCCAAAACCTGGACATCAACATACAACATGTCATCTTGACACCATTTTAAATCAGCCAAACAACCATAGTTAGCAACAGGAAACTTCAGACATCAAGCAATGAAAGACAAGCATAACCATTGTTAGCATGATTCAAAACCAGCACAGGAGATCATAGTCTCCCACAATAAACAGAAAAACTTGCAATCTGAAGTTTCAAAACATGTTCTCTCAACCATGAGATCCTTCTCATGGCACATGGCATCTTCCTGCCCTGGGTTCCATTGGGCACAACCATACTACTCTGCTCAAGTCATTCTACCTGAGTCTTCAGGAATTCCTCATATGTATGCCCATACACACAAGGGCCATTCCCTCATAGAACTACAAGTTCACATGTAGGATTCCTCAGCCTATACATAGGCTCCACTTTTACCTGCAAAATCTTCTTTAGTGAACCTCCTGCAATATCCTGCAAGTCCCACAAAAGATCTTACATCTGTTAACTTTCTTGGAGCAGGCCAACTCATCATGGCCTCAATCTGTTTAGGGTCCACAGATATTCCTTTATCTGAGATAATGTGACCCAATTAATGAATTCTATCCTCATAGAAGTCACATTTTCTCATTCTTTCATACCACTTATGCTTCCTGAGCAATTTCAAAGTCAGCCTCAAATGTTCCACATGTTCTTCCTCATTCTTAGAATAAATAAGAATACCATCAAGGAGAACAAGAACTAATTTGTCCAAACTTACCGAAAACACCATTCATGAGGCACATAAATGTAGTTGGTGCATTTGTGAAACCAAATGATACCACTGCAAACTCATAAGATCCATACCTTGCTCTGAATGTTGTCCTATGGATATGTTCATCCTTGATCCTTACCTGTTGGTAACTAGACCTTAAGTCATTCTTGGAAAACACATTTTCTCTCGTCATTTGATCAAAGAGGTCCTCAATCCTAGGCAAAGGATACTTGTTCTTCACAGTGACTTGTTCAATGGTATGTAATCAATACACAACCAGAGTGTATCATCTTTCTCCTTCTCAAACCAAAATGGTGCTCCCCACGGGGACACACTTGGCCTGATATACTTTTCTTCTCACAACTCTACCAGTTGCATCTTCAACTCTAGCATTTCTGGTGTACTTACCATGTAGGGTGTCTTGGACACTGGTGCTTTACCTATTACAAGTTCAATTGTAAAATTAATGTCCCTCTTTGGAGGAAGCCCTAGAATTCCATCAGGAAAAACATTCCTGAATTCCGGAAACACCTGACGGCCCTCCAACCTAAGAGCATCATTTCCTACAAGACATGAGTTGCATACACTCTGCAACCTTTCCCATAGAACTTCTTCAGCTGCATTGCTGAAATCTGCCTACTGGAGATCACTTTTTGAAATGCCTTTCACAGCCTTTAGGTTTCCTTCTTCATCAATCTTTGTTTTATGTGCTTCCAACCACTATAGGATCCAAGTGGCAGAAATTCAAATCTGCATGGTTGACTAATCCATCCATGACCAATGGACATTTCTTTACCACCTGACTGACTTCTTCCCGATTCCAGTGGCTAGTCGAACAAACCATGACCTATTATGCCTTGACTTCTTCAAAGTGCACATCTCACAAGTCCAGGGGTGATATAGTTGTGAGTGGATCCAAGGTCATTCAAAACAGAAATAGTCTGCTCAGCAACCTCACCCTCAACTTCCACCATAGTTGATTGATGATCTGCCTTTGTTGATTTAGGAGGTGAGAAGGTTTGAAACCTTTCTTCCTTGGGTCAAGATTCACATTCTTCTTATGAAAATTTCTCGTACTCCCTTCCATCATAGGCTGATCACCTCCTTGAAACAATATGTCCCCTTTCTATGTCATGACATATTTCTTCCCTTGTATGTCAGCAACACTATTATAAAAAATATGCAAGTGTCTTTCCCTGTTTATCCCCACGGGACCATGTCATCTCGTCCTTTAATTCTAGAATAAACTTTTGGTTTTGTTCCATGTAAAGAGTCATTAGAGGAATTTTGGGGTCTAAAATGGGCCTCCTAAGGAAAATAATAAAATAATAGTTAAAATAATAAAATAATAGTTAAAATAATAAAATAATATTGATTAATTTTGGAGGAAGAAAGAAAAAAACTACTTTTTGTGTTCGTATTTTCGACATATCTCATTGTGTTTTTACTCAAATTTCAATAAGGAGAGCTCGTTGGATGCGGAATTTGATTCCGCATCCAACGAGTACCCACACTGCATACTTTTGACGAACCCCGCTACCCCAAAAACAAGAAATACCTGAAAAAATGTGATGATGATGTCATCATCACATTTTTTCAGGTATTTCTTGTTTTTGGGGTTGCAGGGTCCGTCAAACGTATGCAGTGTGGGTACTCGTTGGATGCGGAATCAAATTCCGCATCCAACGAGCTCTCCCGATCGAAATTTGAGTAAAAACACAATGAGATATGTCGAAAATACGAACAAAAAAAGTAGTTTTTTTTAATGACAAATATGTCAATTCAACCATTATGGTTGACTTATTTTATTGAAATTCTATTGGTTCTTGAATTCCAACTCACAAAAACTTATTTTGGCACGTTTTCTTATAAGGCACATTTTAGACCCCAAATTTCCTCTAATGACATGGATACTCCCCTGTTAATGGTCCAATTCTGTCTTTGCTCAAAGTATCCATCCTATGCTTCACAACCTGCATAGATACACCATCTAAATGTGCTTCAATACCATCTTCATATGGTGTCCCTTCATCTATAACAAAATGATGTTCTTCTTTCTTAATTTTCTTCTTCCAAGGTGACTCCCTCTCCATCAGAATACAATCTTAATTCTGCTTTATGGAAATGTCCTTGTGCATTTCTTTTCTCCCTTTATCTTCTTATCATATTCGACCGACTGTCTCAGGGGGACGACGGGGGTCAAGGGGGCTTGCCCACCTGTCAAGATCTTTGTTTCGGCCATTTTTCATTTTTCCTCTAATCAGGTTTCCTTTTGACGTGTCCAAAAAATTGGCCAAATTTGTTCGACACGTATCGACAAACTTCGCCATTTGCATCCGATCGAAAAACTTGCCGAACCTACCGTCGTTTCGGAAAAATTCCGAACTTCCTTCCGATCGACAACTTGCCAAAACTACGATGATTTTGGAAAAATTCCAAACTTTCTTCTCATCGGCAAAATTTCCAAGCCTTCCGTCGTTTCGGAAAACTTTCCACTTTCCACCCGACGCATTTTGGCTGAAACTTCCAAAGTTTTTCGATGTGCGTCGGCGAAACTCAGCCGACGTATCGAAAAAATTCGTCTTTTCTTGCCGACGCAGAAATTTCGATACTTATATATATATTCATCGACAAAAAGTCAACTTGTCACCTGACACACATCGGCGAAATTCCTCCATTTTTCCCGACATGCATCGACGAAAATTCAACTTTTTTCCCAACACGCATCGGCGAAATCCCTCCATTTTTCCTGACATGCATTGACAAAAGTCCTCCATTTCTCCTGACATGTCCATAATTAGAAAAAGTTTGAAAATTTTTATGTCCTTTTCCTATCGTCGACAAAAATCTCAACTTCCACCCGACACGCGTCGGCTCAAATATCCCTTTCATGCCGACACGCATTGGCTCAAATATCCCTTTCACGCCGACACGCTTTGAATAAATCAGTTGACATGTGTTGGCTCGACTTCAACTAACGCAACATAAACAGTCACTGCGACCCTTGTCGGTTCCCCTTAGCCAACTTCAGCCGACGTATCGATTCGACTTCACCCAACACAACCGACACATCGGCAAAACTCACCCAGTTTTGCTGACATGCAAATTTTCTTCAAAGACTTAGAAAAATTTCAGAGAAATTTTTCCTTCTCTCCCTTCATTGTCAGCTCGACTTGGCATTTCATGCCGACACTATTGTTGTAGGCTTCGTCGGCTCGAATCAACCAACTTAGCCGACATGCGTTGGGTGAACTCGATTAACTGAGCCGACATGCAATTTCCAACACTTAGTAAATTTTTGAAAATTTTACTTGCCTGCTGCTTTTACTGCTGACCACAGAGGGTGATCCTACCTCTGTCAATTGTTCTTCATGTCCCATTGAGGCCCAATGCTTTAACCATTTCTATGATACCACACTGTCACTTCCCCACCCCTCATCCCGATGATGGAGAAGATGCGACTAGGCTGCTGCTACTGTCAAATGGGCGATCTAGCCCCATTCACATAAACATAAAAATGCATTGGAATAAAAACATACATAGAGGCATTATACATGTAAATACACAATGGAAGAAAAACACATTCATTTTTTCATTCAAGCATTCAACATGTTCATATTAATTCATAAAACAATTAGTTTGCAGAGATTAAGCACAAGAATACTTATCTTGAAAAGAAGTTGGCCCGCAACTAGCTACGTGGCTGCAACATTCCACCCAACCATAGGCTAGTGTGCTCATCAATTTCTCAGCATCACTGCCACCCTTGAGATGGGCATGATTCCACAAGGCACTAGGGAACAACAGGTTTACACATGACAATGTCGTACATCCACAGGCAAGCCAACACACAGTTGGGTTTCATAGACTGTTCAACCAAGCCAATGAACAACTAGGTTCCACGACTATTAAGGAAACACCCCAACAACATAGGGGTTCCTTGGACTTACTCGGCCAAGCCACACTTTACATCAAACACACAGTCAACCAATTAATCAAACACAACCACACACGACTATGGGGTATGAATAGAGCGTTTTTGGGCAACCAAAATGAAATGGCTAAGGGAAAACAACCCCACATAAGAAAAAATGATTCCAGGAAACGTTCTTGGGAAATATGGGAGCAAACTCGACCACCATAAACCTCCAAATCGTGAATCGGAAAACAGAAAATGTTTCTGGACATAACAGGAGCAAATACGACCTCCATTTACCCACAAACTGGGAAATCGTGGCTCCCTAACCACTGAGAAACACACCAACGAATATCTGGGTATGTAACAATGAGGAAACAACATAAATAGTGAGGGGAAAACACCCAGCAAGCCCCAACCGTGTGAGGGAGACAAAGATGGCCCCAACAAACACCAAAAACGTGAATCTCTATTGCCTATGCACTTAACAACATAAAAATGACTTCCCAATGGGGAATAATGGAGAACTATAGAAAAACGTGAGGAAATCTCCCAGCTTGCTCACATGGGAAAAATGGCCTCCTCAAACCCAAAAATCGTGGCCCATTTCTTCCCATTTACCCAACAACATAGAGAACGAATTCCGGGAATGGAGAAAATATTGAAGAAAAACAACAAATTGTGAGAGAGAGAGAGCTCAGTAAGCATCCCTTGCGTGAGAGAGACTCCACGTGAATGAGAATGGTGACAAAATGAAAGGCATGGGTGCATAATGGCTTGGGCATGCATTTCCAAGCATTTACTTGCCCCACAAGTCAAAAATATGTTTCCCAAAAATGGGTGGCTTCCCAGATTCGAATTTGATCTCCATACCTTCCCCATCCCAAGGAGATAACTTCTTCAACCACTTCTAGATGACACGGCACAAAAGGACAAAATGAGTAGTTGACCACTTTATGGGTTTTCCCATAGACATTTGGATTTTCCCCATTGGCTCCAAGGTTTAATGTCCCCCCCCATTCCTTGTGAAATCATGCCCCCATCTCTTTAATGTTGCGGTGCATAGCTAGTTGTGGTATTTTTATTAATTTTCATTTTACATGATGTCTCAAACATAATGTGCCTGGCTAACATATAAACCATCAGCATAGATTTTAATTGCCGAAACATACAATACTAAATCCATGGTCGGGCCTTTTCCTTGAGCTCCACACCACGATTTATTAACGTTATTTACATCATATGCAATTCAATACCATGGGGTCAAAACCGGGGTGTTACAGTAAGGCGGAGGTGATACGAGTCATGCGACCCCCCAATGTAAGCCACTTAGAAGACCAACATCTCAGATAATAATGTACCTTCTTCATAAGCCAATCCCAGCCAGAACGCTGGTAAGAGTTTGGTCTAAGAAAAAAACCCAAGTAAGTTAAACCAACATCTGACTCCTTGCTTTTGATGGAGAAGAAATTGGTAATGTCCTGCAAAGATGTCTCGTTTACATGGAAATGTCTAAAAGCATATTTGGAGATACTAAAATACATGCCAGATGCAAAACAAAAGAGGTCACAAATCTCCTTAATGAAAATCCATTCCACAACAGATCCATACCCGAGAATAGTAACATCATCAACAAATAGTGTATGAGAAATGTGTATGGTTCCAGAAACTCTCACCCCAAATATCTTATTATCTTGCATAGCCTGATTAAGTAAAAGACTGAGGCCTTCGATAATAAGCAGGAATAAATAAGGGGAGAGTGGACATCCCTAGCGAATCCCGCACGACCCTTTAAAGAAAGATGACGGAGAGCCATTAACCAGTACAACAAAGGATGTTGAATTAACACATGACATAATCCATTGAGTGATAGTCTCAGGTATGCCAATCTGGATGAGTATCAAGTGAAGGAAATATCGATCTACCTTGTCATATGCTTTCTCCATATCTATTTTAAGAACCATCACCGATAAATTCTTCAGTTTGATCAAGTGCAAATTTTCTTGAACAATACCAGCTGCATCTAGGATTTGACAATCTGAAAGAAAGCCAAATTGTTCAACATAAATGGCCTTTCCCAAGGCCACCTTCATACACACAACAATAATCTTAGTGATGATCTTATAAAAAAGGTTACACATAGCAATTGGACGGTAATCCCCAAAGGAGGATGGTCTGTTAAGCTTCGGAATCAAAGTCAAATAAGTAGTATTTAGTCCATCCGGGATCTGCACAGAAATTCTCGATTCCTCAATATCTACCACAAGTTCAGGTCCAATCAGTTTGAAAAAATGAAAGTAGAATTCCATGGTCCAACCATCTGGACTCGGGCTTTTGTCCCGAGCAAAAGCCTTTAAGGTGAGTTCCACCTCATGTAAACTAATAGGACAACCCAACTCTTCACCATCTATCGGAGAGAACATTGTAGGATACAGACCCAGAATCTTCATTTGATAAAAAATGTTGTGTGATTTCGGGTCCTTATAAAGATTATAATAAAAGGTGACATCATGATCTTTTATGGAGGCCATATTCGTGACCACATTACCCGACCCATCCACAGATTCCCAAATAGAATTGGAAATTCTCTTGCGGTTGGCATAATTGTGAAAAAATCTAGTATTCTCATCACCTGCCTGAAGCCAAATAGCTCAGATTTTCTGTCCAAGGGTATCAACTTTGTGGTCCAGTATAGTCTGCCTCTTCCGGAAGAGCTCTTTAATGTGATCGGAGCGGTTTGAACAGAAAAAATCCACCCCAATATTCTCTTCCATAAAACCAATTTCCTTTTCAATGGAGCAAAGGGATAGGTTTTCCAGTATTTTCACCTCTTTTTCCCAAGTACTAACCAGAGTAAGAAGTTTAGATAGCTTGACAAGAAAAGCTTGTATCGCAAAAAAATGGGCAGGTAATTCCAAAGACAGGGCCACCCAACTAGAATGAACCAAGGAGTTGAAACCTTCCACAGAGAGCCAAGTTGGGTTGAACCTGAAAGGATAATAGGTCTTACACAGAGAAAATTCCAGCTGAAGGATAATCTCCTTATGACCCGAACAACCAGAGGATAGATTCCAACTTTTGTACCGGCCCAAAAGACTACATAAGGAATTAGACATAAAAACCCTATTGAGACATTTGGCAATACCTGCAACACCACATCATCCATTAGACCATGTAGGGGTCAGAATACCCAGCATAATATCCACCAAACATGAATCCTCAAACATGTCATGAAAAAAAATAGCTAAGGGATCAACAGCCCAACCAGAACCCTAGACCTCCTCTGCAGACCAGGTAAAGTTTAGATCACCTGCTAATATAAGGTTAGGAAGAGAGAGGATGCCTCTGGCTTGAATACAATTCCAAAAAGAAACCCTTTGTGTGTAAGGGCCATATAAATTCAACAAGTGAACCTGAGCATCGAGACCCTTAAGTTTCCCTATGAGAAGAAGACCAACACACGTAGTAAAAGCCCGAAGATCATCCATAATAGGGTTCCAACCCACCAGAGTACCCCCCCAGTTACCACACGCATCAATAGCACTGACAAACCATCCAGGACATAGCTTAAGGAAAAAATGACAAGCAGCCAACCCATACGGCATCGTTTATTGTAAAAACACAATCATAGGACATGAAGACTCCATAATATGTTTAAAAGAAGAGTATCCCCCCCCCCGCTAAGCCCTTGGATATTGAAAGAGAGAAAATTCATTAAGTAACCTCAGGGGTGTACACATTTTCTCTAAGAGCCAAGGGATATACAAGCACCAAACTGTCAGGTAACCCTCAAGTGGAGAGAGGCACCAACTTAGGGTTAATAAAGGATTTATCTCAGATGGCATCCTTTAGCCCTTTCATACCTTTGGACGAGTTTTTCTATTTTCGAACAGTGACAAAAACCCCTATCCATAGATGGAAAGGGTAGGACATCCGCACAAGGAGAGTCAACCAATGAATAGACAGGATTAGGTTCAAAGGGGAGAACAATAGATGGAGAATGATGGGGAGGATCACCTGACAGTGACGTAGAACCCACATCACTCAACAATGGAACCACCGGGTCATCAGGTATAGAGATGTGTGATAATGCAATGTTAAGGTCACTCCGAGAACGGAGAGGCAGAAACTCCACATGGAAAGAGAGATCCCCAATCAAAACTCCCATCTAATAAATAACATGGGAAACCCCCAACAACTCCACCTGAGGAAAACCCCCGACCAGAGAGTCCGAATCTGTAGGGGTTTGACCTGTAGGAAAAGAAGAAGGTGTATGATATACCTCATGACCCAACGAAAGTGCACCCAGAATGTCAATCAGTTCAATAAAATTGAGGAGGAGTGGAAAATTTTGTGTAAACTTACCAACGAATTCCAAAGTTGATGGCTTGTCAAGTGGAAGTGGAAAAGAAATAGCCTCAAGGTCACAATCCTGCGCATCCAGCCCGCAACGATCCTTGTCCGGAAACTTGTCAAAAGATGGAAAAGAAAACTTAGAGTGACTCGTCATACGGTGTCGATGGCACCGAAACACAACTTTCCAATAGTCAAGCTTCTAAACGAATGTGCCTTCATCCCAGATAATGTCCATATCAACAGGCAGACCCTTGGTGAGATCCATATCCACCAAAATCCTAGGAGCAGAACGTTCAAAACCCAACAAGCATTCCTCCTCCATAATAATAAAGGCCCCAATGGAGTTTGCAGCCACCATGAACCCCTAGATGTTCAAACATTGTATGGGGAAATCTGGAAAGATCACCCAAAGATGTCGACGGGTCACTCGAGTAGTGCTAGGGTCGAAACCCACAAACCATCGATTCAACACCAAAGAACCATTACCCAGAATCCAATATTGAGATTCAATAGTAGATCTATCTTCAGCACTGAGAAACTAAAAAAGAACCCAACCGTTAATCAACATAACCACCTTGGGAAGAATCTTGAGGATCGGTTTCCAGACCTCCCTGACCCATGCCAGAATGTCTGATTGAGAGAGTTTAACATACTCAAACTTGCCAACAAGAGTGCGTTGTGACAGAGCCGACACCATGTCGATCGTAATATTACGACCAAGAACACACATAGTTCGTCCAGGTTTGACCTTCTTGCATATTAGATTAGTAGGAACATGAGTACCACATGCATTCAAACCTTGGCCAGCCTTCACCTGCGGAGCAGGCCCCAGCAAGTGGAGGATGTGTGAGCCATCAAAGCAAGCTGAGAACCTGGGTCAAATAATCCACGTGACCCATCACCAAACTCAACATGGGGCTTTGCCGAGGAAACCGACAGAATAGAGTAGTGTACCCTCACACTAGGGTTAACACGAAATACAAAATACTTCACCGGAGGAAGGGCCATCTCTGGGAGTCGAAAGACAGCAAGTCTAAAGAACAAAAACCATCAACAGTAAAGTAGAAAGAACCCAGTAAAAAGGACCCAGGCCTCAATGTTTTAGGATAAAAACCAGTCCAAAATAAAACCCAAAAAACCGTGAAACTGACAAAATATGAATGAAGTTCCCATTTTTTACCCAGGTTGGTACTAGGTCTACTGTGTGAGTAGACTGGACTCCTGAGGACAAAAAACCCACATAGATAGTAGCGGTTTGATAGAGATGGCTAACTAAAGAGTTAACGTCCCAATAAAACAGTAAAGAAAAGACAAGGTCGGTAACCCTACACAATCCCCAGAAAGAGGCAGAGGTCCGGTGGTATCACATGAAAAAACCCATAAAATATAATAAATATTAAACAAAGAAGGAGTAGTCCGAAGGAAAGAATGTGGTAATAAAGTCATCGACCAAATAAAAATAGTGAAAAAGACACAACCAGTAAACCACCACAAACCCCCGATAGATACAAAATATCGGGGATGTCACTTGTAGAAACCCTAAACGGGAACACGACTAACAATGATGGAAGGGCAACTGAAGCCACGAGGCAGAAAAACTGCACCCCAATAGCATGCTAAAACACCGCGAGCATAGATAAAATGCACAGTTCCGCTTGTAAAACAAGCCTGACAACAGGCATTGGATAACACAGACACCAGAGAAATAAGAAAAAAAACAACAGCGAACCCAAGATAATCCTGAACAAAAACAATCCGTGAGCTCATACAGAGGAGGCAGGAAGATAAAACCAATCACTTACCTCCTTCCCTTCGCTGCAACATCGCTCTGCCTCTTAACCAGACTATTGGCTAATTATCATTATGTATATCTATTCAACACTAAGTCACGGGGTAGGGTGATATATATCTCACACAATGAGTCTATTTATTTTAGAGCAGTTTTGGGGCGGGTTCGAATAATTATGTGAAACTTTCAGCTTTATGGATTTTTCTCAAACTAGCAACGGGGAATGGATTCAAAAATATGATTTTTTTTTTTGTTTTTTATTTTATTTTTAGATTTGAAGGTAATCAAGAAAGGAAAGTTCATGTCACAATATACTTTTGGGTGCAATTCTTGAGGAAACCAACAGGATTAGTGAAACTTTTGAAGAGATAAGCTTTAGGAATATATATATAGAGAACAAAATATGAAGGAGGGCGTTCTTTCAAAAGATGGAGTTTCCATGCAGAAAGGAGAATGGGTTATCACAAAAAATGGAGAGGATAAACAAGGTGATGATTTAGATCAATAATGAAAGTTTAGTCCAGGTCTTCTAAAAGAAGTGAATCCAATGTATTTGGGCCTATTGTATTGGGCATCCTGGGCATCGCTTTTGAAAGGGATTCAATTTTTTTTGTATCCAACAAGCTTGATCTCAGGTGTGAACCGATCTCTATAGGCAGCACAGTGCTACAAGGAATGGGGAAAGAGTATTGTGATGAAACTGTATGTTTCGAGCCTCTCCTTTTAAAGAGCTGTTGGGAGTAGTTTGCTACAGATGGCTTGTCTAAATGTTGTTTTGTGGCTGCAATAGTGAATGGACAAGTTAGAAATGTAAGTCCATAATTTTGTAAGGGCTCCAACTGTTTTGTATTCAACAAGCTTGATCTCATATGTGAATCGGTACAGGTAGATTAGTGCTACAAGTTATGGGGATGATGAACTATATGTTTCGTGATTCTCTTTGATAAAGTTGGTTGAATATTTTTGAAGATAAGTTGCCTAAATGATTATGTGGTTGCAAAGCCTAGGAAGCTAGTGTAAGCTACATGCTTAAGCATAATGAGATATGCTTTGGGTCTACGTAATTCAATAGATTCAAATAGTAATATGTTGCAAATGGTGTTTGTTTCCCAAAGACCAAGAGCTCTTCCTGCGTCATGCATATGAATGTCAAATATTGATGTGTATTTAAAAAAAAATGGCTACAATTATCTAAAACCTAGGAAGTAGGTTTTGTGAAGGACTCAACTCCTTTTATGATGAACTTTTGATCTTGGTAAGAAACAAGCTTAAGATTAGAGACTTGGAGATCAATATGTTTTTTGGGATTCTTGAGTGATTGTTGAAGCTTAAGTTTCCAAAAGATAGTAGACAATATACTTAATTGCATCTCATAAATGTAATATTTTACTTAATGAAAATGTTATAAGTTTTTTTTCTTGGGAAAAAATAAAAATTACCTATGCAAACTCTCCAAACCATAATAATAAAATAACTCTCCAACAAAATATTAAATTTAATATATATATAT
>LPNX011222649.1:468191-500690 GCA_001517045.1 Pseudotsuga menziesii
CTTATTAATTTATTGTATATCAAATAAAATGTATTTTCTATCTAGGAGCAAGATGTTTTATAGTTTAGTATGCAGAAGATGTTATGAGGTAAGGTTATTTGAGTTAACCCTATATTAGCAAAATATAAAAATAAAAAATAATTAAAAAATAAATATCAGCTCATAAAATTAAAAAATTATAAAAAATAATTACAAAAATTAAAAACTTAAACCCAAATCTATCAAGCAAGAGATAATCAAATTACTCAATACTTAATAGTTTTGAGTTTAAAATAAATATATATAAAAAATAAACTATGTATATATCTTTTAATCTTTACATAAACAAATAAAGTATAAAATAAACAAATAAAGTACATTCTTAAGATAACAAATGCACTAGGGAAAATTTATTGTGTCATATTACAACATGTTGTTAGTATTTATGTTATATATACAAAATAATTTTGACATTTTAACTTTTTCAGAAGAAAAAATACCGGTCTTTGATATTCAATAAGAATCAAAAGACATACATAAACATCATCATAACAGATGCTAGTCAAGTTCAGAGGTACACATGTAAAAAAAGACAAAGACTAGCAGCAAGCATCCAAAAGAGCAGAAAATATAAAGTCTGAACGTTGCAGACTTTTCTCATCATCCCTGAGAGATTCAGGTCAGAAATTCTCCAGCATGTTGGTAATATTCATGCAGACCATCCTGAGCAAAAACCTGCTCGCTGATAGGCTATCAATAGAAAACAGGCAGGAAAATAACATATCTAATACCAATACATGAGATGCTGAAGATGGAAATAAAGAACATCTAAAAAAAGATTGTAATGACCATCCTCAATGGCCTTCCCATCCAGATATTCAGTGAAAAGTGCAAGACCAATGTTTAAATTCACAGCCTTCTTAGATAGACTGTCAGCCAGCATATTATGCTCACGGTAGATGTGCATGAAGATCACCTGAGGGGCCAATCTTTTCATATTTTTTATATCTTCGCACCAGTGTATGAGAGAGGGCAGATCAAGTGCAGAAAGTTCATTGATCCATGAAATGATTACCATAGAATCTCCATAAATCGAACGAATGGGAAATCCCATCAAATAGCTCACTCTGAGAACAGCCCATAATGCCAAAAGTTCAGCCCTTGTGTTTGTATTGCTGCCACAACCCAATGAGAAACATAAGTAATGGGTTTCACTTATATAGATCACAAACCTGGCTCCTCCCACCTTCTCAGTAGCTGCTCCATCGAAAAACCCGCAAGGAAAGACAAGCTTCGGTTTAGGTCCAATCTGTCTTCATTTTTTTACTTTTTTAGGCACAGGGTAAAGATCAAACAGGCTCTCTATACGGGAGATAAGGACATAAATACAAGGTTTCAGGTTCTCGAAGATACACTTATTGCGAGAGAGCCAGATGTACCAGAAAATGAACAAAGGGATATATCTATAGGGAGCAGAGCTGGCGGTGTTGTGAAACCACAGAGTTAGAAAGGATGGGACAGAGCTAAGGGGTGGTAGAGTAAAGCCAAAGCGAGCGGAGAATTATGAAAATAACTGCATTGAGAATGAACACTGTAAGAAGAGATGCTCAACATCTTCAGTAAATCTCTCACAATGAACACACCTACTCGGTCCAGTGTATCCATGTGACTGTAGATGGTTCCAAGTAAGGATTTTGTCATTTATCAAAAGCCAGCAGAAACAAACTAGTTTAAGAGGGATGTTGAGTTTCCAAAGAGATTCAAGAACAGGCAGATGTACCCCGGCATCAAAGTCATCAAAAATGCAATCGTACCCTATAGCAGCACTGATATGGCCCATGTAGTTACTGTGGGACCAGATGAGGGAATCCGGGGAGTCCTTTAATCTGATCCTGTTAAATTCCAATCCATTAATATAACAGTCCCACAGATTTTTCCACTCAGCACTGAGGTCTAAATCTTCAGCAGTAAACCAATAGCCATCAACTAAAGTAGTGTGATTCCTTGCTTGATCGAGGGTAGAGATCCCATAATCAGCCAAGTACTCTCTCATCTCTGCCGGGAGAGTGAAGGAGGAATGCATTCCAGCCACCGGATCCACCCCAATAATAACCTCTGAACCACAGCCCACTTTCCAAAGCATACCTCTCCCAAGCCATGGCAGAGTCTTTAAAAAGCCTTTCCAAATGGGTGAGGCAGCCCCGCAACAAAACTTCTTTTTGCGTAACCAGGTGTGTAAAGGCATGTTCCTCATATATTTCGATGAAAGGATACGAAACCAAATGCCAATGCTGTTCAATGCATACCAGAAATTTTTCAATCTCAATGAAAGGCTAAAACAATGAAGATGTTTAATACCCCATCCCCCAAGGGTACAAGGACGAGCAAGAAGGTGTCAATCCACTAGGTGGAACTTCTTTATATGCTGTGTAGTCCCTTAAAGGAATGAGAAGATTAGTTTCCTGAGTCTATCCAAAATCGAGGAAGGAATCGGGACCAGGGCCATCCAGTATACAGGTAAACTGGATAGAACAGAACGAATCAGCACCAACCGACCACCCAAGGAAAGAAGTTTATAAGACCAGTGATTAATACGCTTCTCAAATCTAGAAATGAGCCAATGCCAATCCCGAACTAAGTAACCCGTGGGCTTCAGGAAGTAACCCAGATAAGTAAATCCTTGATTGAGATGAGAAAATCTGAATGGCAGTAGACCAGTAATCCTGCCAAGAAGGGAAGCATCCAAATCATGGTGAAGAAAACAGGATTTGTCCAAGTTGATTTTCATACCGGATGCCTCACAGAATATATCAAGTACAATATGGAAAGCAACCCACTCCTCGAAGGTACCCATTCCAAATAAGATTACATCATCGACAAACAGTAAATGAGTGAGGGAGAGGTGGTTTGAAATCTTTATACCTTTAATAGACCCATTTCTCTTAGCATCTTCAAGAAGGAGGCTGAGTCCTTCAATGACTAATATGAAGAGTAGGGGGGATAAAGGGCACCCCTGACGAATACCACGGGAAGCCCGAAAGAAAGAAGAAGGGGAGCCATTGACAAGGACTGTGAAATTAGCAGAAGAGATACACCCCATGATCCAATTCACTCCCACCAGGGGGACCCCAAGCTGAATGAGAATCAGTCGTATGTAGGTCCAATTAACTCTATCAAATTCCTTTGTCAAATCCAGTTTAAGAATGAGGGCACATAATTTCTTAGAATGAATTGTATGAAGGGCTTCATGAGTGATGGCAATGGGTTCAATTATCTGACGATTCTTCAAGAATCCAAACTGCTGAGGGGAGATAGCAGAGTCTAGGAAGGGCTTGAGTCTCGTAGCTACTATCTTTGAGATCAGTTTGTAACTCAGGTTGCACAGCGAAATGGGTCTGAAATCAGCATAAGACTCAGGAGAATCAGTTTTAGGGATGAGTGCAAGAAAGGTAGAATTGAGAGAGGAAGAAACTCTACCAGAAATTCTAGAGGATTCCGCTAACAACACAAGTTCAGGGCCCAGCAAGTCCAAAAAGGAAAGATAGAACTCCACCGGCCATCCATCAGGACCAGGTGCCTTATCCTTTTTAAAGGTCTTTAAAGCCTTCTCCACATCAGAAATATGTATAGGGCGGGTAAAGGCATCAGAATCATCACCAGTAATATAGGAAGGGAAGAGTCGGATAACCTTGAGCTAAGCTAAAATATTAGTAGAGGAGTCATCAGTAAAAATATTTTCAAAATGGCGGACCCCAAGAGCTTTCAGACCATGGTCGTCAGTGACCCAGTTGCCTGAATCATCCTTCAAATTCCAAATGGCATTTTGATTTTTACGAGCTGATGCCACTACATGAAAAAATTTAGTATTGGCATCCCCTTCCAAGGCCCAAGTGATCCTTCTTTGTAATCTAGCCGAGGAAATCTCATGTTTCATCAGAATATGTAACTCAGCTTGTAGAGAGCTCAATCTACCCTGCTGATCAATAGATAATAAGGTGGATTGGGAGGAAAGAAGAAGAGTGTTGATTTCTTCCTCCAAGAGAACAGATCGGTCCTTCATCTTGAGTGATTCAGCTTTAGTCCATGCTTTTACTTTAACTTTTAAATGGCGCAGCAGAGAAGGGAGCTTGTTCGAAACATCCAAATTTACATCGGCAAGGATGACAGGCCATTCAGAATTTACCCTATTAACAGAGTCCGAATTCATAAGCCATGAATGGTTGAATTTGAAGGGAAGCAAGCAAGCGTATGATTGATCGCTCCAGTCAAATAAAATAGGGAAATGGTCAGATATACCACATCGATGTGCCCAGACTCGATGTCGAGAAAGAGAATTGATGAGCTGTTCCGAGAGTAAAAAGCGATCCAGCCTTTTTGAAATGCCATCTTCGCCCTTCCTCCCATTTCTCCAGGTGGGACCAGCATATGGAGGGGCTATATCCACAAGGTGATGCGCAACAAATAATTGAGAGAAAAAAGGCCCAAGGGGATCAATCTGTGCTCTATGGCCCCAGATCTCAGAAGCATTAAGGGTAAGATTTAAATCACCAGCCAGTATAAGGTTGGGGAGAGAGAGGAGTCCACCCGACGCCACAGCGTTCCAAAAAGTGTCCCTATTAAGGTAGGGGCCATATATGTTGAGGATGGAGATAGGTGCAGTCGAATCTCTGAAAGATGCCTTGAGCAAAATTCCAGCCAAGGTGTGATAAGCTTTACATCTTAGCTTCAAGGGGTTCCAACCAGAAAGTATGCCACCCGAAATACCTTTAGAACTGAGGGCACAAAATTCCCACCCAGGGCAAAGCTTGGAGAAAGCAAAAAGTGCAGGAAAGGTGCTAACCATGGTCTCCTGAAAAAGAACAATATCCGGGGAAAGAGATCGTAACAAATGATGAAGGCGCTTATGTTTTACAGGGGCCCCCCAACCCACGAACGTTCAGGGAGAGAATACGCATCATGTATCAGTGTGGGGAGGGGTCTTAGCTCTAAGGACCCACTGAGAAGAGGAGGTAGGCTTACGGGCTGCATGCTTCAGTCTATTGGATAACGGAGTAAAAGGGGCAGGGGCAAGAGACTCCGGAGCAGTGGACGAGGAGGGTTTTTTCTTTTTTCTGATAGTGACGTTCTCAAAACGTATGGACTCCAAAGGAAGAACAGAAGGGGACTGAGGGGTTTTGTCAGTAAAAATATTCAATGATTTTTGTAATGTGGGGTCAGCAAAAGATGGAGAACCGACTGGGCTAGGAGTGCTAGTGAGGACGAGAGGGGGAAAATCCGAATCATTGAAGAGGGGTCTGATAGGCTCCAATGAGATGTCAGTAGTGTTTGTGTCATGAAGGGACTCATCAACTGAGGTATCAATGAAAGGAGTCTGAGGGGATCGAGTGGGAGAGGAAGCTATGATAGGTGAAGGAGGTTTGTAAGTAGGGTTTAAAGGTGGTTGAGAAGGGGAATCACAAGGAGGTAGAGGGGGAATAATCGAGGAGGAAGGACAGTCGGTGCAAGTATAAGAGGGTCCAGAAAGATGGGGCAGATCCGATAGGGGCCGAGAAGGGGAAGGCAAGGGTAAGGAAGTCCTCTTAATGATTAGAGATTCCAAGTAAGCAATATCTGAGTCATTAACATCTCCAAACTGCGAACAGGAAATAGTAGGTGCAGTGGAAGTAGCTACAGGACGAGGCGAGGACAGACCAGCCAGGCGCGAGGAAGGTGCAGGAGAAGAGCTTAGCGGTGATAAAGGCACGTCATGATGGTCCAGGGAAGAATGAGATGAATGAAGTGAAAGGCAAGAGTGCCTCAAGTGACCAATCTCTCTACAGCAACTACAGCGAAAGGGAACCCCTTGAAAATCAAGATGTTGAGAAATAATATGATCATTACACAGTATCTCAATGTCTGCCGGCAAATCGTGGGATACATCCACCTCAATAAGTATTCTGGCAATCCTTTTATCATAAGTATTCATAAAATCCTCCTCTACAACCACGAACCTCCCGATCGTGTTCCCAATTCCTTCAAGTATGGTGCGATTCCACAGCGGGAAAGGCAAACCTAGTAATAAGACCCATAAGTGGTGCTTAAAACCCCAATAACCCGTATCTCAAATCATCGCGGGGATAACCAGACCACAAAGCACATCAGAAACGGAAACCGGTGCATGAAAATAAATACCCCAGAAAAATACAGACCGGATATCAATAGGAAGGACATAAACCCCAGAGCATAGGAGGCTGCATTCCAAGCCGAAAGGAGCGTCACGACACCGGAGCAAAACAAGATGACAAATCCATCAGCTCAAATAAACGAGCAGCCCTAGTGCAAGTGTAAAGAGGAACCCCGTAATCACTACCCATCAAGTGCACCCAAACCAAATGAACAGAATGAGCCAGAGCCCGAACGGAAACGGGAGGTGTATCCAATACCCCAATTAAAACGACAAATGGTAGCCGTAAAAATACCAAGAGGGTTGAAACAGCAAACCGCTAAGACCAAAACCGGGGAGGCAGTAATAATCAAACCACTAAAACCAAATCTAGGAAAGCAGAGAAAGATATCATAATCAACAAGAAAACCAGTCCAAAGACAAGACAAAAGGTGCGTCAGAGCAGCAGAGCGAAACCCAGATAAAATCGCCTCCAAAACTGTTTAAATATGAAAGAAACCAAAGAACAAGGGCAATATAATACCCTACCACCTCGACCCAACCAATAAAAGACAGGCACCAGGACAAAAAACCTTAGTCAGTCCAACATAAATCATACGCCCAAAGCCCAAATACCACATCATGCGCACTCAAACCCACATGCGCTGATAGGGACGGGGCATGAAAGGAAACTTCTAGAAGCCCAGAAATGTCAAATAGAAACAACTACGACGAAGGGTGGCGGAACAGAGGCCCGATAAGCACGAGCAGGGACCATCAACACGAAATAAGGGAAGGGTCGCAAACGCCAACAGCAATAATGATCATTCCCACTTTATTAGACTGGTTGGTACTAGTCCTCATCACTGAGGAGGGACTCCAGTCGTTGGCGGTTGCTAAGGAGCCCAAATACCAGCAATGTACCCCCCACCCAGATACAGAATTACAGCCACAAAACAAGCAGGTCCACACACCCTCCACCAAAATGCCCGAGGTAAAAAAAGGGGACAAAGGTAACCGCACAGAGAAAATTAGTTGATAAAGATCAAACCTGACAAACGGCGCAATCCCCGCATCATATTGTGTTCCGGAGCAGTCCCACAGACAACGTCGTCGAGCCTGCAAACCAAACCTACGTTCACAGAAACCCTCGAGCACAGAAACCCTCGTTCTCTCCGTCCCTCCAATGGGTCATTTGACATTTTAACTTATTAACCTTTGGTTAACATACGATGAAAACGCTAGAAATATGCCCGGGATAACATGCATTTTCCAAAGTTGATTTATGTGAATTTTTTTCCAAAAGTCACAAAATTGCATAAAAACGAGAGCGATCTATGCATGAATATTAAAAAAAATAAAAAATAAATGTGTTATTCAAAAACGTGCAACCCTTAACATCGTGAAACACCCTAGCAAAAATATTTTAAAGTTTTCTAGAAGGTGGATCATTTCTTTACCAAAAACCCTAGGTCCTAATCCACTTCATAAGGATTCTTTTAAACTATTTTGAAGCTCTTTGGTCCATAATAAATATAGGTTTCATAATTTCTCATTTTTTACATTGTCTACTAGAAAGATTTACTTTTTTTTAATAGATGAAGGAAAAGACATTGAAAAAAGTTTTTAAACGAAAGAGTTTGAGTGAGGAAATAACCTACATGGAGGAGAAAGGATTTGGATTTACCTCAACATATTCATGGTAATTTTTTATGTAATATGTTTTTTTTAATTGAAGCTTCATTTGATTATTAATATAGACAAAGTTTATAAAGTTTTAACACAAAAAAGGGTGGGTCACATTAATTTTTACAAGCAAAACTCAAAAAACAACTATATGGGCCAACATAACTCAAAACGCCCATCACGGTCCACAATGTACGTAAAAATAACAAAAATGTCACCTTCATCCAAAACACATAGAGTCACATTGTCATGACAAGTTTGAGCATTGAAATAACAAATACGTAAAAACATTGTCTAAGTAGATAAAACTAAGAAGTGACCTTGTGAGTCGCTAAACACAATTTGTTGTAATCATTTAGGGGTCAATCTCATCCCATGACTAGAGGATTAACATCAATAGGTTAAATGAGCCCTTAACTATCTCTAGGAGGCTCCATAGGCTTCGTCCCACAATGATGACCAAGCCAATAATGAAAAAAGTGTTTGTCATTGTGTAGCAACATTGGCTACCAACTACTCCTTACACTCTTAAAGCTATATTCCAACCCAATCATGGGGCCTTCTATCCCCTCTATATGATCTTTCATATGCAATCCAAAAAGGGTTGTGTGGTTCTCTACTCATGGTACAAAGGGAGCCACCCAATTACTCTAGAAGCTATTGGAGGTGCTCAATTTCAACCCAAACCTTTCAAACTTTTACAATGAGAACATGTGTAATGATATACAAACACACTTTAATACGCATTGGAGTGATATCATACCATGAAAGACTTAGGAAGAAATAACATAATTGAAAGAAAAATCATTAGGTCACTACCATAACAGAAATAATAAATCAAGTTACTCTCACAGTAATCAATGTTGAATGAAATTCAATGGCCTAGGGAAGTTAGCACCCCAACAAGGTAGTGTTCCAAGTGAGGGAGGTATGGAGATAAGGATGACAAAAGGACTTGGGCCATGTCCAGACAAGCTTATCTAAAGGGAAGAACCATAAGATATACCTAAGGGTTTCTTCTCACCACATTATGGTTGTGGGTTTTGCATAGTCCCTACAAGTAAGACAACCTATTGGTTGTAGGAAGACCTACATAACTAGAGACCAGATAAACAATTACTTTATTAGGTTTTAACATTAGTTTCTAGATTTTGTGGAGACAGAATAACAAGTTTGTAGTTGATATTTCAAGAAACAAAGTTTACTCTGTCACCCCTTAAGGAATGGCATGGAGTGTACCCATTTGTAACGCATGGGTGGCTTGTATCTTTTAAACAATGTGGTTTTACCCCACTATTAGTCTCGTGACAACAATTGAGGAACTTGGAAGCCAAGATTAAGCATGAGTTTGTTACAAATGAGGACTTGAACTCTTTCCGGGATGAATTTATTTGCATTAGACAAGTTAAACTTGCATTTGAGCTTGGGCCTCGGAGAGCTAGTTTACTAATGGGATATGAAACATATCATTCATTGTGTGTATGCCCCTTTTGAAAATCAATAAGCCAAGATCCGATGAGATATAGAAACTTTCCTTCAAATTTAAAAACAAGATACCGCTAGAGGCAATGGACATTAAATGAAAGGCCAATCCAAAGGGAAATTTCCTTCCAAGGGAGAAAGGGCTTAACAACCTTCCAATTTTTCAATACTATAGTTTTCAAAACTAAAAACTTGCCAACAATATTTGTAGGATAAGATGTGAGTGTTAAGGTTTGAAAAGAAAGCTCTTGCCAATCGTTTTTTCATGAGGAAGATCCTAAGAGATTTGATGTCACAAGAGGACTTTCCATGTTGTATTTTCTAGCAACAACTAGAATAATCCATTTAGTGTTGGGAATTAGAGCAACCCAACCGTTAAACAATCACACAAAAAAATCAGACCATAAAGATATATATATCTTGCGAACCCCACATTGTATTGATCTATAATTATCTCATGATACATAGAGTACAATGAGGTCCCTTCTATATAAATAAATGACCACAACAACCAAACCATAATATGGACTGAGGTCCTTTGTATAGGAATAGACAACCATAACAACCAAGTCATTTGTCATAATATGGAATGTTTGTTCAACCATCTCCACAATATCTTCCATGAGTGTCTCCATAAATCTTTTAAGTGATCTTTAATAAAAATCTTAATCATGTAGTTGCTTTATCTTCAGTAAATTGAAATTTTATTTATTTTGAGATAGAGAGTTTACATATTAGGATAGAGTAGAATTTTCGTGGTTGTGGTTGTGGATTAAGAAAAACCAATATCATGAGATGACCTCATAGCTTTCTTACGTGGAGATCAGTTTTCTATGGCACCGAAATCTTGAACATGAGAGTAATTCGTTGTCTGCTGCTGGTGGGCTTGATTATGATTCAATAAAGAGATCGCTGACTGGACTGGTGAGCTTGATTACGGTTGAATAAAGAGATCCATGACTGTACCGTTGGCCTGTCATAGTTTTACACCTCCATTCTTTTACAAAGTTATTACATTTATGGGCAATTGCATGTAATGATAATTATTATGTGGTGGAATTTTATTTTGGAGCAGAATATTAAGAACTTAAAGAGTCAAATCATCGAAATTAAAATATTGTTCAGTTGGAATTTTACAGGAGGGCCTTTCTCATAATACTGGAATCTTATGGGATCTGCGACAAAGTGTGACAATTGCATTTAATAATAACTAATAATGATTAAAAACACTAATTACAAACATATTTTTGAGTTAGAGCTGTTAAAAAAGACTATGCTACAACCAAATCGAATCCAATATTTAAAGAATGGCTGAAAGTGCAATTTTTACTCATCAAATCACGATTTAGATCATTAGAGTAGTTTAAAAATATGATAGGACAGAGTTTTATAATTACTGAAATTGCAGAACTGCACAAACTGTAATTTTCATGTGGCATTTTGATCAGATTTACCAAAAATTAAGCCAGGCTAGAGTTTTGTAACAGTTTATTTTATTTCATTTAATGGTGGAATTTTATGTTTAATCATAAATCTAATAAGAGCTAGAGCTAGAGCAAGTATTGTTGAGCTGGAGCTCTATAAGAAGGTTTAACAGCAAACAATAATTAAAATTTTGTAGGCTTAACACCCAACAATAATTAAAATATTGTATTGTTGAGCTGGAGCTCTATAAGAAGGTATTTTTTTTCATTATAATGGTGGATGGTGGAATCATTTTGTGGTCAAATCATATGTATTGATAAAAATCGAACCATCAACCTAATATTGACTAGCACTTAAAAGCAAATGAACCAATCGAACTACCTATAATTTTATGAACGCCTCTTAAATAAACTCAAATATTTTTTGTTGGACCTGTATTATATTGCTGGTCTAATCATTGACCTATGGGAGATAAAGATGCATTGTTAGTTTAATCAAGAAAATGTCCGTAATGAAAGCAATCGATTTAGCTTTCTACCCATGGTTGAGGTTGAGGTTGAAGTTGAAAGTGAAAGTGAATGCGAGAGTGTGAGCTGCCATCAGCAGAATTGATAGGTCCTAGATAGAAAGTTGGAAGTGGGGTTTGGTCTGGAGGCTGTGGGGTTTGCTCCTCAACCAAAGACAAGCATTCAATACTCATACTAGTCTCTCCCCACATACAGTCACATCTACACCTCAGCTTCCCACAGGCTTCCCCACACTTGGGCTTTGTATTCTGGAGCTTGAGATAAGAATTTAGTAACATTGGGAAGGGTTGATGGTTCATGTCATGTGTGTGGGTAGCCCATCTCAGAAGCCTCCTTCAGGGTCTCTTCTTCCCTATTAAAGCAACCCACCCTCCATCGCCCCCTGTCAAACCAATGCTATAGTTGTAGTCTGCCATTCCCATTAGTGTACTTGAATGAATGAGGGCGGCTGCTGCTGCTGCTGCCATTGTTGCCCCTGCATTGTTGTTGTCTCTCTGCAGAATTGGTCTCCTTCCTTACAAAGCCATTACTGCTTGTTAGGTGGGGAAAAGAAAGGGATGAGGCCTAGACATTAGTGATCCAGCAAATCCTATAACCTAAATGCTCCAGCAATCCTTCAAGTTTTTCTTTATAGTGTGTCCTGATCCTAAAATTTGAGAGCCCATCTCAGCCAGCAGTTTGTCTGGGAGCCTGAAATCATTGATGGGTGTTTCCAAATTGGAAAACTAGCATCTGGGTTCTTTGATTGGATAAGCAGCAATTCGTATACCCAATTCGACTTTAGGCCTGAGAGAATCATGTCTGCCAAGGTTGAGACGTGTGGTGGCGGCGTGGAAGTAGCACAGATTGGAGGAAGACCTGTGTTGCAGCCGGCCTGCAACAGGGTTGCAAGGGCCAATGAAGGCAACAATGGGAAACCCATAATTAGGAAATCTCTTAAGCCTTCTCCTCCTTCTGCTCCTAAGTTCTCGAAGTCTCCTTGCCTGCAAAATGTCCCTTCAAAGACTCAGACCAAGTCTCCTTCTCCTCCTTCGAGCCCATCTGCCAAGGGTGGACTGCTCACAATTCCATCAAAGCATTCATTGCCTAGATCTCAGGTGAAGACACCAGCCATTAGTAAGCAATCGGATACACCACCTACACCTGTTTCTCCCTCTTCTCCTGCTTCAAATCCCATATCAAAAGAGCCCTCATCTGCACCACCCATGAAGTTGTCTCCTCCCATTTCTCCAAAGAACCGAACTAAACCTGCCAAGCCCACATCTTTAACCGTAGGGCTTTCTTCCCAGAGGGCTTTGCTCAAGAGATCGAATGACACAGCCTCCTTGAACGTAAGCACAGACAAGCAGGCTGGCAATGAAGCAGCCACACCTAAAGTTGCGAGCCCTAAGGCTGCTTCTGTGAAGATAAGCATCAATGGAAGGAAGAAATCTCGCAAACTGGGAGCTTTGGAGGCCTCTGCTCTATCCACAAGGGTCCCTGGAAGCCTGGCTGCTGCAAGGAAGGCAGAAATATCAGAGCTTCATGCACAGAGAAAGCTAAAGATTGCGCATTACGGCCGAAAACAGGGGACTCCCAAGTCTGAGAAACTTGTTCCCGAAGATAAAGCTTCTGCTGTTCCACTCTCTGAGGAGATCAGGAGATGCAGTTTCATTAGTTCACAGAGTGGTATGATCTAATTCACATTTTTTAAATGGGGTCCTTATTTTTCTTGAATTCCTATATTTGTTTTTCGATTCTGTCCTTCTTTTGTTTGAATTCCATTGATGTCTGCAACTTACAAACTTTCAAGGAAATATCATGGATTTGGAATGAAAGTATTTCTCATTCTCTTTTTCTTGGATTTTTCAGATCCGGCTTATGTGGCTTATCATGACCAAGAATGGGGTGCGCCTGTCCATGATGACAAGTATGTGGAAGGTTTTTTTTACTCTTTTCCTCGTCGGTCTTTGCGAAATTGGTGCTCAATAAGTATGGTGTTATGATTGAGCTCTGTGCTTAACCAGTTCAAAATCAGAAATCTTGGAACTAATTACTTTCAATTCCATTGTGCAGAATGCTGTTTGAGCTATTATCTCTGATGGGTGCACAGGTGGGGATGAATTGGCCCACAATATTGAGCAAGCGTGAAGCTTTCAGGTATTATTTTCTTCTCATCTTTGTGTTTTCTTGAAATCTTGATTTCGACATCTTTCTGCAGTTCTTCTTGATCTCACTCCGAACAAATTTTGCAGAGATGCGTTTGCTGGTTTTGATCCCACAATTGTGGCAACCTTCAATGAGAGGAAAATTGCATCAATAGGTGCAGAGCATGATATCATGGATGCAGCCAAAATCAGAGGGATTGTAGAGAATGCCAAACAAATTCTTGAGGTAACTCCACCTCCTCTAGATTGTTTCTTGCTTTTGCAAAAGAGAAATGGGTATTGCAGGGCTCGTAAGGTATTGCAATTAGGAATATATGTCAATATTGTAAGCTCTCATGGTTTCTTACATCTTTTGGGGACTGGCATTAGACATCCCCTTTGCATTGTTTTCCTTCTTTTCTTATAAACTTCCATTTTAATTTGCCTAACATGGTTTCTTACACTTCCATCTTCATTTGCCTAACATGGTTTTTTACATCTTTTTGGTGTCTTTTTCCCATATAAACTTTCATTGTTCTGTCCCTCCCCAAGAGTTTGCATTCAAAAATCTATTTTCATCTTCTTCTTGATTTTGGTTTGCTTCTTAAACAATCTTTGATAAGGTTCAGCCTCCTCTGAGGTCTGCAGTCTGACATTTTTTCTAATGGCTCTATTCAGATTGCACGAGAATTCGGTTCATTTGATAGATACATATGGAACTTTGTGAATTTCAAGCCCATAGTGAACAAATACAGGTATGCAAGGACCATCCCTGTGAAGACATCCAAAGCAGAAACTATCAGCAAGGATCTGGTGAAGCGAAATTTCCGCTTTGTGGGCCCAACAATCATGTACTCCTTCATGCAAGCTGCAGGCCTTACTAATGATCATCTTGTAAATTGCTTCAGACATGAAGAATGCCTTAGACTATCCCGGCAAGAGAGCTGCAGCTAGAGTGAATGAATTCCAGTGACCAATGTTACAAAATCAGCTAACTGTAATGTTTTTAACTAGGCTATTGAGATGCTTATGACAGAGGCTGCTAGTAGTGAAGATCCACTTCCATATTCTTACCAATATGAGTGGAGAGTGAGGCTTCCACTGACCTAATGACAGCAGAAGTAGTTGGTGTGCATCCTTGGATTGACTTCTTTGTATATGTTAAGTGTTGTACTCTATACAAAAGTAAAAACAGATATCCATATAGATTGCAGTAGAAGCTCCCAAGAAATACAAACAGTTTCGGCTGTGTTTCTATTTGTTATTTTAAGATTTTTACAGCTTGACATCCTCTTTACGCCACCATATGTTGGGAGAGGATCCTCAGTTTCTCCCTTTTGTTGTAAGGGTGGTGATGTAGTAGTGCTCTTTAACTTGACCACTAAGCAAATGACCATGTACTTTGTTGATGACAGAATTGGGTTATCTTATTTGTATGAATGATTTGGTTTTACCATAATGAGTATGGCTATATTACCATGGTTTTACCATAATGTGTATGTCTATATTATCTTTTCATAAGTCATCTGTTTCATAATTGCTCTGTTTTTGCTTTTAAAAGTTTTGTTAAGATTTTTAATACTGTTAAATTGATTTTTAGCGCACAAACCAAACCTGAGTCCAGACTCCAAACATAAGATCATATCCATGCTTATTAGGTACTTAGAGATCTTCATTATACTAACTATACAAATCTTTATCACAGTTGAATGATTTTTAACTCACAAATCTCTGAGCATAAGGCCATGTTCATGCTTATGGTGCTGAGAAATCTTCATTATACCAACTATAAAAATCTGGTAATGAAATAAATAATTTACTTAAGATTTCTATACTAGCTATAACAATCTGTCAATGAAATAAATAATTTAGTTAAGATTCTTTTGTTCAGTCTATAACAATCTGTCAATGAAATTAATTTACTTAAGATTCTTTTCTTCAGTCAAACATAAAGCCTTGCTTAGTCAAACATAAAGCCTTGCTTATTAGGTACCAACTCGCTTAAAGGTTTTTAAAGTACCAACTATACAATTTTGTCAATGCATGAACAATACAAATTGCCAGTATACAACAATAACAAATTTATAATATTTTATTAAACACCAACTTGCTTAATACCACCTATCAATGTACCCACTATAAAAATTTGCCAATACAAAAATTAGCAAATTTGAAAGATTGTTGAGAAACTAACTTGCTTGCAAGTCAAGATTCCAAACAAGTACTAACTATACAACATTGTCAATGTACCAGCTATTCTATTCTGTCCATGCATAAAATGACAAATTTCTAATGTTCTATAACGGGCTCAAGCATAAAGCCATCAGTTTTCACTGATTTTAAAGGTCTTCAAAATGCCAACTTCGTTCTTATTGTGGCTTTGGAGGTCCTCAAAAGACAGCGAATACAATTTGTCCAGGGAAAAAACAACATAATTTTAGTGTTATATTTTAAGGCTTAAATATATTGATTTTTTTAATGTTTTGGGGGTGTTTTTAAAGTAACAATTATATAATAAATTATTTTTAATGTTTTCAAAATAACAATAATATAACAAACTAATTATTTTTAATGTTTTCAAAATAACAAATTATATAGTAAATTATTTTTCAATGTTTTTTAATATGTTTTGAGTAACAATTATATAACAAATTTATAATATATTTTCAAAATAACAATTATATAACAAATTTAACACAAACAAAAATTATATAACAAATTTATGATGTGTTTTCAAGGTAACAATTATGTAACAAATTTAACCAAAAACAAAAAGACCATCTTTATTTTCATCTCAAGTTTAGGAAGTCACCAAGTTTCAAATTACCAAATTAAGTTACATTGTGTTTTTAGTTTATATTTTAAAATAAGATGGTCACAAGTTGTTTTTGAGATTTTTAGAAGTTTTAGGTAATTTAAAAACATGAAAAAAACATGAAAAAAACTATATTTTAAAAATTTAATTAATAAAATTATATTTACTAAATTTTTATGAATTTTTTTATTTCAAAATAAAAAAATAAACTATTTTAAATCATTTTTATTTATACATTATAATTCTCTCTCCAACTTAAAATATTCAAATACCAGCGATACAACAAATATTCAAATACCAGCGATACAAATATGTTAATAAAAAAACTAGATTTTAATATTTTATTGTAATCTTGAACATAAAGTCAGCTGATTAAACCACCTTGGTTTTCTCCATGGCTTAGAAAGTAGCCAAAGTACCAGCTATGTTCTTAATGAAGCCACCTTGGTTTTCTCCATGGCTTGGAAAGTAGCCAAAGTACCAGCTATGTTCTTAATGTGGCCACCTTGGTTCTCTCCATGGCTTGGAAAGTAGTAGCCAAAGTACCAGCTATATTCTTAATGTGGTTTGAAAGGTCTTGAAAGTACCCATGACAAAAATCTGTCAATGAAACCAATAACAAATTTTTAATATTTTATTTTGCATTCAAACATCTTGCATCTTATTGTTGTAATTTGAAAGGGAATGATTCCCACTCTGACATGGAGATCATAAAGTACCAACCATACAATTCTGTTGATAAATAAAAAGTAAACAAAATTTCAATATTTTATTATATTCTCAAACAAGTTATGTTTATTTGGCCACATCGGTTATCTCCTTGGTAAAGTGGCCAAAGTACCAACTGTTTCTTAATGTGCTTGAGACAAATATGCCAATTAAATAAATAATATATATATTAATATTTTATTTTGCACTCAAACACGATGTTTGTTTATCATAGGTTTGTATTTTATTATAGTTTGGAAAGGAGTATCAATTAAGTAAAAATGTTTTTACTTTGCTTTGAAAGGTTTTCAAAAAGCTCTATTCATTAATATAACATATCCATGTATTGTTTTATCAAAACAGAATTAACTTTCTTGTGATACTACGCCAAAGGATTTATTTCAACTCATGCAAACACTTAAGTATTCAAAAAATTTAATAGAAAATTATTTAGAATTTGATATATATTATGAAGATTCGCCCAGTAGGACAGTAATAATTAAATAATAGATTTTTATTTTGATTTAACAGTTTTTCAAATATAATTTGTATTTTCTTAGAATTTGAAAGAATATAAACATTATAATTATATAATTATAATGGTAGGGACTAATAGATTTTGATTTTAAAAATTTTCAACAAAATATTATATTATTAGATATTGTATTTTCTTAGAGTTTGAAATTGATAATATTATCAAATATGCTTTTAGTTTTGAGAGTTTTTTATATTACTAAAATGTTGTTAATAGAAAAATTAATAATTTATTATAAATTTAAATATAAAATTAAGTTAATTAAGTTCATAATGGGTGAGATGTAGAACAGTTGGTGATCGGATATGGTTAACACGCTCCCTAAACAGGAAATGGTTGTAACTTAACCAATAACAAACCTGCAGGCAGGAGTTCTTCCATTTAACTAAAAAAACAAAATAAAGTTAATTAAGTTCATAATCATTATTTAAAAAATTATTAACATATTAATTACATTTGGAAATTATTTATTATAATTTAAGAATTAGTTATTATTTAGAATCCTCCAATACAAGTTTAAAAATGTGTTTATATACAAAAATTATATATTTTAATATTTTAATTTTAAATTTAAACATAACATTATATTTATTAAGTATTTATGTTATAACATAAAAGTTTATTATTTTTTAATATTAAGAAAAATAAATTATTTTTTTATATTAAAGAAAAGAATTATTTTTATAATTCAAAATCCAAAACCTTTTAAAATTATAACGAAAAAAATTAATAGATTTTTTTAATAAAAGTCAAACTAAAATAATCATAAATAAAAAATTATTTTAATATTTGATATCTTTAATTTTTTTTTTTAATTTCATTTGTTCTATAAAGAGAGAGGTCTCATAAATCAATCCAGTTTGGCTTGGCACGTAACCTTAGTATTAGATATTAAAGAGTTCTTCAAATATCAACCATACAAATAAATCTGAAAACCAACCAGACAAATTAATCCATACAAACAATAAATGAATCTAAAAATCAACCATACAAATTAATAATACAAACATTAAAAACTTTCAAAATATTGACTTAAATATAAAGATTATATAGCTTTAAAATCCTGAAATACCACTAAAAACATAAGTATGGAAAAACAAAACAAATTTCTGTTATTATATTTTGACTTTATGGAAAACATTAATTTATTCATGTACAAATTGATGAAAAATTTACTTAAGTTGCTCCACCATCCATAGGATGAAAATCTGGTCAGTGTGTTATATTCCATTGAAACCAAAGCGGGGGAATGTTGGTCCTTACACCTGATACAAGCATTTGGCAGTTTGTAAAAGCAACAGGAGTAAACTTGGTGTGGTGGGGCAGTAGTTGAAATGAGGCTATTTGCTGTTAAAAATCTTGTTCTTGGATTCATTACTAAGTTACTCAATCTAGTACAACTGTTGCTTAATGATGAATAGATTGCAACTTGAACAGAAGGTAAGCTTTGCAATGAGATTTGCACACACAGTGCTTTTGTTTTCATTACTCAAAGTAGTACAACTACACAAAGTGGTGGCCAGTGGTGAATAAATTGTGAACATAAACTCTTTGCTTCGTTGGCAATGAGATGTGGTGCCCAGTGAAGAATAAATTGTAGACTTAAACTCCTTGCTTTGTTGGCAAAGGGATGTGTATGCAGAAGCTTGTTCCCATGATTGATGACTCTAGTGCTTTACAATGGAGTTAATGGGGTTAGTTTAGTTTGAAATGATGAGCAGTACAGGTCTCGTCATGGTGATCATGCCAATGATACAAGCCATATTTCATGTAAAAAGATAAGGCTGCCAAATATATCCCCATGTTTGTGGGGCGGGGCGGGGCTGGGCTGGGCTGCCATGGCAGCTCATGGCTTAGCTTTCAGTGCTGGGAGGAACTACCAACTTTTTCCAAAGAAATGAAATGAAAATGGTGGTGTCAGAAGTTGCAGGCAATTGTGTTGGGTTGATCACGAGGGTAGGCCCCAGTTTTTGTCAGGCAGAACATGCTGTTGCTTCTCTTCCTCCTCGTCCTATTGTTATTGTCATCCACTGCTGTACGCCTCATGACAAAAGCTTGCAACTACTGCCTTTTCTTGCAGGTCTATCCGTGCCTTACATTATACATGACCCAGGGAATCCTAGAAGGAGCCATTGGTGTATGGAAACTATCAAAGCAAATCAGTAAGTGACACATACTCAAGATGGGATTCCATTCCAAGTTAAAGAAAGAAAGTGACCAACTTGGTGCATTGATTTTTATGTTAAAAGTAGTCCATCTTCCACCGACCAGTCACATGGATTGATAAACAGCTTCAAGGAAGTTGATGTTAGGTTCTCTGGTTAGGAATATAGCTAATTCTGAATCTTGTTTGTTGCAGAGGAGCATTGACAAGTAAATGATGCATCTTCATTTATGTTAGGTTTTATGGTTTGGAGGATGGTTTATTGTGAAGTTTGTTAGTATTAGTATTGTCAAGTTATTAGATGATGGTGATAGCTGTGGTTAATATTCACTCAGACCAATTTGGGTTGATCAAACCTTAAAAAAAATAGAAAATAATTATTTGATTTGCTGTAACTATTTTTTGCCAGTGCAACCCAGGGGCATCTAAGCCTTCAAAGTCATCCAGGATCTGGGCCACACCAACCCTTATGATGGCTGGGATTTTGAGTGTCTCCTCCGAACTAACTCACCCCTAATGGGATTGAACTGAGGTGGCCTTTTTGAAGAGATCCACACCTTAACGGAATGAGCTAACCAGATTTGATTTGATTTGCTGTAACTTAAATGAAATAGAAAATAATTATTTGATTTGCTGTAACTTAAATGGTATATTAATAAAAAATTATATGTTTTATTAAAAGAGTTGAAAATTTCAGTTTCATCTTAATTTAAGAAAAAAATTATTAATATAGTGTGCAGGTTATTTATGGATTTGTAGAAGTTTTGGGTCAATTCATAAACCAAAAAATTTCAGTTTCATTTGAATTTAACATAAAAAAATTCAACGTTAATCTATTGAATTTAACATTAAAAAAATTCAACTTTAATATATTCTATTGATCAACGTTAATCTATTGAATTTAACATTAAAAAAATTCAACTTTAATATATTCTATTGATTGCTTATGGATTTTTAGAGGTTTTGAGTTAATTCATAAACCCTCACCATCTTCGAATAAATCTTTAACATTTGATTCATAAAATATGCTTGGCATTCAATTCTCTGGCCTAAAATTTTATTAAAGAAAAGACAAATCTTAACAATTTTTATAAAAATATATATTACACTCATGAAATTTTAGCTTTTTATTCTTTGAATGAAATAAAGTGCAATGGAATAATGCAAAATTTCTATTTAGAAATTTGATGTGAAGTGCAATGAAATAATGCAAAATTTGTATTTAGAAATTTGATGTGATAGACAAAGTGAGCAGAATGCAAAATTTCAATACAATCCAAGCCTGATGTTCCTAATTTACCTAATAAAAACGACCTCAACCTCAATGCAATACAATGACAAGACAATTGAACGAATTACCACCTTGAATGTATAACAAATTACGACCATCCTTATTAGGAAAGCAATAGTTCAGTCCACCGTTGGCTTCCTATCGCTTCAATGACTAACAATGTATGGTTTGGTTAGGAAAGCAATAGTTCGCCATTGCTTTACACTATGAAATGTCATGCGAAATGGATAAAAAAAGGAGACTCCATCTCACTTTGAACAAGTTGTTTTTTATTTTATAATTATGATTTTGATTTTTGAAAAATTAAGAATGTGGATGTAACTTCATGCTTTGCTAGGTTACGAAAATTTTTATGTTTATGAGAGACCCACAATTTTGATTAATGTGAAGAATTTAAACTTTTAAGTAATTTTTAATGATGAAATGATATATAAAATATTAAAATTAAAAAATTATATATATAATAATGATAGAATGATATATGAAATATTAGAATTAGAAAATTATCTATATATATTAGGTTATGATATAATATTAATTGGTTTATTTTTTTTGGTAAGTAGGGTCTTTTTTCTATTATTTTTTAAAACAAAACAAAATACATACATCTATCTGACTCTGAAGCATGGAGTCAAATCCTGGTCTTGTAGCCAAAAAAGGAAATCATACAAAATCAATCAAACAGAGTGTCTAAATAGTGTGAGAGCTTCCCAACCTCTAAACAAAGGCAACCTCACTCTTCTAAAAGCCGTAAACAGGAAAGTGGACATAGAGAAGGTCTAAGAAAGGGCCGACCGAAAGGGAGCATGACCAGAGCGTAGAGGAGAGTCTATGCCTTCCTGGCAGATTCCGCCTCATCCTCGATGGCGTTACTGGCCTCCTCGTCGTTGTTTCCCTTAGTACCTCGCTGAAATGGAGGCTCTGCTAGCTGCATCAGGATTTTCATATGAACCAGACCTTTCTCTGCGTCCTCTTTGAAAGTACTAACAATGATCCTTACCAGGTCCCCGAAACTCTCTCTTTCATTCATGGAGTGGGAGAGTTTGAATTTTAACCTCCAATAGTTGGAAATGGTCACGTTGCAACCGAGCCTGAGCCTAAAATTCCCGAAAATCTCATTCTCCATTGACACGATGGACTTACAGATGGGCTCCAGAGTTTCCTGGTTGAACAGAGCTTCCTAATCCGCATCATTACATCCCTCTCCATGTGTCGCCATGCTTGGTACAGAGCAGTAGAACCCGGTGGAGCGCCTTTGCCTACCCAAAAATTTTCTCTTCCTGGCACGACGACGCTTAAGTCTACCAATGGACTTCCTGCCTGCGAACTTTTTCTCTAGACCCGCCCAGTGATGCTTGTCCCAGGCCACCTTGAGAATTTTGAGTGCCATTCTCTCTCTCTGCGCTTTCCTCATATAGCTACTCGTCCGCCATAACAGAATCCCCTGAGGATTTAAACAAGTACTCAGCGACATGGCCAGGAAGTCGCTATGGGCTGGCAAGTACCTCGCCTGTGCAGAACCATCAATTCCTGGATTGCCAGACATATCCTTGGCACAACACAAGATCACTACATCGTACCACCCATGTCCTTCCTCATCGCTCCAAAGACCATCGCGTGTGTATTTATGCATGCTGATGAGTGAGGGAAGGGCTGACAACTGTCCTTGCATGTGCCCTCCCTCTAATGTGCCGCCTGTCTTCTTCCTGTTGCTCACCCACATCCAAGAAATTAATCAGTTCTTTAGTATATAAAGTTAATTTTATTTATATATTTATTTATTGATTGATTGAGAAAATTAGTTTATGATAACATTTTCAATGTATCATCATTTTTATGTTAATGAGTCAAAAAATAATGTTTTTTATTAATACAGTGGTTGATTTATTGTATGCGAATATGCTTGTTTACTAGACTTTTTTTTGTTCGACCTTTTATTCTTCTCTTTTTTTTAACAATTGTTTTTTTAAATATATGATTATTAATTCTGATAATAAACCTTTCACAAGCTTTCTTAAATGCTCATTAAAATTAAGTCTAACATGCTTAACATTTGTTTATCTTAAAATTGTATCTATCACATAAAATACATTAATCTATAATTACTAATACAACTATGCCCATCCATCAACTCTAAAAAAGGGTTGATCACACAAAAAGGTTTAGAGTTTGATCACACCAAAAACCTTTTGTTTGTTTGCTCCAAAAAAGTGTGGATGCCAATGCTAGGGGTTACAATCACTACGAATATATTATTTAAGAAAATGTTGAGGACAAGTTAAACATTATAAATTATTGAAGTGTGATTGAAAAATGACCATCAATACATACTTGATTTATTCATCTCATCGCTTTATAAGTTGTACACATAAATTGACCCTTGTCTCCTTGGAAGTTAGAGTAATAAAAAAAAATTAACTTTAATAAATAATTTATAACACTTCTTAAAAAATATATATATATATATATATATATATTTTTTTTTTCTTTTACAATAAATTTTGGCCAAACATTATAAGTGAATAACTTTGTATTATAAGTATAGTAAATTATGTGAGAGTTGTGGGAAACTCAATGGATGCTTCTCCACATTCATTCATGAAGTCTCCAGTAAACAGGCAATGACATTGATCCAGGTGGATACTCATGGCCACCCACTTTTTCCACTGAGTTACAGTGGTTGTCCATCTTCTTGGTAATTTTCTATGGTTTTATAGGTCCCAAATTTTTGAGGCCCTAAACGATGTTTTTTTGGCCATTCGAGGAGCCAAGCTTTGTCATGGCCCCAACCAAAAGTTGTACTTCTCAATTTGTTCTTTCCACTGAGCCATCGTGCACCCTAAACATAGATCATATGCAAAAGTTGTGCCCCCATGGAGTTAGCTAACCACCTTGAGGATAATAGATTCTTTTGGTGCTTCATCTCCCAGGGTCTAATTCTTAGATGTTTAGGGTTTCTGTCTCTATGCTTATGATAAAAAGACCACTTTCGGTTTCTTTGTAATCTTGTGAATGAACATAGTCGACACATCTCTCTTTAGAGATAAGCTACCTATATCATACTCAAGAATAATACTTCTTACTCTCTATTTCCTACTAAAAGTCTTACTACTTTCGAACTCCTAACTAATTCTATTTAAGAGTCCATCCTTATTTATACCAACTATAACTTAAATCTATAAAAGAGAATATTCTTCCTATTATAATACCTAACCCACTTTAGGATACCTAAGGCACTTCATAAGGATAAGCCTATCCCTCACCATTCTGATAGGAAAGCTCCCCTCTTAAGAAAGTAAAGGTCTAAGTTTACCAGTAATAAGGGGTTTGCATTGCTTACAATTTACAATGTTTTTCCATTCCATTCATTAATAAACTTCGGGTTTTACTATACTATTGTGGACTTTACAAATATGGTGCGTGTTTTTCCAATTTTATAATATTAAATTTATTTTATTTTTCAAATAATCCATATAAAACATAGACTAATATGCTTCACTTAAAAAGATTCAAACCAAATACTAACTAAATTCTTAACAATAATAACAACATTGGATTGAACTAACCCCTAAAATTAAATAAACAATCTTACTTTTATATATAGTTATTTATCATAATTTTATAATTTTAATAAAATAAATATACCAATTACATATATCAATTTGCAAGATCCTAAACTTATACTAATTTTTTTTATTATAATTATGTATTCCAAAATGTCATCACGAAATATGAAATAAGACAAAATTCCTAAAATTCAAAATCGAATACTTATCAAAGTTAATGTCAATGACCTTGGATTCTTGAATATAAAAGTAACAAATGAAACAATGACATCCCAAAAGTCTTAAAAATCTTGAATACTACATCAACACCACATATGTGGCATTCTGTCACACTCAATCCCTAACAAATCATGGTTATCGTGGAAGGAAATACACTCCATTACATGTACGTGTCTTTTATTTATATTTCTAATTATCTTCATATGTTAGTAGGTATTTTTATTAAAATCGTGAAAATTTATAATTATTAATATAAATTTAATTTTCATACTTGAAATTTCATAAATAAATTTGATTTTCAATATATTTGTAAGTTTCTACTTAAAAATCCACAAAAGGAAATTGATTCATTAGGCTAAGTTAAATTGCAAGTCTTTCCTAACCCAAAAAACAACCTCTTATATACATAATAATATCACATTTATATGATTTGATGTAATGAGAAGTATAATGATACTTAGATTTTGGAATATGTTTTAAGATGGTTTGATTGTATAATTGGGGTTGCCAATTTTTTTTTCTTATGATTAATTTGGGGGTTTTGAGTGGGTCATTTGTATTTAGTAATTAATTTTGTTGTTTTTATAATTATATAAAAATAGGTTAAAATAAATATTAATATTAATAATTAAATATTTAGAAGTTTTTATAATTTGATATATGAGATATCATTTTCGGATTATTTAAGTAGAGTAAGTCACTAATGTATGACATGTATTTCATGAGTATAGTCGTAATGAACTAAATTCTTATGATTGTGAATAGTTCACTCAACGTTTATTACATCAGGCGATGCTCACAGGAGTGAAGAAGTGACATTGAGACCAACAAAATGAATCACATAGTATTAATAATCACTTCTAGGGCACATCTAGTAACCAGCTTCTTCTCGGGAGGTCATCTATCCAAGAATCCTCTGGCTCAAGCATGCTTAAATGTGGAGATTTCCCCCCAATCAAAAGGGTCAAAGGAGCTCACGATTGAATAATTCATAAGGCACAATACTTGCTAAGGTTTTGCAAATGAGGCAACAAGCTAAATGGACCTGATTAGAGAAAAACTCCACAGTTAAGCATATTTGAGCAAAAAAACTACTCAAAACCATGAAAAACATAATCCCAAAAATGATATATCATAAATATAAAAAAACTTTTGAATCTATAAAATAAAAAAAGTTATGTTATATTTTATTTTTTAAATTTAAATTATTTCTTAACATGGTGATGAAGATTTATTAGTTATACAATTAAGAGTAATTAAAACTAAACTAAAAATGTATCATTTTGTATCATTTATTTGAAGTAGCCTAGGGCGGTTCTATCTGAATTTTAAATATATGATCACCATGAACGTCCTATTCATAAATATAATTTGGAAAATGAAGTCAATGAATGATAACGTCGTGTGAGAGCGTAGCACAAGAAATTAGAATTTGTTATCATATGACTCTTTGGTGGTTAATATTTTCCATCCTTTTATTTGTCATTGAAATATATGGCAATCAAAATGGTGAGGATAAATCTCATCTATGATGGGTGAGCCCGGCTTGCCACTTGTTGTGCATTGTTATTTCATTTTACAAGATGGATTAGGTGTGTGGATGTTAATGTAAAGGTAGAATACTAATAAATAAAGGTTATTATATCGATCTAGAGGCAATGTACGTTTGTAAAGACTTTAACATTGACTAATTTTATTAACTGATTTTTATTTTAGTATTTTAAACAAAGTTTACAAAATTCATGATTTTATGTGATATGGTTATTTAAGGTTTTTTTACATTTTCAACTTGACCTCTTATTCTGGTGACAATGGCAGAATGCTCCATTCCAATGTTAGAGTTTCCATGTTTGTCAATTATCACAAGCATCCCAAAATCTCAAACTTTGTTTTCATTGCATCGTTCACTTGAATAGCCTCATGCACTTCAAGCAGTTTTTCTTATTAGAATATATAACCCCTGAGCCAAAATTTAGGATCGACCAATGCACAAAGATATATCTAGGTGCAATAGATATGGAGACCATTCCACGCCATATCTGCTCATAGACATGAAAAATATATGACAAGGCAAAGTGTCACATCTTCATGATACTCAACACCCTACCCTAGGGTATGATGGTACCCTCCACAATCTGAAGTTCAAAACAAAACCAAGTTTATTTTCCATTTAATGTAATGTCCCGGTTTTGACCCCATTACATTAGATGTATATGATGTATATATTGCAATGATCATGGTGTGGAGCTAAAGGCCAAGGCCCCACCATTGATCGGTAATGCTATGTTTTGGATTCAAATTGTCACCGATGGTATGTCGGGGCATGTGGCATATATTATATTGGTCATCATGTAAATATGCATCATAATTAATTAAAATGAACACAACCAGCTACGGTCGCAACAACTAAATCGAATGGGGCATGATTTTCCCAAGGATAAGGATGTGGAGGGGAATTTGTCAATCTTGAGCCAAAAAGGGGAAAAACCCATGTGTATTATTCCCTTGTTTTTATTTCCAACCACTCTCATTGAAGAATTACTGCTGGTGGTTGAAGCAGTTAATGATTTTGGGGGCTGGGGTGGCAGGACTGTCAGTCCTCACCCACACGCACACTCTACCCACGATTTTGGCTATTCATTTCCTCACGCAGACATTCATCTTCACTCCACGAGTTGCTAACCACCCACGAACTGCAATTCGCGTCCTTCCTGTTGCTTGCTCATCCACGAACAAAAACGGAGCTGCTTTTCCTCATGCAGGGCCTCCATTGTCTGTTCCTTTCTTTGCTGGGTCGGATTGTTTACCCACGCACAGGTATTCTTCTGTTTGGGGTGCACATAGCGAGCTGAGAGCCGTGCTCTTGCATCCACGTCTGACTGTGAAGGGCCATTCACGTTTTTGGCTGTCTCACAGACTATTTGGGTCGTTTTTCCCTGCTGTAAGTTGTGCTCACTGATAGATTCGGGGTTGTAGTTTTCCCCATGTTGTGAAAGTATTTACTGTTAGGTTTGGGGCTATTGTAAATTCGAGTGAGTGACTCAGAATTTGTTTTCCTTGTTTAAGCTGTGACAGCTGACTTAATTGCCTGAGTGCAATTGTTGGTCTTCGGACTGCGAGAGGAGCAGGGAGGTTGGCTTAGTTTTGCTTGATAAACCTGGTGGCTGGAACCACACAGACAGAGCTAGAGGGCTGGCCTTCTTCTCCATCACCCCTGAATAGCACTGGAAGGGAATGCAGGGCCTAAGGGACTGTGTAGCAGAGAAGGGACTGATTCCTTGTGTTGGGTGTGGATGGGTGTCTTAGAGGTCAGGCTAGTTCTGGTGTAGGTGTCCTTGGCTCTGTAATGAGCTCACCAGCTTAGCAATTTGCCTTCTCCAACTCCTTAATGGCCTGATAAACCCAACTTTGTTGGCTTGGCTATGTGTTTTGTGTATCCTTGCTATGTGTAAGCCTGCTAGTTCCCTTATTCCATGGAGAATCATGCCCAGCTCGGGGGTGGCAGCGTTGCCGAGAGACTGATGAGCACGCTGGCCTATGGTTGGGTGGAACGTTGCAGCGACATAGCTGGTTGCGGATCGAGTTCATCATAAGATAAGTGATATTGTTTACTTTTCCTCTGCAATCTTAATTTACTGATAAGGAAATTGATGAACATGTGAATGAATGCTTGTTTAAATGCATGTTGATTCCACTGTGCAAGGATAAATAATCATAGCTGTGCATAATATACAATTGTAGCTGTGTCTGCTAGATAATTGCATCTGTGACTGACAAAGTCTCATATGTGCATATTTAAGTTCAATGCATACGTTTAAGCATTCTGTTTATGTAATTTTTAAGCCTGTACATGTTCATGGGCGCTTAGCCCGGCCTGATAAAGCTAGTAGTCGCGTCCTCTACGCCGGTCGGAGGCATGGGGACGTGACAGCGTGGTATCAGAGCTTTGGGTTGCAGCAATGGGCCTCTATGGGCCAAGAGGGAGCAATTGACAGAGGTTGCATTTCATTTTGTCCAGCTGAACCAGGGGAAGACTGTGAAAATGTAAAATTTTGCTGAAATGTTGAACAGTCGGAAGGGTAGGAGAAGTAAAGCTTCCGCCGTTGCGGAAGGGTTCGCGGAGTTAACCTCCGTCGTTGCGGGAGAAACAACGATTTTCCCATCCGCCGTTGCGGGCGGCGAAGCAATCCTGCTTCTGACGTGAAAGACCGCCGACAGCCGATGGGGTCGAAGAAAGATAAATTTATTTGTCTAAGTGTTGGGAAATCGAAGGCGGGAGTGATCTTCCATTCACCGTTGCGGACGGCGAAGCTATTCAGCATCCGACGTGAAAGTCGTCCGACCGCCGACGTCTGAAGTGGAAATTTTCTAAGTAAATGAGTTCGCCAATCGGAAGGGAAAATGTTTCGACGTCCGCCATTGCGGAAGGTTCCGCGAAGTCCCCGTCCGTCGTTGTGGAAGGTTCCGCGAAGTTCCCGTCCGCCATTGCGGAAGACCAAACCATCAAGTCTTCCGATGGGAGATTCCTCCAATCACCGACGCAGTCGAGAAAGACAATTTTGAAAATTCGTCTAAGTATTGGAGAAATCGGAAGGGAGAGTTGTCCGACTTCCGATGTGAGAGTCAGCCGACATCCGACATTACGAGAGTCCGCTGACGTCCGACTGTCAAGTGGATCTAAGTGCTAAATCGGAAGAGATGGTGAAGTGGGCGTTCACTGTTGCGGACGAATTGGTGAAGTTTTCCGTCTGCCGTTGCGGAAGCCAAATCCATTTGGCTTCCGATGTGAAAGTCCGCCGACGTCCGACGTAAGTGCCAAGGCGGAAGGAAGAATGATCCAGGAGCTGATTCGGCAGGAGGAAGAATGATCCGAGAGCAGATTCGGCAGAAGGAAGAATGGTCCGGGAGCCGATTCAGCGAAAGACAAAGTCATCCAACCTCCGATTGGAAATTCATCCGACTCCCGATGTGGAAAGGCATCCGACCGCCGATTTCAACTGTTTTTAGAGGGATTTTTTTCAGTTGTTTTTCAGGGGGATTTTCAGGGCTGAAAAAGAGAAATTGGCAGCGATCTAATGTGCCAAATTGAGCGAAAAAAATAATTTGCAAAAAAAAAAAAACGAGTTCGCTGCCCTCGACCTGCCCTGCAGTGGCGCAGGGAAGCCACAAGGGGGAAAGCCCCCTTGACCCCCGTCGTCCCCCTTAGATAGACGTTCTTGGATGAAGAAAACTTTGTGTGTTTGGGCAAATTGTTATTTTATGGTTATTCCGAGAAGAAGGTAAGTGATTTTGATTTATATGCTATGCATCTAACGTTTGTGTTAATAACACGTTTGCAGAGTCATAGTCACCTTCCAGGGAAGTATTCCAGGTAGGGCAGTTTGATAAGTAAGTGGTGGTTCGGAATGAGAACCCATGATGGATATGATGCTCGGGATTCTGATGAGCATGCCCGAGATGCCATGGGAGAAAATGTTCATAATAGAAATGATGACATTGAGTCTAATGGAAGGAGATTCCAAGAGACACAGTCAGATGTTGCAGCTACCATGAGAAGCTTGATTAAAGCCCAGGAAGAGCAGCATCAGTTGAATGCTGCAATGTTACAGAGCTTGACAGACTTGCAGAGAAAGATAGACTCTGGACGAGGTGCAGCAAGACCAGAAGGCAGTAAGAGCAGTACTAGGAGAAGGAGAAGGACTTCTAGTGGGTCATCCGATTCTGAAGAATCCAGCGGGGATTCAAGTTCATCTCCCCATAAAAGAAAAAGAAAGAGACACCATAGGGATTGCACTTGAGATGAATTCAAGAAAGCTAAACCTCCTACATTTGATGGTGAAGTAAAGACTGGATAGGAAGCTGAAGCTTGGCTTCTTGGGATTAAGAAGTACTTTCAAGTGCATGATTATTCAGGAAACATGAAGGCAAGAGTTGCGCCCATATTCAATATGAACAGAAGAGCATCCATTTGGTGGGAACACTTCAAGCAAGTGAAGAGGATCAGTGAAAGGAGACTCAAGTGGAAGCAGTTCAAGAAGTATTTCAAGCAGAAATACCTATCTGACAGGTATTATGATGACAAGATTAAGGAATTCCATGAGCTGAGATTGGGACAGCAGACCATGGAAGAGGATGCAAATAAGTTTTTGGAGTTTTTGAGGTATGTCCGATACATCAAAGATGAAAAAGTAAAGGTCCAACGTTTTCTGAGTGGATTACCTCAGTCTTATAAAGATAGAATTGAGTTTTATGAGCCTAGAACTCTTGAAGAAGCAATAAGGAAGGCTAAGTATTGCTATGAGCAAAGCAAGGGTAAACCTGATTACCAAAAGACATGGAAGGACAAGAAGAACGAGAAGTTTGACCAAAGAAAGAAAGGTTTCAAACCTTCTAGCTTCAGGAATCAGTAGAAGCAGCCATCCCAAGCTGCGAGTAAGCCAGTTGGAGTGACCGGAGAAAATCCTAAGGATCCACAACATAATAGAGGGCCACTTCAATGTTGGAAATGTGGAGGACCCCACATGCGTAGAAATTGTCCACTCGAGAATGAGAGTGCAAGGCCAGCTTATAACATTCAAGAAGCAGAAACAGTGGGTCAAGTAGCAAGGGTAGTTCCTAGGATTTATGCAGCACTAGAGGACCGCCAAGCAGATCACCAGTCAGCTGTGGTTGAAGTAGCAGGTAAGATTGTTGAGCAATCTGTTTCTATTTTGATTGACCCTGGTTCAACGCACAGTTACATTACTCCTAGAGTAGTAGAGATTTGTGCTTTTAAGAAAATGAAGCATAGGAAGTCTTGGTTAGTCTAGCTAGCCACTGGAACTAAGAGAAAGGTCAGTGAAGTGGTAGAGAAATGTCCATTGGTCATGAATGGATTGGTCACTTGTGTAGATCTGAACGTTCTATCACTTGGTTCCTATGATGTTCTCATTGGAATGGATTGGTTAGAAGCTCACAGAGTGAAGCTTGATTGTTACAATAATACTTTTGAATGCATGAATGAAGAGGGGAACCTAGTAGTTGTGAAAGGTATTCCAAAGGTGATTTCAGTACGGCAGGTTTCAGCAATGCAGTTAAAGAAGTTCTGTAGGAAGGGTTGACAGTTGTATGCAGCTCAGATTTTGGAGGAATTGAGAGATGAAACTCCTAGGTTGGAGGACTATTCGGTGTTACAGGAATTCAGGGATGTATTTCCTGATGAGATTCCAGGGATTTCTCCAAAGCGGGACATTGATTTCACAATTGAACTTGTGCCAGGAGCAGCACCAATGTCCAAGGCACCCTACAGGATGAGTACACCAGAGATGCTAGAGTTGAAGATGCAACTGCAAGAGTTGTTGGAAAAGAAGTATATTCGACCGAGTGTGTCTCCTTGGGGAGCACCAGTTCTGTTTGTCAAGAAGAAAGATGGTACACTCAGGTTATGTATTGATTACCGGCAGTTGAACAAGGTTACCGTGAAGAATAAATATCCTTTGCCTAGGATTGATGACCTCTTCGACCAAATGAAAGGAGCAAGGGTATTTTCCAAGATTGACTTGAGGTCTGGTTACCATCAGGTAAGGATCAAGGATGAAGACATTCATAAGACAGCCTTCAGGACAAGGTATGGGCATTATGAGTTTGTAGTGGTACCATTTGGCTTCACGAATGCACCAGCTACATTCATGTGCCTTATGAATAGTGTCTTCAGCAAGTATTTGGACAAGTTTGTTCTTGTTTTCCTTGATGAAATTCTTGTTTATTCTAAGAATGAGAAAGAGCATGAAGAGCATTTGAGATTGACACTGCAATTGCTCAGGGAGCATCAGTTGTATGCAAAACTGAGCAAGTG
>LPNX011222649.1:500838-609121 GCA_001517045.1 Pseudotsuga menziesii
GGATTGAAATACCTATTTGATCAGCTTACTTTGAATGCTAGGCAAGCAAGATGGCTGGAATTTTTATGTGAGTTTGATTTCGAAATCAAGCACATAAAGGGAAAAGAGAATAAGGTAGATGATGCACTCAGTAGGAAAATGCAAGAAATGCATGTGGCATCTCTCAGTATTTGCCAGTAAGATTTGAGGCAACAGATTGTTAATCATGTTGCCGGAGATGAATTGTATGAGCAAGTAGAAGGCAAATTGCAACAGCAAAGTCTTGAGAAAAGGTATGAGGGATATAAATTGGAAGGAGATGGGATTCTCACTTATAAAGATAGAATTTATGTCCCAGATGTAGCAGATTTGAGGAGAGTTGTCATGGATGAAATCCATCAAGCTCCGTATTCTGGTCACCCAGGATATCAGAAGACAATTGCTACAGTAAGAAAGCAGTACTTTTGGCCAGGTATGAAAAAGGACCTAGCTGAATACATCTCCAGGTGTATGAAATGCTAGCAGGTGAAGGTTGAGCATCAACATCCTGCAGGTTTGTTGCAGCCTTTGCCAGTTCCAGAATGGAAATGGGAAGTTATTTCCATGGATTTTATTACAGGATTGCCGATGACTTGGAGACAACATGATTCCATCATGGTTGTGGTAGACAAGTTGACAAGGCAGCACATTTTATACCAGTTAAGTCTATGTATGAGGCTGGTGACATTGCAAAGATCTTCATGAAGGAGATATTTAAATTGCATGGATTGCCGAAGGCAATAGTATCTGACAGAGATGTCAAGTTCACTTCCAACTTTTGGAAGGGGTTGTTTGCAGATTTGGGTACAAAGCTAAACTTCAGCACTACATACCATCCTCAGACAGATGGTCAGACCGAGAGAGTTAATCAGGTGCTTGAAGATATGCTTCGCATGTATGTGATGGACAAACCAACCAAGTGGGAAGATTACTTGCACTTGGTAGAGTTTGCTTATAACAATGGACATCAAGCATCCTTGGGGATGAGTCCATATGAAGCTTTGTATGGGAGAAGGTGTAGGACACCAGTGACTTGGGATAATCCTGTGAACAGGATTGTGCTTGGACCAGAATTGCTCAAGGAAATGGAGCAAGAGGTTGTAAAGATCAGGCAGAAGCTGAAAGCAGCGCAGGACAGACAGAAAAGATATGCAGATAAGCATAGGGTGAACAGGGAGTTCAGTGTTGGGGATCATGTTTACCTCAGCGTGAGGGCAAGGAAGAATTCCTTGAAGCTTGGAAGTTGTGCCAAGTTGTCACCTAGATATTGTGGGCCGTTTGAAGTGCTTGAGAGAATAGGGCCAGTTGCATATAGACTTGCATTGCCTGCTAGCACTAGAGCTCATAATGTTTTTCATGTTTCTTTGCTTAAGAGATATGTACATGATCCTAACCATGTGATAAATTGGGATGTGATTCAGGTGGAACCCGAGGGAGAGTTCCGAATCGAGCCAATGCGCATCCTCGACAGGAAGGTCACAATGCTCCGGAACCGAGCCATAGGGCAGGTAAAGGTGCAATGGGAGAACTTCGGGCCTGAAGAGGCTACATGGGAGCTGGAGGATGCCATGCGATTGGCACATCCATTTTTGTTCAATTCTGCGGAACATTGAGGTGATACCAGTGTGGCATTTTGTTCAATTTTGTAAAGCACTGAGGACAGTGCTAATGAAGGGGGAGGGGAATGTAATGTCCCGGTTTTGACCCCGTTACATTAGATGTATATGATGTATATATTGCAATGATCATGGTGTGGAGCTAAAGGCCAAGGCCCCACCATTGATCGGTAATGCTATGTTTTGGATTCAAATTGTCACCGATGGTATGTCGGGGCATGTGGCATAAATTATGTTGGTCATCATGTAAATATGCCTCATAATTAATTAAAATGAACACAACCAGCTACGGTCGCGGCAACTAAATCGAATGGGGCATGATTTTCCCAAGGATAAGGATGTGGAGGGGAATTTGTCAATCTTGAGCCAAAAAGGGGAAAAACCAATGTGTATTATTCCCTTGTTTTTATTTCCAACCACTCTCATTGAAGAATTACTGCTGGTGGTTGAAGCAGTTAATGATTTTGGGGGCTGGGGTGGCAGGACTGTCAGTCCTCACCCACATGCACACTCTACCCACGATTTTGGCTATTCATTTCCTCACGCAGACATTCATCTTCACTCCAAGAGTTACTAACCACCCATGAACTGCAATTCGCATCCTTCCTGTTGCTTGCTCATCCACGAACAAAAACGGAGCTGCTTTTCCTCATGCAGGGCCTCCATTGTCTGTTCCTTTCTTTGCTGGGTCGGATTGTTTACCCACGCACATGTATTCTTCTGTTTGGGGTGCACATAGCGAGCTGAGAGCTGTGCTCTTGCATCCACGTCTAACTGTGAAGGGCCATTCATGTTTTTGGCTATCTCACAGACTATTTGGGTCATTTTTCCCTGCTGTAAGTTGTGCTCACTGATAGATTTGGGGTTGTAGTTTTCCCCATGTTGTGAAAGTATTTACTGTTACGTTTGGGGCTGTTGTAAATTTGAGTGAGAGTCATTTTGGCCACGATAGGGCCAAGCATGACTCAGAATTCGTTTTCCCTGTTTAAGCTGTGACAACTGACTTAATTGCCTGAGTGCAATTGTTGGTCTTCGGACTGTGAGAGGAGCAGGGAGGTTGGCTTAGTTTTGCTTGATAAACCTGGTGGCTGGAACCACATAGACAGAGCTAGAGGGCTGGCCTTCTTCTCCATCACCCCTGAATAGCACTGGAAGGGAATGCAGGGCCTGAGGGACTGTGTAGCAGAGAAGGGACTGATTCCTTGTGTTGGGTGTGGATGGGTGTCTTAGAGGTCAGGCTAGTTCTGGTGTAGGTGTCCTTGGCTCTATAATGAGCTCACCAGCTTAGCAGTTTGCCTTCTCCAACTCCTTAATGGCCTGATAAACCCAACTTTGTTGGCTTGGCTATGTGTTTTGTGTATCCTGGCTATGTGTAAGCCTGCTAGTTCCCTTATTCCATGGAGAATCATGCCCAGCTCGGGGGTGGCAGCGTTGCTGAGAGACTGATGAGCACGCTGGCCTATGGTTGGGTGGAACGTTGCAGCGACATAGCTGGTTGCGGATCGAGTTCATCATAAGATAAGTGATCTTGTTTACTTTGCCTCTGCAATCTTTATTTACTGATAAGGAAATTGATGAACATGTGAATGAATGCTTGTTTAAATGCATGTTGATTCCGCTGTGCAAGGATAAATAATCATAGCTGTGCATAATATACAATTGTAGCTGTGTCTGCTAGATAATTGCATCTGTGCCTGACAAAGTCTCATATGTGCATATTTAAGTTCAATGCATACGTTTAAGCATTCTGTTTATGTAATTTTTAATCCTGTACATGTTCATGGGCACTTAGCCCGGCCTGATAAAGCTAGTAGTCGCGTCCTCTACGCCGGTCGGAGGCATGGGGACGTGACATTTAATCTTTGTTTTTTTTGTAGGGAAAATTACAGGGGCAAAGTTTAGCCCATAGGCTAATTTTTTATGCTATTTTCAAAAAAAGATTCACGAGTTTCCATTTTTCTAAAATGATTAAATTCCAAAGGATACAAATATATTACTCTAAACATTGCCAAAATTGTCCGAAAATTAAATCCTTGGAAATTTGAATATCTTTACAAAAATACCGTGAAACATTTTATAGATGGATATTTAAGAATTAGTAAGATTCACCAAGGTTTCTATACTTCAAGAAAATTACGGATATTTAAAATCTTCCCTACTCTATTTCCATTTCAACTTGCTTCCTAGAAATCCCACCTCGACTTTACTTGCCATTTAAGCTTAACACCCCCTAGAATTTCAAACTTGGTTTTACTCATCATTCAAGCAAATCTCATTTCATCTTAACATTACTCATCATTTTATCTTGTCATTTCATTCATACCCCATAATTTGAAACATAATGGGAATACTCTCCTCACCATTAGTTTTGGTTCACTTGCCTTGGTTTAGCTCACCCTAGTTCTGATCTCTATTAGTTTTGTTTTTGTAGGGACTAGTCTTGGTCCCTAAATTGATAAATTTATCTTATTTCAAAGATCTTTTGTCTCATTTATTTGTGTGTTTATTTTGTTTCTTTAAAGGTCAAAGTTCATGTTCACTGTGCATATATGCAAGTTTTAGTAACAAAACATATATGTATACACTGATAAATTTAAAGTCAAAATAAACATTACAACATATAGCAGTAAAAGAACAAGATGTACCTCTTTCTTCTCATACAACTTATATAAGAAAATTTGAAAATACTAGGGAAAGTACCTGTATGCTTGTAGTTTCCTTTGTAGTTTTGTCCTTGTTGCTTTTCCCTTGACGCTTTGTCCATATTTCTCCCTGCAAGCCCCCACAACTATACTCAACCAATCGAATAGGTTTTCCAACTTGCCAACTAGGAAAGTCTCACTGACTCCCTAGTTCCAAGAACTATGTTCTTGGATCCCTGAGCCCAAAACTTGAGTACACGTCCAACCAGTACAATATCCTTCCCCTTCAAATAGAAAACAAGCCTCCCCTACTATGTTTTCTCCATCCCCTCTCCCCCTTTCAAAATCCATCTAACTCCTTTTATCTCTCTCCCGACCGACTCTCCCTTCAAGTCTTTACTACCTTATCCCTTGATTCATTGCTTCCACCCACCACTTATTTGTTATGTGAGGTTCCTTTTTACTTTTTCCTTATCAAACTCAATTCAAGTGGATATTTACAAGTAAATTATTTTATTATAATAAAATTTACACGACCATTCCTTTAACTCATGCTTTCAACAAATGTAAACATCTTCAACAATATACTTAATATTAATACTGCACATTAATGTCTTTTCATAATAATAATAATAATAATCACTGATTTATTTTAACTATTAACATATTCCAATGTCAAATCATAATCATAATTAAGGTTCAACTATTACTTATTTATTAACTAATCAATAAGCTTTTAACTTTAGTGATCATTCACGAGACTATTTACCACATTGAACCATTGAGATTTAACTATAATTAATCATAACTAACATTTATTTATTACCACATTCTAATGAATTCTAATTAATAATTATTCTTTATCGTAATTAATTATAGGGCTGAAGCACAATCATGAACTCCTTTAAAGACACTTCAGATGGCACATAATACTAGAATAAACGGAAAACTTTGACTTTAGGTGACAATTAGGGGTGCTTCCCTAACTTATTTGAAGATGAAGTAAAAAGAGAAAAGATAGGAAATTGAATAAGCTTTCATAATATATAGCATTTATGCATAGAAAATGTGTGTAAATGATTATAAAATTAGTTTCCGTGAAAGTGGGTTTTCAAATTTTCAGCACATCTTAACATATATGTTTGTGCAGGTGCAACAATATATGTGGTAAATGATGTCCATTTGGGATAAAATCTTGCAGACATATAAATGACATATGGACCTAGTGCAACACTATTTATTCAGAATTTTTCATGAATTATTTATTATTATTATTAATTATTGAAGTCAGAAAAGCTTGAAATTAAAACCTTATGTGCGGGTGCAACACTTTAGGGGCAAAATTAATGAAATCCTTGATTTATAAATAAAAGATCGTAGAGCTTGATCTCGTCTAGTGCACCATATAGTTTTTTTGCGAAATGGTGATGGAAATCAAAAGTTATATAACAAACAATTGATGTATGTATTTTCAAAAAATGACGTGTGTCATTTAGAAAAATAATTATAAATAAATAAAACTTAGTTTTGAAGGAAAAAATTACATATTCAGAATCGTAAGATTGTACTCTACAATATCCTAGATTTTCATAAAAAAATATTGTGTATGTCATATAAAAACACACCATCTAAACTGAGCATATTGATAGAGTTCTAAAAGACAAGCAATAGCCCTGGTTTATTTGTCCTAGCCAATAGGTTCGGTATTCTGAAGCTACTTCCGAACCTAATGTCAAACCTTAATCCCACCAATTATTTTAATTTTAAAATAACGCATATGCGTTATGGCTTATTCATATCGCATATGCGATATAATGCATATGCGATATAACACTTATGCGATATGATAAAGCTATAACACATATGCGTTTTGTCTTAACTAATTTGTTTTTGTCCTAACGCATCATTTTTCATCACCCTTATCCTCATCATCATCACCACCCTCATCCTCATCATCATCATAATCACCCTCATCCTCATCCTCATCATCATAGTCATCCTCCTCCTCATCATCATGATCATTGTTCATCATCATCGTCATCACCATCACCCTCATCAGCTTCATCATCATCATCATCACCCTCATCCTCATCAGCTTCATCGTCACCCTCATCCTCATCAGCTTCATCATCATCATCATCACCCTCATCCTCATCAGCTTCATCGTCACCCTCATCCTCATCATCATCATCACCCTCATCATCATCATCATCCTCATGCTCATCATCATCATCATCATCACCCTCATCCTCATCAACATCATCATGGTCATCATGGTCATCATCATCATCATCATCATCACCCTCATCCTCATCCTCATCATCCTCATCCTCATCCTCATCATCATCATCATCACCCACATCCTCATCAGCTTCATCATGGTCATCATCATCATCATCATCATCATCATCATCATCACTGTCACCATCCTCATCCTCATCCTCATCATCATCAACCTAATTAGCATCATCACCCTCACCCTCATCATCATCATCATCACGCTCATCCTCCTCCTCCTCCTCATCCTGGTCATCATCATCACCATCATCATCATCATCATCATCATCATCATCACCCTCATCCTCATCACCATCATCATCATCCTTATTTTCATCATCATCATCATCATCATCACCCTCATCCTCATCAGCTTCATCATGGTCGTCATCATCATCATCATCATCATCATCACCATTATCATCCTCATCCTCATCCTCATCATCACCATCGTCAACCTCATCATCATCATCACCCTCATCCTTCTCCTCCTCCTCATCACCCTCATCCTCATCATCATCATCATGGTCATCATCATCATCATCACCCTCATCCTCATCAGCTTAATCATGGTCATAATCATCATCGTCAACCTCATCATCATCATCACCCTCATCCTCCTCCTCCTCCTCATCACCCTCATCCTCATCATCATCATCATGGTCATCATCATCATCCTCATCATCCTCATCATCATCATCACCCTCATCCTCCTTGTCCTCATCATCATCCTCATCCTCATCCTCATCCTCATCATCATCATCACCCTCATCCTCATCAGCTTCATCATGGTCATCATCATCATCGTCAACCTCATCATCATCATCACCATCCTCCTCCTCCTCCTCCTCATCACCCTCATCCTCCTCCTCATCATCATGGTCATCATCACCATCATCATCATCATCATCATCATCATCATCACCCTAATCCTCATCACCATCATCATCATCCTCATCCTCATCATCATCATCATCATCATCATCACCCTCATCTGCATCGGCTTCATCATGGTCATCATCCTCATCCTCCTCCTCCTCCTCATCATCACCCTCCTCCTCCTCCTCCTCCTCCTCCTCATCACCCTCATCCTCCTCCTCCTCCTCATCACCCTCATCCTCATCATCATCATCATGGTCATCATCATCATCATCATCATCATCATGGTCATCATCATCATCATGGTCATCATCATCACCCTCATCCTCATCATCATCATCATAGTCATCATCCTCCTCATCATCACCCTCATCCTCATCATTATCATCATCATCATCACCCTCATCCTCATCATCATCATCATATTCATCATCCTCCTCTCATCACCATCATTATTCATCATCATCTTCATCGTCACCCCGATCCTCATCATCATCATCACCCTCATCCTCATCCTCATCAACCTCGATCCTCATCATCATCGTTCATCACCCTCATCCTCACCATCATCATCATCTTCATCGACACCCTCATCCTCATCATCCTCACCATCCTCCTCCTCCTCCTCCTCCTCATCATAATCCTCATCCTCATCATCATCATCATCATCACCCTCATCCTCATCCTCATCCTCATCATCATCACCCTCATCCTCATCCTCATCATCATCATCATCATCATCATCACCCTCATCCTCCTCCTCCTCCTCATCATCATCATCATCATCACCCTCATCCTCATCATCATCATCATCATCATCATCCTCATCATCATCATCACCCTCATCCTCCTCCTCCTCCTCCTCATCATCATCATCGTCATCATCCTCCTCCTCATCATCATCATCGTCATCATCCTCCTCCTCATCATCATCATCGTCATCATCCTCCTCCTCATCATCATCATCGTCATCATCCTCCTCCTCATCATCATCACCCTCATCCTCATCATCATCATCATAGTCATCATCCTCCTCATCATCACCATCATTGTTCATCATCATCTTCATCGTCACCCTCATCCTCATCACCATCATCACCCTCATCCTCGTCATCATATTCATCATCCTCCTCCTCATCACCATCATTGTTCATCATCATCTTCATCATCACCCTCATCCTCATCCTCATCATCACCCTCATCCTCATCATCATCAACCTCGATCCTCATCATCATCATTCACCACCCTCATCCTCACCATCATCATCATCTTCATCGACACCCTCATCCTCATCATCATCACCATCCTCATCCTCATCATCATCATCATCATAATCCTCCTCCTCCTCCTCCTCATCACCCTCATCCTCATCCTCATCATCATCATCATCACCCTCATCATCATCATCATCACCCTCATCATCATCATCCTCATCCTCATCCTCATTCTCATCCTCATAGTCTTCATCGACACCCTCATCCTCAACATCATCAGCATCCTCATCCTCATCATCATAATCCTCATCCTCATCCTCATCATCATCATCACCCTCATCCTCATCATCATCATCATGGTCATCATCATCATCACCCTCATCCTCATCATCCTCATCATAGTCATCATCCTCCTCATCATCACCATCATTGTTAACCATCATCTTCATTGTCACCATCATCCTCATCATCATCACCATCCTCGTCATCATCATCATCATCATCATCATCATCATCCCTCATCCTCATCATCATCACCATCATTGTTCATCATCATCTTCATCGTCACATTCATCCTCATCACCATCATCACCCTCATCCTCATCATCATCATCATATTCATCATCCTCCTCATCATCACCATCATTGTTCATCATCATCTTCATCGTCACCCTCATCTTCATCATCATCATCACCCTCATCCTCATCATCATCAACCTCGATCCTCATCATCATCGTTCATCACCCTCATCCGCACCATCATCATCATCTTCATCGACACCCTCATCCTCATCATCATCACCATCCTCCTCCTCCTCCTCCTCCTCCTCATCATAATCCTCATCCTCCTCCTCCTCATCATCATCACCCTCATCCTCATCCTCCTCCTCCTCCTCATCACCCTCCTCCTCCTCCTCATCATCATGGTCATCATCATCATCCTCATCATCTTCATCGACACCCTCATCCTCAACATCATCAGCATCCTCCTCCTCCTCCTCCTCCTCATCATAATCCTCCTCCTCCTCCTGCTCGTCATCATCACCCTCATCCTCCTCATCATCATCATCATCATCACCCTCATCCTCATCATCATCATCATAGTCATCCTCCTCCTCATCATCACCATCATTGCTCACCATCATCTTCATTGCTCACCATCATTGCTCACCATCATCTTCATCGTCACCATCATCCTCATCATCATCACCATCCTCGTCATCATCATCATCATCATCATCCCTCATCCTCATCATCACCATCACCCTCATCCTCATCATCATCATCATCATTGTCATCATCATCATCATCCTCATCCTCATCCTCCTCCTCCTCCTCCTCCTCATCATCCTCATCCTCATCATCATTGTTCATCAGCCTCATCCTCATCATCATTGTTCATCAGCCTCATCCTCACCATCATCAACACCCTCATCCTCATCATCATCGACACCCTCACCCTCATCCTCATTGACACCCTCACCCTCATACTCATCATCATCATGCTCATCGACACCCTCAATGTTCATCGCCCTCATCCTCATCATATAGATAAATGTAAATTGCATATATTCATTGAGCACTAAATCGCATATGCGATATATCTCATATGCACTAAATTGCATATGCGATATATCGCATATGTGTTATGGAAAACATGTAAAAACCTGCCTGTTCATTAAAAAGATGGAATTCAATATCGCATATGCAATATATCGGAGGTGTGTTATATCGCATATGTGATATGTGTTTTATAGAAAATGTAGGGTGGCATCGTGTTGGCCAGCGTTATTGTATCAAAAGACATAATTCATTTGAACCTGCATATAGAGAACTGTTTGACATGCAATTTTTTATCATTACTTACATAATTTCATAGTTTTGTACAGGTTTGGGTGGATTTCAATGCGGAATGTACGTAATAGAGGACGAAAGTCAGCAAGGAAGGTGTTTACACCGGAAGAAGCAGAAAATAAAAAACAAAAAAAAATGGAAGATTCAAATACGGATACCTGATGTAGAGGCTGAGGAAGATAATGCAACATTAAAGGAAGCTAGTTATACGGAAGTTGATATTATTGATCCATTAGTAAATGGACAATCTTGTGAAGAGTTCAATAATTATGTTACTCCCGATGTAAATGTGACTCATCAACAACCATGTTCGATGGTTCAATCTCCTAATCGAAGTTGTGAGCCGGTAGTGGATGTAAACATCACTCCAGCATTTCAAACGACAAGAAATTTTGCATCAAAACGAAAGAGAACTCCTAAATGAATACAAGTGGACGAGAGCGGATTGACTTCCATGGAAGGTAAGGTGGCTAAATGCACTATCCTTCGTCATTCTTCTCAAATAATGAAACAATATTTTGATAACAAATCTGAAGCTGGTAAATGCCAATTGTTTTTAGCTTTGCTTAAATCTAGAAATATGGCAACTGTTAGAAGAAATTTAGGCATAACAACAATGAAGAACATCGAATCAAGTAATCACATTGTTAAATCTCTTGCTGCTACATTCACATCGATTGGTAAAAAAACTCGTTCACAAGACTGTAATGTGGCTCGTTGTGTATTGGCTGAATCAATTGTATGTAGAACCACAAGACAACGCCGTTTACTTAAATGCACATCACAAATTGTTCCTTTACATCCAAATACACTTAAAAAAATATTCAGTAAGAAGAGACAACCTTGATGTAGAGGGACAAATGGAAACATTATGGGCATTTAGCGGTAGGTTGCCCTGCAAAGACATGAAGTTAGTCGAAGCAGTGAAGGGCCTAGTGTAAACGTTTTGGCATGATAACACTAGGCCTTCTTCTAACACGAAGGATGTGTTAAAACATTGTAGGGGTTCTAGAAACATTGAACCTCATGTTAAACATTATCTTGACATGACACAAACTCAATTGTTCGAGATGTTTAAAGTTGCCCACATAGAGCTAAGGCTTGGGAAAATATCTTTTGAAAAATGCAAGCCTTGGTATGTTAGAATCAATGCCATCTGGAACACTTGTTGTTGTAGATACCACATAGAGTTTGACCTATATTACCATACATTTGCACATATACGTCGTTTTTTGCATCCTAACCATGTGCAGGAATGCTCAAGTACAGTATCGCCAATGTCTTCCAGAGATTTCATCCATAGAATCATGTGTTCGAGGCAAGATGGGAAGACACATTACTTAAAACAATGTGTAGACGGTTCTTGCAACAATTATGGTGGGCTATCCTTATGGTCTGATTGCATCCATGAAAGTGAAGATCAAGCATTCGGGAATGCAATTGTCGAGAAGCAGAACTACCAGTATGATACATATCAACTAAATGATGGGAAAGAAAGAAGGAAGATTAAATTGGTGACTTCACAGGTAAATTCTTGAATATTGACAAATTAATATTCATGTACACATTTTTTTTATGTGGTTTATTAACATATTAATATTCATGTACTAGGTGCGACTATGTGATTTTATTCCAGAGTTTCGTGGAAAGATCCAACGGTACATTCAACATGTCGATATGGCACGGTGGCAAGATGAGCAATTCAGAATATGCCGGGACACCTTCCCTCTCGGAACAATACTATCAGTGGTTGACTTTGCGGAAAATTACACCCTACAACCACAAAATGAAATTCAAAGTCAATACTATCACTCAGATTAGGTGAGCATAATGGTGCATATCACGTATCAACATGGGCAAGATAGCAATGAAGAGAAACGTGTGATACCGAAAGAAAGTCACTTCTACATAAGTGATGACTAGATCCAAGACATCCATTACGTGCAACATTTCTTTAAATTATTCTATGATCACGTGATAGCTATGGATATACCATTTTATCGTCATTTCATTTGGTCAGATGTTTGTGCTAGATAGTTCAAGAATGCACGTGTATTTGAATGGTTGTGTTTGTTGCACATAAAATACAAGGTGCCACATGTATGGAACTCCTTTGAAACTGGTCATGGAAAAGGAGAGCACAATGGTGCTGGTGCATGCATTAAAACTGTCCTTCAAAGGGAAGAGATGAAGTTTATAGGTCCTTGCCTTCGAGACGCTGCATCTATAGTCCAATGGTGTGCATCTGTCATGGGAGAACAAGCAACAAGGAAACACTTAGTGCAAAGAATATTTTGGGAGGTGAAAAATGTGGACTGATCACAAACACCTCGGGTGAACACAGTGCATGGAACTCGATAGTTTCATTCAATTAGAAGCTCAGACAAATCGACCCTACAAATTTGGACAAGATTGAAGGCTTGCTTTTGCAGTTCCTGTAGCATCGATGAATGGGGTGATTGTGAGCATACATATACTGTTGATACATGGGATCGAGTGACACTTGGCACCAATTTCAACGAGGTTAATGAAATAGACCATTTGGAAGATGATCAGACACATATTTCTACAGACTATGATCACATATCGGATCTCATACAAGCAGGTACATGAGTAGTACTTAAATAAGAAAATGGATTTATGTATTGTTTACTCGACCTATGTAGAATTTAATTTATGTAGAAATTAGAAATGCAATACCTTATTTTCAAAATGTATTGTTAACTTGACCTATTTCCTTTCACAGGTCAGATATATGCAGTGGTTGCCCCAAAAAATAATGAATGGGGTTTTGACTATTGGTTGGCACATTGCTTAGAGGGGAAACAAACCCTTCTAGAACCTATTACAGATGATGAAAATATTGAATTCCCAACCAGCTCGATGGTTATAAAAGGGGAGTACTTGACACTTGCAGCACAACAGAAAAGGAAGGGTGGGTATGTATATCAGGATTATAGACCAGGAGCTATTGTATACCACTTCACCAACTTAGTAGTTGGTATAAACATCAAGCTGCGCACACTTTCTCACAAAAATAGGTCACATGTACGATACTTGCTACCTAATATAGAGCACAAAAGATTGATGGACACCATCGGCACTAGAGATGATCCGGATGGCCTACTTGTATGAGTGCATTGTCAGGTGTGTTATTTAACCTTTAAAGTGAATTCTGAAGCACAATTTCCATTATTTAGCCTTACTATATTCCCAATGTAATAAACCTGTGATTGACAGATACCATTCACAGACATAATATTATTTAGAGGATACTGGACACTATAAAGATGATCGTACAACCTCGGGTGATTTATCTATAAATCATGTTTGCACATTTTCATTGGGTTCTCTTTTCTTTCTTATGATGTTACTAATGTCTAGCCTTTCGTGTGCCTAGGATACAAACACCATCTACGATACATTGGAGGTGCCAAGAATGGTGTCTTTAGACACCACCAAATAGAGTTCGGAAAATAACAAGCTCTTGATTTGTTGAAATTTACATTTCTTGATGTTTTTAGTTTAATATACATTTAATTACATTACCATGTACAAATCAGAATCCAACTAGGCTTTCATACTTGCATGCACCAACTAGGCTTTCATGAACACCAATTTGCATGCACCAACTAGGGTTGACAAGGTATGAGATGGAACTAGGGTTTAGTGATCACAAATACTTGCATGCACCAACTAGGCTTTCATGAGTCACCAAGTTTCATGCTCCAATTAGGGTCAATAAAAGGTATGAGATGGAACTAGGGTTTGGTGAGCAATTATGCAAGTTAGGAGAAAGAACTAGAAACACATGATCACCAATACTTGCATGCACCAACTAGGCTTTCATGAGTCACCAAGTTGCATGCTCCAATTAGGGTCAAGACAAGATATGAGATGGAACTAGGGTTTGGTGAGCAATCATGCAAGTTAGGAGAGGGAACTAGAAACAAATGATCGCAAATACTTGCATGCACCAACTAGGCTTTCATGAGTCACCAAGTTGCATGCTCCAATTTGGGTCAAGACAAGGTATGAGATGGAACTAGGGTTTGGTGAGCAATCATGCAAGTTAGGAGAGGGAACTAGAAACACATGATCACCAATACTTGCATGCACCAACTAGGCTTTCATGAACACCGATTTGCATGCACACCAACTAGGGTTGATAAGGTATGAGATGGAACTAGGGTTTGGTGAGAAATCATGCAAGTTAGGAGAGGGAACTAGAAACACATGATCACCAATACTTGCATGCACCAACTAGGCTTTCATGAACACCAATTTGCATGCACACCAACTAGGGTTGATAAGGTATGAGATGGAACTAGGGTTTGGTGAGCAATCATGAAAGTTAGGAGAGGGAACTAGAAACACATGATCACCAATACTTGCATGCACCAACTAGGCTTTCATGAACACCAATTTGCATGCTCCAACTAGGGTCAAGACAAGGTATGAGATGGAACTAGGGTTTAATGAGCAATGACTTAATGAGCCAATTTAATACTCCAGGCCGCTGGTATTAGATACATAGCCATACCTACATGAAAGTATTAGTAAAAGTATACATGGGTTTGTAATATTATTATTCATGTTTATTTTTTCATATAGATGGTATAATGTTCCTGTCAATATTGAGTTATTTGGCATAGGTTGCAAAATTGCAAATATCATATAATTTGTGGTAATTGTTATGGTCAATTTTAAATATTCAATTATAATTATTAAGTTATAGAACTTGTTTGGAAGACACTATAATTATCTTAACATTTCAGAGTTCCGTGGATGTTAATCTTTTTAACCAAATTTTCTATATTGACTAAAAAATTTGCAAAGATCATGTAGTATTTTGTCTGCTATTATCTATCGGGGTATTTTGATGAGATGGAATTAGATGAGATGGAATTAGGCCCGTGGTGGAGCTGCCTTATCTCATGATCACACAATCACCAATACTTGCATGCACCAACTAGAAACACATGATCACCAATACTTGCATGCACCAACTAGGCGTTCATGAACACCAATTTGCATGCTCCAACTAGGGCTGACTTGAGGTATGACATGGAACTAGGGTTTGGTGAGTAATTTGCAAGTTAAGAGAGGGAACTAGAAACAAATGATCACCAATACTTGCATGTACCAACTAGGCTTTCATGAACACCAATTTGCATGATCCAACTTGGGTTGACAAGGTATTAGATGGAACTAGGGTTTGGTGAGCAATTTGCAAGTTAAGAGAGGGAACTAGAAACACATGATCACCAATACTTGCATGTACCAACTAGGCTTTCATGAACAACAATTTTCATGTTCCAACTAGGGTTACCAACGTATGAGATGGAACTAGGGTTTGGTGAGCAATTTGCAAGTTAAGAGAGGGAACTAGAAACACATGATCACAAATACTTGCATGCACCAACTAGGCTTTCATGAACAACAATTTGCATGCTCCAACTAGGGTTACCAAGGTATGAGATGGAACTAGGGTTTAGTGAGAAATCATGGAAGTTAGGAGAGGGAACTAGAAACACATGATCACCAATACTTGCATGCACCAACTAGGCATTCATGAACACCAATTTGCATGCTCCAACTAGGGTTGAATTGAGGTATGAGATGGAACTAGGTTTTAGTGAGCAATTTGGAAGTTAGGAGAGGGAAGTAGAAACACATGATCACCAATACTTGCATGCACCAACTAGGCTTTCATGAACACCAATTTGCATGCTCCAACTCAGGTTGACAAGGTATGAGATGGAACTAGGGTTTGGTGAGCAATTTGAAAGTTAAGAGAGGGAACTAGAAACACATGATCACCAATACTTGCATGCACCAACTAGGATTTCATGAACACCAATTTGCATGCTTCAACTAGGGTTACCAAGGTATGATATGGAACTAGGGTTTGGTGAGAAATTTGCAAGTTAAGAGAGGGAACTAGAAACACATGATCACAAATACTTGCATGCACCAACTAGGCTTTCATGAACAACAATTTGCATGCTCCAACTAGGGTTACCAAGGTATGAGATGGAACTAGGGTTTAGTGAGCAATCATGGAATGTAGGAGAGGGAACTAGAAACACATGATCACCAATAATTGCATGCACCAACTAGGCTTTCATGAATGCCAATTTGCATGCACCAACTAGGGTTGAGAAGGTATGAGATGGAACTAGGGTTTTGTGAGCAATTTGCAAGTTAGGAGAGGGAACTAGGGGTTTACTTCAACCAATTTAGGATTTGTAGGGTACATGATGTATGTTAGTATGGCAAGATGAATTAGTATCATAGGGTATTGTAGGGTATGATATGGTATATATTACACATGCATGCATGACTTAGTGTTAAATGGTACATATTGTTAGTATGTTATGTTATGGTACATGTTATTGTATGTTAGTATGGTATGATGTTAGTGTCGTAGGGTAATGTAGGGTATGTTATTGTGTGTTAGTATGGTATGATGTTAGTATCATAGGGTATTGTAGGGTATGATATGGTATATTACACATGTGCATGCATGACTTAGTGTTATGATGTTAGTGTATGGTATATTACAATGGTATGGTATGATGTTAAAGTACATGTTATGTTATGGTATGCTATTGTATGTTAGTATGGTATGATGTTAGTGTCCTAGGGTATTGTAGGGTATGTTATTGTATGTTATAATTGTATGATGTTAGTATCAATATTGTCTTTTTCTCCTTGCCTTCGCACAATGCAGAGCTAAATTTTTAGGTATCCTTGTGAATTGGGTTCAATTTCCTTTAGGTGAAAGTATCTTTGTGTCTCAAACCATCATTCATTGTTGTTGAAATTTTGGTTTGGAATTTGGTGAGAAATCATATAGTGTTGGTGAGTTTAGTCCCTATGTTTTTTGCCTTACCCTTCAAAAAAAATTTGGATTGGAAGCATCATCAAAGCTTTGCTCTATAGTGTGGTCATTTGGTTTCAGAACCTGACAAATGCTTTTAGTTTTATATTGCATGAGAAATTGAATTCGTTAGGAAATCACTTTGGGCTCTATTCCCTCATGGTTTAGTTAGTATTTAGAGTTGTTGGTAGTGAGGATATGGACGATCTGAGTTGTAATGAAAATTTTCATAGAGACATTTAAGATATTCGAAGAGTCCTCGAGTTCCATGAAGAACTTACCAATGGCTGCTAGGCATCCAAGCAACGAGACATCCATATTCTCAGTCACCACCAATGTTCATGGAAATGAACATTTTTTGCACCTTTCATAATGCCTCTATCATGGAAATTCTAGTACAATAGAAGCATCAAATCCAAATATTGGAGGAAAAATGTTGAAATATTAAAAAATATGATTGCAACCTTAGTAAATGCATACATGTATAACATCCAACCCAAGAATATTATGGAGAATTAAAAAAAAAGATATAATCCATAAAATGTAGGACGATATGGAGATATATAAATAGGAAAATCAAGCCACCATACCTAGTCATGATGATCCTCTCAACGAAAATGTTTTTCCATAAAATCTTCTTATGTTATGTTATGCAAATCTAGATTGATATTAAGGGTATTGTAGGGTATGATATGGTATATATTACACATCCATGCATGGCATATTTTTATGATTGTTAGTGTATGTAATTTACTTAGTGTATGGTATGGTTATGATGTTAAAAAGTTGAGGATAGCCATAATGTTAAAAAGTTGATGAGTCGTAAATTCTTCCTTTAAGTATTGGAAATTCATTTAAGTTAGCACACATGCACGAACCACACATATCATTATATCACATAGGTGAACCACACATATCATGTTCCAAGATCAAGTCAACCATATATGTATAAATTTGAACCTTGCTTTATATTATATATGTATAGCAATACTGTTACAAAAATTGCCATGCCACATGGCCATAATACAAAATAGAGGATCAAAAAGTACATCTGTGTGTACATATGAACAAAAAGTTACATCTATGTATGCCCCCTATACATTTATTCTAGTTATCCCCCCTTTTGCTGCCACTGCCAGAGTCTTCATAGAAGTGTAGCTTTATTTTTCGACTGCTCACTGGTGATCCCCATCGCTGAACAAGAGGGATAGGTCGCATCAGTGGAGACTACAGAAAAACCAAATTTTGTAAGTTAATTTACCAACCTTTAAAAATTCTATGTACATTTGTTCAAATTCCAAAACCAAAATAACATTTCTACTTACTGTATGTGAGTAAGTAATCATGGGTCCTGGTGCCTTACTAGCAACGAACTTGATTGGGTGCTCTTCTTGCACCACTTGCTCACTATCAAGCTGCATAATATATATATATATGCCAATGTCAACAAATATACATGTACCTTGGGGGGGAAGAGGGTCACCAATTTGGGTCTCTTCAAGCACCAAATTAGAGAAAGATATACACAAATGTACAAAGAAAGCGATCTACATAAACATACCTGCTGGCTGGTCAAAGGTGGGCCACCGGTTTGGTGCTCTTCATGCACCGGTGTCTCACTAGGGGCCTGCATATAAAGTAACATATATGTCAATTTCATATAAAATAGTGAATTAGAGACATATATACTACCTGGAAGGAAAATGATGTTATCAAAGAAAGCGAAACATACATACCTGGCTGGGGGGAAGAGGTGGGTTGACAACAACCTCACTTTGGTGCTCTTTAAGCACGACTGTCACAATAGGTTCCCGCATAAAGTAACATATGTCAAAGCGATACAAGTAAAATGATTTTTCCAAAGAAAGCAAAACATAATTAAAAGTATATAATTAAAATCATATTTCAAATAATACCTATGTCTAGGAATCTACCTCTACATAAGAGGGAATATGCTGTGATACAATATACTCATCCTGGACAACCTACATAAAACATGTTGTATCAAAATTAGGATACATATTGAATGTTACAATCTATACTACAAATATGTAAATAAAGTTGACAAATTAACAAGTATAGTTCTTACCCCTATTGGTGAAGAACCAAACCCATAAGCAATATTGACAGCCGCATCAATGTTCGCAACGTTGATCGAAAGACTATGTGACTTTGGTGTGCCATGGGACACCAGCTGTATATTTGTTCACATAATTTGTTAGATAATTAAATAGAAATAAATTGCGAAACAATTGAAAATTTTGACATGAAACAAAATATAATATGAAAATAATGAGTTTTACTTACAAAGAGAAGTGATCCATCATCTCGGAATTCGGAAGCAGGGCCATAGCATATGCCTCCACACGATGTGCAAGGGTGTGGAGTAACACGATGCTCTAAAGACTCTGCATCTCCTGTGTGATCTGTAGATGGGCCTGCCTTAGAAGTGCCAGCCCCTTGGTCTACATTGCCTTGGACATCAGTCCTATGTTGAAGCAATGTATCTGCCATGTCAAATAATGCCTCCCGTGTATTCTCAATCACAGGACCTGTAGGAGGATATAGCCGAGGGGGTTTGGTGTGCGTGGTGGGCATGGCACACGGTTATGATTCATCCTGGCACCTTCCCTATCTTGGGGCATCCCATGACCAACACCCTGGTTGCCTAAGAGATCGAAGTAGTTAACATGTTTCCCTAGGATGAATTCTGCATACAACTTCCTAAGGAAATAAAATGGGATGTCCCTATTCCCATGGGGGTCTTCATCGAAGACCATATACCAACAATCCATCCAATTGGACTTTATATTTGGTTCAATGCACCAGTCTATGGAAATGTGTGGTCGACTGGTGGGTGGAACCAATCCGGTGCTAGGGTCCTGGAATAATGAAAATAACTAGTGGGTGAATCCACGGACCTGGGTAACACTTTTTGGCAAGCGGATTTCGGCAAATGCAAAAAAACGCACCTCGACCGAGGTTTTTTTAAGCCCTCGGTTGAGGTATTTATTAACCCTCGGTTGAGGTCCTAATACCTCGACCGAGGGTTAATAAATACCTCGACCGAAGTATTAACTCGGTCGAGGTATTAACTCGACCGAGGTATTCATTCACATAATTGAAACATAACATTATTGAAATTGTCATTTCTTTGCTTATTCAGTGATTTGGTTCATAGAATTTTATTGGAAACATGATATATTTCTCTCTAACTCTTGCAAATCACTAGTTGTTTTTTCATTTAGAAAATAGATTATAAGCTTCAAGTCTTGTTCTTAATATTTATATCTCTAGTTTATTTTATCCCTTATATCATGACTTCACATTTTGCCTTATTATTGTGCATTTTCCCAAGAATTTGTAGTATTATAATGGCATAAAGTGGCCTTGGTGATTTCTTATTATTCCTCATAGTCTTACAAGTTAATAATTTGATATGGGTAGAGGAGTCATATGTGTAGATTTGTAGATATGGGTAGAGGAGTCATAGGAGTCATAGATTTGATCAATCATATCTATGACTCCTATGACTCCAAGACCCATTTCTACAAATAAACATAAATGACTCTTCTTTTTATTTCAGACATCAACTCTAAAAAATTGTAATGACCACCTACGCGTTTGCCTTTAAATAGAAAATTACATGACTAGGACCTCGACTGAGCTAATACCTGGGTCGAGGTATTAACAAGACCTCGACCGAGGGTTTTTTAAACCCTCGGTCGAGGTATTTACAAACCCTCGGTCGAGGTCCTATTAATACCTTGACCGAGGTATTTAAATACCTCGATCGAGGGCTTAAAAAAACAGACTTAGCCCACATTCAAGCAAATGGAAAATTTCTTGTGCCTTGCAGAGGTGTAAACCCTGCCATTTCTAGTACATAACTGAGCGGAGTTGATACCGATAAATTCACCAACGAATCTTCTATCCATTGAGGTATCATACACGCATTTTGGCATTCATATGATATTTATTTTTTAATTACTTCTAAAACTTATACTTAGAAAACCACACTGCAACTTCGAAGCAGCTCAAAGAAAAATCCGCAAAGTTAAAAATACACAGCCAAAAAATTCTTAAAAATGCACACATCACATATCGACGTGTCCTCTTCAAAAGGGTATCTTTGGTTTTTCAATTTTTGAAAAAATCGAAAAAATTCCTTTACGTGGACAAATATGTGTTTAAAACGATGCTGAAATCGAATGTGGTCACTTTCGAAAAATAATAAATAATTGTATAATGCGAAAAAAATTAACAAAAAAATATGCACATCACACTGCATTTTATGTAGATCATGCTCATATATTTAATTTTTTTAAATTAATAATGCAAGATTAAATTACTCTATGTGGACACGAGCCACTTATTAGCTTCTTCAAATTTTTAAGGTCACACAGTTCATTAAATGCAAAAATTCACACATTAAATGACATCGGAATATTTTAAAAAAAATATCACTATGAAGTCAACATAATATTCTACAATTTGTTTTTTTACTGCAAGTCGAAATTCACATGGAATATATGCGTTTTGAGGGCTTCTATCTAGCACATGAGTAAAAAATCAGGTTTTCATCACCAAATTTGGCCAAAAAGTGTTACCCATCTTCATGGAATCACCCTAGTCTTTTGTAATTTTAAGGGCTTTGATGTCTTTATAACTCAATCCATCGGAGTAGTATTGCCTCCTGGATTCTCTGTACGAGGTAATGTTGTACAGAGCTCCTTGGGCTTCGAAAATTGTGTCTGTTATTGTGTCCAATGCATCGGCTAAAGACTCTCTCAAACGATCCCCCCCCTAATAGATGAGCTAAGGTGCCTCAATGACTCCAAATGCGCAATAATCTGTGAGTTTCGATCTTGTTCCCCCTCCGGGTTTGGGTTTGGGTTAGGTTTTTGTGGGTTATTAGATGGTGGGTTTTCCACCATTAGAGGAAATTTGAGGTCTAAAATGGGCCTCCTAAGGAAAATAATAAAATAATAGTTAAAACAATAAAATAATAGTTAAAATAATAAAATAATAGTTATTAATTTTGGAGGAAGAACGAAGAAAACTACTTTTTTTGTTCGTATTTTCGACATATCTCCCTGTGGTTTTACTCAAAATCCAAGCGGGAGCTCTCATTGGATGCAGAATTTAATTATGCATCCAACGAGTACCCACACTGCATACTTTTAACGGACCTCACTGTCGCAAAAATAAGAAATACCTGAAAAAACGTGATGATGACATCATCATCATGTTTTTTTAGGTATTTATTATTTTTGGGGTAGCGGGGTCCATCAAAAATATGCAGTGGGGGTACTCGTTGGATGCGGAATTAAATTCCGCATCCAACGAGCTCTCTGGCTTGGAATTTGAGTAAAACCACGGGGAGATATGTCGAAAATACGAACAAAAAAAGTAGTTTTCTTTTATGACAAATATGTCAATTCAACCATTATGGTTGACTCATTTTATTGAAATTCTATTGGTTCCTGAATTCTGACTTGCAAAATTTATTGTTGGTGCGTTTTCTTATAAGGCCCATTTTAGACCCCAAATTTCCTCTAATGCATTGTGTTGTTCATTTGTGTTGTCTGTTAAGATTTAAACAAAAAACTATAAGTTATTTTACTTTTAATCATTCTTTGATTGAACATTCAATTTTTTTAAAAATTTGTTTAAAATAATTATAAAAACAATGAAATTATGGAAAAAATTAAAGAATTGAAGACTAAGTGAAAAGGATAAGAGAATTTACCTGCCATTCGAGCCAATCCACCTCGAACTCGACCTTGAAAAGATAAAACGCAAATCGCTTATGCGCTATTTTGCCCTTGCGATTTTTCGCTGTCCTGATCCTGTGCAAATGATATTTGAGGGGCCTGCGGCCTCTGTTTTATTTATTTTTTTACTTTTCAATATCGCATATGCGATATTGTAAATGTGAAATAATGACTTCGAAGGTAGGGGAAGTGTTGAATAAAAATTATTAAGTTTTTCATGGTTAATAGTAGTTCCATAGGAAGCCGAGAATTATCTTGATATCTTCAATTTCACAAATATAAGGAGTTGGCTCTTCATGGATCTTGAGGACTTAGAGTTTCTTTTCATTAATTGATACCAAATTCTTTTTTCTAATCCCTCATCCATTAGGCTACAAAGGAAGGATGAGAGAAGGTCTTGTTGATTATTTCCTCTATAAGGAGAAAGGTACAAGAGGGAGATCCATTCACCATGATTGAAAACAAGTTTCATGAGGTCAGGGACAAAATATAGTTTGTCTAATTCATAGAGAATCTAAAGGAAATAAGAATTTATCTACTATATTGCTAGTATAATCTATCAAAAGCCTTTTACATGTTGAGTTTAAGAAGAATACTTGGTTTTTTTGTTGTCTCGAGGGAGTGGATGAATTCATGTTTCATTATGATTCCATCCAATATATTCCGACCTTCTACATATCCCATTTGTTCAATTGATTTTAGCTGAGTCATGGGAGGGTTAAGTCTATTCGAAATAACTTTCTAATGATATTGTAAATGAAATTGCAAAGCAATATTGGTCATAAATTAGCGGGAGTGTTGGCATGATCCTCTTTGGGAAATAAATATAAGAAATGTTGGATTAAAGGTGGATAGGACCCCTACTAATCTCTTAAGTTCTTATACCACTTCCTGAACTTCATTCTTGAGTATCTTCTAACAGTGATGAAAAAAATACGTGGTGAACAAGTCATGGATATTTTCCTGTAGGCATTTCCATGACCTCTTGCTCCACCTCATCCATTGTTATTTTCCTTATTATTTAGTCATTATGCTCCTCACTAACCAAATTGGTTATGTGATAAGTAATCTAAATAATGTGTTGCATGTTCTCTCCTTCTAGATCGGTGATCAAGGTGGAGTAGAAATTACTTCTAGCTCATGTTCAATGTATTTCCATTTAGTGAGGTTGTTTTCTTGAATTCTTTGGAAGGAGGCTATTTTATCGTGTTTATGATGTTGTATAATAGAGTTGTGAAAGAATCTATAGTTTTTGGCCCCTTTTTTAGCAACCTGACTCTATTTCTACCTCCATGGGGTGTCTTCTTTCCATTCTCTAATTCCTAATTGGGTCCTTAGATCCATTTATTCCTTCTTAATTTGTCCCGAACTTCCCTCCGTGATCATATATTGTTAAAGCCAATCCATTTTATCATCTAGCTCTCTTTTAGATACAAATATGTTCCCAAATATTTTCTGCTTATATATTTTCAGCCTGTTTTGAGATTTTTTAGTCTTTGTTGAAAATAATACTTAAGACCCCCCTCGTTATGTATGCTTCTTGCCACCATTTAAATATATTGATTTTGATTCCTATATGATCAAGAAAAAAAATTCTCAAATAGAAATAGTCTATTTTTAGTCATCTATCCCAAGTCAATCTTGAAGTTAGCTAGACAATGATTAAAGCCTACACATGGTGAATAGAGGAGGCTTCCATAGTCAAGCTATGGATCATTGATATTTCAAATATTAGGAACCTTTCCAAACAAGAAGAAACCTAGTGATTTCCAGGTTGTTTGTTATTTCACACATGTGAAATCCATGAACTTTATCAATGTAGTTTACTAGTTTTAAAACTTGAACCGTGTCTTCCACATCCATTGTGATCATTTGACAATCATTCCAACAATAATTTTCTATCCTATATAACGATATATCACATATGCGATATTTAACATTTACAAAACACATATGCGATATATCGCATATGCGATACGTTTTCACGAACCTTAGCCTTGTGTTTGGGCTCGGGTTATTACGAACGTACCATCAATAACACACATGCGTTCTTGATTTGCACTTTGGAAGTGCGTTTCTGATTTTTTAAGTGGCATCAAAAAGTGGAACCAACTTCGTGCGAGCGCCCTATAATAAATGTTAATGGTCCTTCATGGAATACTTTACCACATTCTAACCTTAATTACAATTAAACTTAATTGATATAATTCATACATAATTATTTAACACTTATCAACTAGTTAACATTAGTCTCAATAAAATTAATTAATAATCATTAACAATAAATTGACATTTGTTATTCAAGTTAATAGTAGTCTTATCAAAACTAATTAGCGTTTATTTAGTGATGACAACAAGTAATAATTAACCTTAATCATGACTAAACCGTTTATTAATAAATTGACAAAATTGTTTCAATTCATAACTTAATAAGTGATAATATTATAATGTAACTAGTCAGAATTACAAAACATCGATGCGCAATCTTAATGGTACACCAGATGATTCATACAACATATGTAGACGAGCTATGTAAGTGTAGCTAGTACTTACATACATTGTGTAGGTACACTAATAATATTCAACCACACATCACGCATAATCATACAAGATATTATCTGTAGGTGGATATTTAAACACGAAACGTCGATTTGTTTTCATCAACTTAGATCATAATTACCTATGAAACAATCATAATATATTGAGATACACACAAGAATCAAGCAAATGTTTCAACACACATAATTAATTATGTTCCCCCCTAAAACTTCCACAACATTCCTATATGCCTACTTCCTCCTTTCTAATTCACAACTAACTTCCACATCCTATCCTTCCTTTGTTGGGCTACCCTGGAGTGTCAACTACATGACTTAACTTGAGTTAGAATCCGTAAGAAAAAGTGTTGACTCCATCAACCAAGCTTCCCCAACATGCACCCACTAGTCATCATCACATACCTTGGGGAGCGTGTCGTAGCACAACCTCCCATGACTTTGGGTTTCAGGGATAAGCGGTGGGTAATGCCTCCACCCCCCTAATGGAACAAGGGACTATGTCTACATTGACATAGTGACTGCATTGCGACTTTTGTACTCAAGTTTTGTCATCGAATAACCAATTTGGGTAGTTGAGTTTCCTAAAACCCCACACCATCCCACACATCATGATAATTACAATAATCATACATAACAATAAATATTTATTCTCATACCAATTCTCTTTTGAAATTCATACCATTGATGCACTTCCATTTTGTAGGGCGTAGCTATTCCTTAGCTCTTCAAAACCTATTGGTTAGTCTCATAACAAAATGTCGTGCAACGTTTGTGCAATCATTGCCATGTATACATATTTCATTAATACTAACAACATTGTAATCATTCTTGCATCATGCATCTAATATCATAATCGTTTATTTGATACATAAATTTAAATTGATATTCACGTGCCATCATTTATTAAATTTTGCATGCTAGAGATATAATCAAAACATGAACACGGTTCAGAATATTAACATTAGTCATATACATGTAAATTCAACAAAATAATAAGTCCATAAATCCATTGTGTCATCAAACTGACAAAATTGCACAATAATAAGCAAATACAAACAAATAATGATGGTTCGAATAATAAAGTGAAAATGGGGCATTACAGTTTTTCCTCCAATTCGACTTGCCATGTTCCTACTCGCTATTAATTTTTGTTCAACTAACTTACACTTGTTTGACTTTTCTCTAACAAACCGCAAAACCATGTTCCAACAAATGGGTTAGAGCCTTCGTTAATTTTGCTCAAAGGTGAGCCTAGGTTCATCTTTTCTTTACATTGGCTTTAATATCTACTTGCAAGTAAATTATATAAAACTCACATAAATGGTAAAATCCAAATGGTTTATTTTTTCATGTCATAGCCATCATGTCAACATTATAGCAATAATTATACGTGTTACCCATAATCCATACAATGTAAACCTATTTCATTTATTTTTTCTTTCAAAACTTCATGCCACTACAACAATGATAACAATATATCAAGACATATGTCTTCCACCATATGAAAAATGTAAACCCAAATTGCTTTGTTTTTTAACGAGAGCCACGAGGACATTGCCACCAACTTTACTGCAAGCTTTGAGCATGAGTTTTTTTAATATATATAAGTAAATTGTAAAGTATAAGAATATAAAAATGATTCAACAAGGATCGATACACCAAAAAGTTTGAAATATTATTATTATTTTTTTATATAGATCAAAATTGTTAAAATTTATTATATTGATTATTTTTTTTAAGTTAAATTGAAGTATTTAATTATTAGATATGCATATATTGATATGGGTTTTGGAGTAAAATCTAAAGTTGTTTTTGTTTGATTAAGACTTTATTATTTTTCTCAAACAAACAATTATTCAATATATTGATGGAGTGAAGATTATCTTTTAGAGATCAACCTCAATTTGAAGGCAACTAAATTATGCTAAATTTTGTCACATATATATACACAGGACAACAATATAATTGAAAAAATCCAAATAATAACATATTTTAATTACTATATAAAATTGTTATCAATAAATTAAAACTATATTTGTTAAATTATTATATATATATAAAATATTTGTAATGACATAAATATTGGATTTGAAGTTTATCTACTCATTAACTTAAGTGGAGCATTTTATTAAACTTTAAAAAAATATGAAATAAATAAATAAACATATTTAATTATTAACTAACAAATTTAAATTTATATATCAAATTGTTATTTTTTATAAAAATAAAAAGGTTCATTTTAATTCATTTAAAAATTATAATTCATTTTTATTTTTAAATTGAGATAATATAAATAATTTTAAAATAATAAAATATAATATTTCATATTCTCAAAATATAATGCTATGAGAATACGAACCAAACAAATTCTCAGGCCGTACACCTCTGTAATATTTTGAAATTGTAATGTTTGACATAATTTACAAATTTTGTATTAAAATAAATATTTTATCTCCTTTTTATTGGCGTCGACTTGATGACGTCCACCCTCGGGCTTTGGAACCTAGGGTGTAGCGGTGTGCTGACCTCAAGTTTCTGTGTTTTGCATTAATAATGGCAGTGGATTGCAACTGTGAGTTGTGTATTTTGCATTAATGGTGATAATGCATATCATTTCAGTTCCTAACACACATTTCAAAATCTTTGAATAGTTATAATATCAGAGGTGGAAAACACAAAACCTGATAGACATCAACCTCTGGTTACCAATAGTAGTTTAAATAAATATGCTGCTTTTCATACACAGATTCGATTCGAGGGAGGAGGAGGCGTCCCTCCCGTGAGAACCTCAACTCTTCCACGCAAGGGAAGGGTTGCGGTTGTGGGTGGTCGAGGAGGATATTGAAGACAATAGGTGCACAACACAATTGCGAGTATTCAATGAGATAAACCATAAGGATTCGAGAAGTATTGCCAAATTATATCGCTCAACTGTGGACTCTTTCATGTGAAACCTCCTCATGATCAGCCATCCTAGATCCCGTTGTTCCATCGCATATGGAGAACCTATTATGTTATGGGTGACTGCCACATAAGGTTTAACTATTGGAAGACTAAGTAATAAATGAGTTCATTTTTTTCCCTTTCAGTATGATCATATAAATAAAGAAAACACTATATTGTATCTATAAATGAATTTATGCAAGATAACCATGTGAACTAAGTAAGTTTATCTCATGTTCATGAATATATACCTGTGAATGAATTTGAAGACACAAACATTTCGTCTATATTTTGTTGATTGATCTAAAACTGTTTATTTAAAACTAGTTTCAAGGACAAGAAAAATAGAAAGAATTGAAAACATTTTATTCCAAAATCTAACCAATCGAATTCAAAGTATCTATAAATGAGTTTGATAACTCTACTGCATCCCATGAATGAAATGGAATCAATTATTGTTCCAAAAGTTGGTGACTCCAAAGAATCGAATCAATATTTTATTGCTTAAGCTATTTCAATCACTACAAAGTAATGAACTGTGAAGGACACTCAATTATTGCAATCTGTAATAAAATCAATTGAATATAAATTAAAGAATAGAACGTGGAAGATGGAATTACAAAATGTTAGTCTGGATAGTCTCCCAACACAATAGGCATGCATATTGCCACTCTCATACAAAATTACAAATTGTATGAGATTAGTTCATTGAAAATACGCTTCCCTAATGAAAAATGATAATTAGGTCTAAATTGGGGCGTTATTTTTGGTGTGTTACAGAAAACCGACGATGGAAAGACTATAATTTACAACAACCCATTAGAGGGCAACATATCACTGCCATATTATTGTAGTTCGCTAAATTTGTTATTTAATAATTTATAGACTACATCATATTCATGAATATTCTACTCAAACTCTGTACATGCCATTGCAATCTGTTAAATCTAGAAGCAACTTTACTCTAGATTATTTAGAAGCAGCTTTACTCTAGATTACTCTATCAATATTTTATCAACTAATAGATAAAGCATTTAAGCTTGTTTACTTTGGTTGAAGAATGAACTTTAGTGATAATATAAATAATTGTCATTTAGGATTTAAAAAAATGAGAATATTTTCAATTGATTAAAGGTTAATTGAATTGCAAATAGTTTTAAAATTGTATAGCTGGCATGTAGATTTATTGAGAAAAGAACAATAAAACAATTTCTCATATTGCTTAAGAAAGTACTCAAATAAAAGCAGTGAGATGATATGCTATGTATGAAGGAAAAAGAGCTTGTAAGCGAGGAGAGGCTACATGAATATAAGATTAATTCTATAAGATTATATTTACAATAATTAACAAAGAATGAAATGAAGATGATAAAGACATCTCAAGTATAAACTCCCAAAAATTTTGAACTCATATTGAACTGCATCAATACATCTTGATGAATATTTTATAAACAAAATCAAGTGACTGAAAATATAATCCCCATAGACCAACATGCATCGAATAGATATTTGAATTAATTTAAATCACATTTCAAATTATTTTTTGAAAGAGCATGCAAGATGACTAATCTAACATGCTATCATAGGAATTGACTAGAATGTCATAGTGAAAAGTTTATTATTCTAGAATGCTCTTGTAATAGACTGGAATTAGTCTTCAGAGGGATACTCACTTATTTCAAAAGGAATTATAGTGAATTGTGCCAGTCTAATGCCCGATTTATGCTTACTGACTTGGCCATAAGAGAGTATCCTTGGTTGTGGCTTCTCGTGCCAATTAAAAAGGCATTTTGAATGTCTAATGGTGCAAGGAGGTCATATATGAATTGAATCTAAAAAGGTGGTTATGGGCATGGTTAAACTCGGCATTATTATTCTTTCATCTATTAAACTAGATCATGTGAAGGATGCTTTCAGCAAGAAGTCTTAAATATAGATCACTAATCTATTTATATATTAATGGTATATCTTGAACAATAATAACATGAAAATTGCTTATAAATGATATCCACAAATACAAAAGGACTTGTCCACAATGAAATAAATATAAGAGAAAAATAAAGAAGCTACATAAAAAAATAGTCATCTACCCAACAAATCAATTTTTTATTCTAATGGTATTTAAATGATACTAGTGAGGCAATTCCTCCTTCAAATACACTTTATTCATTACATTGCTTCATTCTTAAGAAAATTAGATGGAATAAATTTAAAATCAGAAGATGATTGATGATATCTTTGTGTTAGAAATGTGTTGAACGTGACCACTATATCTAAGGCCATATCTAGTTTTTTCATGGACAACAATAACCTTAACTAATCTATTAGTTTCCTAGAAGTGTACTTGAGACAGTGAGAAAGGTGTAACAATGTACTGAGATTGTGAGATGCGTAAGCTTTAAAAAATCATTGTATGCTTTGAGCAAATATTATCTTGAATTTTTTTGTGTGTGTTATATATATATATACTTTCCCTAACAGGTATTTGCAATGAAATAGGGAAATTTATATGCTGCAACATAGGAATTCACATTTTTGAACTATATATATATAAAATAAAGTAGCTTTCCAATGGTTGGTGGTAAATTGACATTATGTTTTCATCATCATCGTGGTCACGGTTTTGTTAGATTGATTGGATAATGAGTTTTTCAAAATGAATCCACCATTAATTCACCTAGTCATCTAGGCAATGCAAAGGGCATATTGTCTTAATAGTTTTCTATAGATGCCTAATTGACCTAAATTCCAATGGAAAATGCTTATAAACAACTTCATAGATAGACTGTATTTGACACACATCTTCCAAAGGCATGAAAGAGTTGGAATCATTTAGAAAATGATGCTAATGGTTGTCAATGATGTTGAAATTTGTTTGTTAGGAGGCAACACATAATGAAAATAAAAATAAGCTGCACGATTTCTTTAAATGAAGGCCAAATTATGTTATGTAAAGGCGTGAATGGACGAGAATATTTGTGAATAGATTTAGTGCATAAGGATGTCAAATGTGGCCTTATATAGAGGCACATTAGGGCCCACAATTCTTTCTTATGACCTACGAGATGCCGCCTCAAGAAGAGGATTCCAGAGAATGTTTTTCCGTTCGATTTCATGCTGAGGTGAGTATTTTTGTCACCTTTTGTTGAAAATTTAAGTTTTTTGATCGACACAGGAGTGCTTTTGGCTCAAGTTGTAATGGAAATGGCGGATAAACGAGTTTTATTTGTTTGATGGTTCTTGGAAATATTCATGCACAACTTATGCTGATGCTAATAATGTTGAGTTGCAATCAGCTCTTGTTCTCTTCTCGTGCATCAACACCACCATCCAATCCAAATCTGTTAGTGTCTATGATTGTGGATGCTGAGAGAACAACTGCAAGATGATATGCTTACATTGTAGTTGGAGGAGGGACAAATGGGTGCCCTCTCACAACAACACTTTGGGATAGTTGGAATTCACTGTAAAAATGTTTCTATACACAGAATATTATAGATTCATTCATTTTTGAGTTTGGTATGCACAGTAAAAACATTTTACTGAATTTCTTAGTAAATTTCAACAAATTATTTTAGGAATTTTATATGCAATTTCAGGATCATCCTATTACAAATATATATCTGTTCATAATTAAAAAAAATTCAAGAATTCTACACACACCATCCTTACACACTGATACTGAAGTAAACCCAGTTCGATATTCATTCCATCACAGATATATACATTTCAATAATTTTCTTATCGAAGATGCTTGGGAAATGAGCGGCCTGTGAAGATCCCTACTGCTCCCACTGCAAGGTTACCAAGATTACCATACACACACAAAAGAGAAGATAAATATTACCGTTCTTTCTTAGAAACGTTATCCGAAGCATTCTCCAAAACCCACGAGGACTAGCAAATGCAATCATTACATAAAAACCCTCGACCACATTTAATCTAATCACACCATTATCTGTATTAAGCCATATTTTTCATACCATTCTTCTTATGTAACTAAAAATGTTGTTGGAAGTCACGATCTACGGGATGTTTTACCAAAAAATTAAAACTAAAGCCATATCATAACCCATACAAATTATTTATAAAAAAATAGAAAAAGACCAGCAAATCCAAAGCTATATTCTGATGCCCCTAATAAACCCTTCAAGGCTTTCGAATATAGCATGTATACTCACAATTTTAAGCTCATGGAACAACTCTTGAGTGGATGGTCAGATGTATATCCAATGTATATATTTATTGTAAAAGAGCAAAAGTAATCCTCAACTCAAACAATGGCATCCACTCTGTGTTTCCATGTGTTTACTTTCCAACCTCTATATTAAAACTTAAGCGGTAGAAACTAATTCACATAGATAAAAACTATATATATAGTTCTCAAATTAACTTGTCTAACTAAATTTACAACTCAATGAAGAACTCAAACTATAACTTCCCCTCCCTCTGACCTTTATAAAGAGAGGAAGTTATAGTTGTAGTATTACTATAACTACCTCTCCCTACGAACTTAATTTCCCCTCCCGACTCCCTTTATAATGCAATGAATGATAGATTTCCCTTCCTACGACCTTTATAAAGGGAGTATTACTACATATATTAAGTAACAAATAGAAGTTCAATTATTCATCCCTTGGTTGCCATGTGTTTACATTCCAATCTTTGTAGTAAAACATATGCGATAGAGACTAATTCACATGGGTAAAAATAGTCAAGTGAAATATATATAGAGAGGATTGGTCATTCTTTTCTTATATTTTTGAAAATTAGGAAACTATTGTTGAATTATTGTAACTTTGAAAAATATTCTATATGTATTTTTAGTGGTCCCCGATGTTCCTACCGGGAGAATCACTTGTATTTCTTTATACCCCGATGTTTCTAATCAGGCTAACTAATAAGAGTCATGAGGAAGTCTCCTCCATTGTAAGTTGGGTGATTAGTACCCCAGTTGTGGTTACTTGAGCCTACAAGATTAAATTAGGATTACTCGAGCCTGCATAACGGATTTAATTATTAAGTGAACGAAAGAATATAAATAGAGGCGAGGTGCTTTTCATTTGAACACACTCATAGTCACTTGTGTAGCGCATTAGAGAGAGAGAGAGAGAGAGAGAGAGAGAGAGAGAGAGAGAGAGAGTTGTAGCTGGAGAAGGAGGAGGATCACTCTTTGGTTTTACCTTTTATCTTTTTGGGGCATCTATATTGAGGAAGATTTTGCTGGGTTTTTTCCCTTTAGGGTTTTCCGAGGATAAATCTTTGTGTTCTTTTTTGTGTGGTTGTGCTTGTCTATCATTTAGTGATATTTTGGCTTATGGTTATGCTGTTATGATGCTAAATGTTTTAAGATATGATATAACCATTAAAAATTCAACATGGTATCAGAGCCACCCTGAAAGAAGACACTGTGTAGCTCTAGAAGCTAGGGCTTCTTAATTTTTGGGTCTCTCTCCACAATCCATCAGCAAAAGAAGTCTAGGATCACTCTCCATTGAAGGGTGCATCTTTCTGTCGAAGCAGAATTTGACGTCGGGCATTTTCAGTTTTTGCTGCGGGAAATTAGGGCTTTTTACAGAAGAGGAATTTTTGAGTGAGCCCGGTATAGGATTAATATCCTCATAAAAATCAAATTTTAGAGACCCGGGTTGAGATTTTTGGTTGGGTGAAACTCCGGGAAAGTCAAACCCTAGTTTGACCTCGGGCCTGGAAAACCCTAAAATACTAAAACCGATAGTTTTGGTAGATTCGCTATATATCGATAGTGGATAAGGCTCAGGTGCCTAAAATTTCACAGGTAGAAGATAAATTCTTTATGTACACTATGTCCAAGTTTCAGACTCAGATTTTCTATATTCTATGAGATATGATTCCTCCAATTTAGGGTTCTAGCCTCTCCCAGGATTCATCCCTAAATAGGACACCTGAGGAGAATTGTTATATCTAGGGCTATGAAGTTCCAAATGAAATTTCTCAAGATGTTATAGAAAGGGAACGGATTTTAATTTCTATGGTAAGAATTTCAAACCCCGAAGAGGAAACAATGACATGTGGAAGTCTGTACAAGTTCGCTCTTCTGAATAGTCCTGAAATGAGCCACCTTGGGAAAAAGCGCATAAGTTCCAATTGGTAAAACCAATTCTGCTCTAAACCGTGGTGTTATAAAGAGGACATGCGAGGATACCTCAATATGAAATTTAATACACATAAAAGCAGTAATTTCGGAGATACCGCAGAAACAATATCAAGAATTCTACAGAAGAAACTGAAGAAAACTAGGGCATCAGATATTTTGCAATTCTGATCATAGCTTTGGGAAATGAACATGCTGCTTAGCTCGCCTTTAGGAGGAACATATTTCTATCCAATTAGATTTGAAAGATTCCAAGTTTTAAAAATTAGGGTTTCTTTGACAAATCCTAGATGAGCCAGATCCAGAACCAGGACGAACACCTCAAACCGGTAAGATATAATCTTTTCCCATTTACATTTGAGGTTCTCATTTCAAAATGACCTAGCACCCCAGCTTGATGACAAGCTTGGTAAAGCTGAAAAAACTTAAGAGCATGGAAGCATATGATTTCACTGTTTCTTGAAATGAATTGGATGCCTACATAAGCGGAGATGTTCCAGTTCCAAAGGGAGATGAGGCTAAAGCCTTACACAAGAAGAAACTCGACTCATAATAAGAGAAGAGAAGATGGGAGCAACTGAAGATCAATCGCTCATGATTCAAAGAAGATCCCTCAATCGATGAGGAATATGAAGAACTAAATTCTTAAAGAACCTCTTATCTATCTTATCATTTGGATAAGAAATGATGATGTCATGAATGAAGAAGATGATGAAGCATAAGGATCGAGAAGGAGTCTACCCATGAAATAAATAAAAGATAAGTATTCAATTGTCATTTCATGATATCGTTTCAAGTTGATGTATTATGCATGATAGAATGTTTGCATTAATGACATGCATGTGATGGGTAAGTAACTCATGGTGCTATACAACTCTCCATTGCTATTTATCTAGAATGAAACCTCTGACATATTGGATTAGTGCACAATCTCAATGATGTCATATTGGCTAAACAGTTGCATGATGCATAAGAATTTGTCGTTATGCATATGAATTGATTTTAACCATGCAACTGGTGCATTTGAATTGTAGGAAAAGTCCTATACAATTGCATACAAGAAAAGAAAGACGTGAATTGTTCCAAAGAACAAGTGATGACAATTCAAGATTCACTCCAATAAATATGATTCTGAAGCTCCCAGGGTCAGAGACACCGCGGCAGAAGAAAGTGCTTCAAAGAGCGGTAGATCCACCTCGAATGATGAAGACCTTGGGTACGAGAGAACTCAAGATGAAGAAAAGTATGGAGAGACTTCCAAGAGGCTTTGGACACACTCTAGTTGTGTAACAAGGTTGGGTAACATCATTGATGCTAACCTTTCCAGCTATGAAAGAAGCTATGATCAAAGAGTAATAGTTGATCATGAGGAATGATGTCTACAATATGGTTTTGAGACTTGAAGGGAAGTCCGTAGTGACTTCCACATGGATTTACAAGAACAAGTGTACAAATCAAGGTGGGTGGTTTGCCTAAAAAAGAGTAGAATATGGTATGATATACTCTTCTCACCAGACACACTTATCCAGTAGAGGTATATATCGAGCAGAGAACCACCTATACATAATATTCTTTGTACGAGATCTGAAGGCACCCATAGAAAAGCACATCCAGGAGCTTGACAGATCACCTAGAGTGATGAATATTCTAACCTTTGCCACAAGGTTGAAGATGGAAGCCTACAGAATACAACAAGCTCACAGATGGGTGCATAAGGAAATTTTCAACAAAGTTCAATATAAAGGGATCTTGGTAAACCGAGATAGATACAAAGTAGTAGAGAATGCTACCTGTCACTTCGGTACAGAATGAAGAGGGAAGATGATACTCCACTTCAAGGGGAGTGACTACAGAATATCTCTGAGTTCGACATAGTACGACATGATGGACAACTTCCTGATGGATCGAGACTTTACCAAGAGTAAAGTGGGTTCCAACCTTCAAGGTTGAATGCGGAAGACTAGGATATGCCGATGACCTAACAAAATGATGGAAGAATACCGAAATGATGTTTGGGATATAGTAACCAAACCAAAAAGCAAGAGCGTGGTATCTTCCAAGTGGACTTGCAAGACAAAACATGTTGCTGATGGAAGGTAAGATTTGTGGCTAGAGGGTTCTCTCAGAGAGAGAAAATTAGTTATGAAGAGACACTTGCTTCCATGATGAAGTGGAACTTACACCAGATGGATGTACAGACAACCTTCCTAAATGGTGTGATTGAGGAAGAAGTATACATAGAACAACCACAAGGATTTGAAGTTGAAAACAGACGAACTCACATATGCAAGTTGAAGAAGGCCCTGTATGGCCTGAAGCAAGCTCCTTGAACTTGGTATGGATAGATAGTTTCCTGATGAAAGCTGATCCTAACCTTTACTTCAAGGTTATAGAAGATGAAACAGTCATACTATTACTATATGTGGATGATCTATTTTTTGACAGGGAATGAGAAACATATTGTAGAATGCAAGAAGAAGCTCCCTGAAGAATTTGAGATGAAAGACCTCGTTCTAATGCATTATTTCCTAGGCCTAGAAGTATGGCAGAACTCAAAAGGAGATTTTCTCAATCAGGGAAAGTATGCATTGGAAGTTTTGAAAAGATTTGATATGTTGGAATGAAAAGCCATGGCCACACCCATGGATTCCAACCAGAAGTTGTTAGCCAATGACCATCAGAGTTAGTGGATGTGACTCAATACAGAAAAATTATTTGGTCGTTGAAGTATCTAACAAAACTAGACCAAAAATTTGTTTTGCTGTGAACACCTTATCTAGTTCAACCTAGACGGGTTCACCCGATAGCTGCCGCAACATATGATGAGATATCTAAAAGGGACTATAGACTTTGGTCTATACTATGATGGAAACCATGATTACAGATTGTATGGCTATAAAGATGCATATTGGGAGTGAAGTGTCTTAGATAGAAGAAGCACACCATGTGGATGTTATTGTCTAGGGTTTGCTATGAGTTCATGGTTTAACAGGAAACCGTCCAGTGTTGCTCTTAACATGACTTAAGTAGAAACATAGTAGATTTCTCTACTAGTTGTGAAGCCATATGGCTTCAGAAGCTGATGTCATGTCTCTTTGACTTGGAGATGGATACTACAGTGATTCTATGTGATAACCAGAGTTGTATAAAGATGACAAAGAACCCTGTGTTCCATCGAAGCACATAGAAATCCGATATTTCTACATACGATATAAGATGCAGATGATGATGTTTCAGTATTTCCATACTGAAGATATAGATGATGTTTCAGTATTTACATACTATAGATGCAGATGATAGTGATTCAATATTTCTTTACTGAAGATAGAGATGATGATGCTTTCAGTATTTCTATACTGAAGATACAGACGATGATAGTACTGAAGATGTAGATGATGATGGTTCAGATGATGATGTTACAAGGTGATGATTCAACATTGATGTGTTGACTAAGCCTCTGTCTCGGGTAAAGTTTGAACACTTTCGAGACAAGCTTGGTGTTGTTCGAAGAGACCTTCCTCGAAAGGGGGAGCAGTGATGTTGTAGTGGGATTGTATCATCCCTGGACACTTGTCCTAAAGTGATCTAGTGACTTCGGTCCTTGAGAATGAATAGGGATTGTATCATCCCAGGACATTTGTCCAGAACGAATCCAGTGACTTCGGTCCTCGAGAATGCAGTGGGATTGTATCATCCTTGGACACTTGTCCTAAAGTGATCCAGTGACTTTGGTCCTCGAGAATGAAGAGGGATTGTATCGTCCCGGGACATTTGTCCAGAATGGATCCGGTGACTTTGGTCCTCGAGAATGTGGTAGGATTGCATCATCCTTGAACTTCGGTTCAGAAAGGTATCCGGAGGCTTCGGTCCCCGAGAATGTGGTAGGATTGCATCATCCTTGAACTTCGATTTAGAAAGGTATCTGGAGGCTTCGGTCCCCAAGAATGTGGTCGGATTGCATCATCCTTGAAATTCGGTTCAGAAAGGTATCCAGAGGCTTCGATCCTCGAGAATGTGGCAGGATTGCATCATCATTGAACTTCGGTTCAGAAAGGTATCCAGAGGCTTCGGTCCTTGAGAATGTGAAGGATTGTATCATCCTTGAACTTCAGTTTAGAAAGGTATCCGGAGGCTTCGGTCCCCGAGAATGTTGTAGGATTGTATCATCCTGGACTTAGGTCCAAAAGTGATCCGGAGACTTTCGTCTTCATGTTGTGGATTGCAGGTTGTTGCTGATGATGAAGTTACTAATCGAAAGATCAGAGTGTGATGATGATGACGTACTTATCGAAAGATCAGGGTGTGATGATGATGACATACTGATCGAAAGATCAAAGGATGATGATGATGATGATGTATTGATCGAAAGATCAGAGTATGATGACTATGATGATGCTGATCGAAAGATCAGAGTATGATGATGATGATGATGTTGATTGGAAGTTCGAAGTATGATGATGATGTTGTGGATCGAAAGATCAGAGTATGATGATGATGATGTTGCTGATCGAAAAGTCAAATTTCTAATGATGACGATGTTGCAGATCGAAAAGTCAAAATGCTAAATATGTTGTTGCTCATCGAAAGGTCAAAGTGCTGCTGATGATGTTGTAAATCTAGCAATCAAAGTGTTGCTGCTGCTGAAATTGAAGATGAAGACTATATTTAAGCAATTTGCATCAAGAAGAAATTAATTGTTGAATAAATTGCTAATACAATCTCGTATTCATTTGAATGGAAAAGATTGAAAAGAGAATAACCATTTGCGCTCTTTACATGATATCCTCTTTCAGTTCATACGAGCAATCAATTCGTTATCTGTGGTTTGGTATGGAACAACAATTAAAACTGAACAAACTAAAAAGCTGTGCTATTTATGTTTAGATATTTTGAATTAGGGTGATGTTCTGTAACCTCTTTGATCCCCAGGTTTCAGCCATCAAAGCAGTTCTAGTAGGTTGCGGAGGATCTCCGGAACATGAAACTATTTGATGCCTTTACTTGTTTTGAAATGGGATGTTGTTTTGTAGCTTCTGAATACTTTGGAGATTCAGTTGCTTCATATTTTGAGTGGTAATATCTTGGAGTGATGTATGGAGTTTCAATTCCATCCATAGTATTGTACCTACGTATTAAGTGCAACAGAGATGATCCATGGGCTAGATTTGTTTCTACACCTTGAGTTCTTCCTCTGATTGAAAAGTCAGGCTCTGAATTGTTGTTTTTCCTATTTTCTACATATATATATATAACCCTAGAAATTTTGGGAGTATGAATTACCTACCACCCATTTGAGAATGGGTGTTCTGCTCCATAAATTCATATGATTCCTTACAAATGAAGTTTATTGGGTTAGCCTGAACCTTTCAGGATCTGCATGAACCAAACAACAAACAACAAGCACTTACTAGCTTCATATCTTGGCCTTAGAAACAATTTCTTAATGCGTAAAATGTTACCAATCCAAAAGATCATCGATATGCCCTTTTAACTTTTGAACTCAAAATCATTACCGAGGCTATACCCGTTGAAATATCCAGAGTTGCAATTGGTTAAGTCGTCACTTTTCAACCCAATAGATTGCAAGAAGAGACATTTGAGGAAGAAGAATGAAAATAGTTCACTATGTGAAAACTGATAATCCAATGTTGTTATCTCCTTTTCCCATGCTTTCCAACGCCTCATCTAGGCACGGAAATGACTTTTAAATTTCAGTTAGAAGATGATTCCAATGCATGAAGACATCAAAGCAATTTCAAACCAGGAGAAATTTTAAACTGAATGATATTGGAGAACATCATTTATCGCCCTTTGTACTTACTTTTTCTCTTGATAGAGCGATTCTTAGGACACTATATAACACATGGACGATTTCCAACGTAAAGATGAAGTAGTGGCAAGAGGACACTTATCCTAAAAAATTATGAAATAATATCCAAAAATCATAAATATCTTGAATTTATATAAAAAAATTGGAGTGACACAATCTAAATAACCCCTAATTCCATTGAAAAGATCGAATAGACCGTGAACTATATCAACAGGATAGAGTTTGGTGTTTACCTTCTTTGAACAATGATCGGTTCCGGGATCCGATTCTTCCTTCTGACAGGGAACCATACTATAAGCTATTCCTTTTGGCATGCAAATCTTAGAAATAGGATTTTTTCCAACTGTCAGTAGAAACGAGATGAAGCCCATAAGAATCAGTTCTGAAATTGAAAAATGCCAATTTCAGATGTATTATGTCAGTCGATGCGATGAGATGAAATCTCATTTAGAAATTGTGAGAGATGCTTGTTACATCCGTGTGTGTTTAGGGGAAGTGTTTTAAATTAAACTCTACTTTGAAACTCAATTAGAATTGTCAAATAAAGTCATAATACAATCAAAACAATAGTTTACCCACGTGATCGCTTCAAAATGTTATAACATTAAAAAATTTTAAGATTTGCCTTCATTGAAATTTCGTTAAACCATATTTAAAGAAATTGAAATTGAGGATGTGTTTATATTAAACTTCACTTTGAAACTCAAGTAGAATTGTCAAATCAAGAGATCAAGTTTTGAGAGAGAGATAGTTCATCCACGTTATCGCTTAAAAACGTTATAAGATATAGACATTTTAAGAACTGGTCGGGACAGATCGATCTGCAGGAACTACGGTACGGAAGGTATGACTCTGAGGGAAAAATGCAGCGCAGACATACCGGTAGAAATGGTGTTTTCCCTCAAGAAAGCCATGGACAACATGGAGAAGCTGTTCCGAGGCATGCTAGGACAACTCTCACCAGATTATCTCATCCAAGACTTCATACAATATTGGACACAGACCGCAGCTGGGGAGATGAGCGTTTCACCAATTTATTTCTCTGTCTATGATCTCGTGAGATGAACAAGTGGTATGAGTAATGCATTGAATTGGTGGCATGCAAAATGCATTGAATTGTCAACAGGTGCATCCACTGGTGGTCTGCACAATGCACTGAGAACTGTCAGCAGGTGCATCTATGGACTGCTCGTTAAATGTGTGATATTACATCTTCTATTAACTATGGTCTATCATCAACAAAATATAAGATACGTTTTTAATGCTGCACAGTAACAGGTTAATGCCAGCCTATGGTTTAAATAATGGTGGCATAGCCAACACCATCTCGAATTTTGTGAGAATAGGCAAAACCAACTCGAACTTGGTGAACCATGGCAGGTTTAACATTTAAACATGGTGACGTCTTGGGGTGGGAAACACATATGAAGGCAGACTCTAGCTTTGAAAGACAATCAATGAGAAGCTAAAATAATGATATTTTAAAAATTGTTTTTTATAAATAAAGTCTTATTTTTTATGTTTCTACTATAGTTTTCTATAAAAATTTAACAATGAGCCCAAAACTAATGTCCCCAAGTAAAAACTATATGTAGAGAACATAATAATTCATGTCATAACAATGATGCCAACATTTTAATAAAAAATATTCTTGCGACCATAATCACATGTAAATTGTAAATCCAAATTGTTTTTTTTAAAACTAGTGTAGATCCAAATTTTAGGTTCTATGAGGTGCTGAGAGCCATCAAATCTTTGGAGGTGCAAACCTCCTCTTCTTAAGTATTGCACATAGACATATAATATTTTTATTATTAATATTTAATACTATTTATAATAGATATATAATATTTTATTATTTTTTATTTTGTTATGAAAGAACATTACAACATCTTCCCCATACATGGTTTTAAAACCATGTGCAAGGCCCTCCTAAAACTATGGGTTGTTTAAGAGGCCTTGCACATGGTCTTAAAACCATTTGCAATGACCTCCTAAACCATGTATGATAAAACCATGGGTTGTTTAGGAGGCCTTGCACATGGTTTTAAACCATGTGCACGACCAACATTTTATTTGTAGATAATTCAATTTTTTTATTTCTTATTATTTTGTTAAGTAGTAACATTACAACATCTCCTCCATATCGTGTTGTTTTTCTGACCAACAATAAATTTTTTATTTTTTATTGTTTTGTTAGGTAGGAGCATTACAACATTTCTCCCATATTAGGTTGTTTTTGTGGGGGACATTTATTTTGGAGGATAAATTTTATTTTTATTTTTATGGTCCACATTTACAAGAGTAACGTTACATAATGTTACATGAGTAACCTTACATAAGGTTACAAGATTTCCCTCAAACTGGGCTGAAAAACGCCTCTTGACACAATAATTCATGTCATGATAATCATAATAGTGTTAGAAAGAAAAAATATAATCATATCACCCATAATCTTCTCCAATATGTAAAACCCAAAACCTGAATTGTTTGTTTCTTAAGTAAATTCATATCATGACATTGATGTTAATGTTATATAGAGAAATATATACTTGCTGAGTATGTTATCAACGCCATAATGACATTATAGTGAGATATATATCTCTTAAGTATTTTTTTTTTAAAATCCTATATTTATGTAGAGCATGCCAATGTAAATAACTTCTTATAAGTATGACAAGTAAGTTATGTTTGGGTTGTTTTATGAACTAATCAAGTAAATATTATTGAAAAACATAAATATTTATAAAAAAAAGAAAAAGCTTAAATTAGTAAGTAAAGTGGGGTGAAATCCTTTATTAACTTAGAGTGACCACTTGAGTCGGAACTAAAACTAAGAGTGGCTAGTTAAATTAATTTACGTGTCCTCACATCTCAATGTACATACTCGAGTCTCGAACTAATAACCTAGTCTAGCTAATTCCCATGTTCTCATATTTCAATGTATATCACCATCACATATGGAACAAAGAGGTAGGCGAAAATATAAACACAAATGCTATTCCATTAACGTAAGACTTTATTTATAAAATGAAAATGTGAGTGGCTATCTCATCTCATCAAGTCCAAAAAGGTAAGCGAAAACATAAACACAAATGCTATTCCATTTACGTAAGACTTTATTTATAAAATGAAAATGTCACTGCTATTTCATCTCATGAATGGTTTCTTTGAATCTAGACTTTGGTATATAATTAAACAATTATTTCTTATGACAGTCAAGATGACTCATTGTTCTTGATAATGGAGCCTAACAAAATGGACATTTTATTCATAAATATAATAATAATGGTGGGAAAATAAGGTCGATGAATGATAAAGTCTTCTAAGAGCAGGGCATGTGAAACATATTTTAAAATTTCTATAATTTGTTATTCTTTGCGAGGGAATTATGTATTTACTTTAATTTTGGTATTTGTGTACATGTTTTTTCAAAATTTTATGATATGATTTTTATTAGTTTTTCTAATGTTTTCAAGACCAATTTTCTTATTGTGAAATCACCATTTTATTTTGCAGCTTTCTATCCAATCTCTGACAACTTTGACACATAGCCTTAAGTTTATCAGATGCATGCTCTGACATATCCATTGACAGGTCCTGCAATTGCACTTCAATCTATGGTTATTGCATGACAATATTGCATTTTCATTTTTCCATTTGTATCTAGTTAGGTTGTAGATGTACCCATATGTCTATCATGCATGCAAAGAATCTTCGAAAGACACCTTATTTTTTGAAATATATGACAAGATAATTATATTGCAAAGGATAAATCTTGTTTATGATATGTGTTAATTAGGTTTATTTGATTTGTAAATGGTTTTTAATATTTTATTGATAGAGTTTATTACAACAATTTTTTTGTTAATCTTATTTTATATAGTGTGTTATTTTATATTTAATTGTTAATAGCTTAAATAAATTGAAGTTGAAATGAAAAACGTTAAGCAAATAACACATCATCTACACTAAAACATAAGATGTATCATAATAATAATTAAAATAAGAAAAACCCTACTAGAAGGTGAATTCTATGCGATGTTTTTTTTTCTTAGCTATGAAATGCAAATACGAAGTAAGGGACATTCGCTATTGGGTTTCCATGCACACTGTGGCTAGTATGGCTACTACATGATCTTCTCCTTCCTCCATTTTGCTCCAGAATCCTACTCCCAAATGTTGTGCTCAACTATTAAACAATAACAATATAGATAGAATCACAGAACCCATTATTTTCCTAGCGGCCTAGTATCTAACATGGCTTGATAACTAACCAGGGTTATGGATTAATTTTTCATATGGCTCTAATAGTTAGGTTATGCATGGTATGTGACGGGAACTTATCAATCCATGGTGGACTGAAAATACATAATTGAATTTGTAGTTGTTAGAAGCTAGTTTATGTCGCATAGGCATTTATAAATGCCCTCAACATATGCCTCTTTTATCTCTATAAAGGAATATACCGCACCAACAACATGAAATTTTTTAATGACCATTACCTAAGAGCTCATGCTATCATGGATCCACCATCCAATAGGTTGAAAGGAAAAGGGGGTTGAAAAATCGACTATGTTCTTAAGCATTCTTTGCAACCCTATTATCTCACCGAGACAAATATGCAAAAATATGAACGAGAACATGGACATTGGTATGTTTATTTGTTCATAAATATTGTCTCCTCTTAGGCCTTCAACCCATGATTCAACCACTCTATCAATCGGATAACTTGGTCAAGTAATTCAGGAGAAAATTAGAAAAAAATAGAAATGGGATTAAACACACTCCTAGAAATTGCATGAGAATAATGAGGTTGGGGGGTCTCCATCAAAGGTTAAAAAACCTGTTAATACAAGGGAAAATTTTAAGGAGCCATAATTTTCTTAAAGTGGAACTACCTTGGCAAATTTTACTAATTCTTAAATTTCCAACCATAAAATGTTTGGTAATATTTTTGTAAAAATATTCAAATTTCTAAGGATTTTACATAGATTTTGGACAATTTTGGTGATGTTTAGAGTAAAATATATTTATCCAATGGAATTTAGGCGAATAATTTAAAAAATGGAAATTAGTAATTATTTTTTGAAAAATTAGCTCATGTGATAAATTTCACCCCCAAAACTTTCCTCAAGGTTAATACTTGGTGTTTTGCGAAGTTTCTAATTTTTTGTTACACACAATTTAATGTGTGCATGTAGGTAGGCAAGAAAAATTAAGTGGCTCCTTTCTCTAGAGGACCCACCATTGGAGCCACAAGTCATAAAGGAAAAAAATATTGAAAATTTGTTGCTTCCTTCAAAGGGTCTACCGAATGAAGGCACCCCTGTAGAAACTACAAAAAATGAACGCTGCAAAATGCCTTGTTGCAAGCTGCAATTCAAGAAGGACCCTCGATTTTCCTTTTAAATTTAGATATAATATTTATTTAAATTTAAATTTTGTTAGCTAAATATCAATTAGAGTTACACGTATATAACATCTAGTGTTATATCCTTCAACCAATGTTATACTAGCTTGAGTCCAACAAACCCCCATTTTATTTAAATTTGTTTATGCTTTTTTTAATTTTTTTTAAAACTAAATAATAGTAGATGTTACACATAAATACCAATCAACATTTTAGACTTGAAGTCAACATTTTATAGGCTTGAATTTGGTGTTATGCTTATTATGTTGACTTCATGTTTACTATACCAATATTATATAGGTTGTATTCGACTAAAATAGGGTATTTCCACAAGGTCGAACACCTTAAGTAATTGCTCACACAAAGAAATCATAGACCAACTCATCAATTTTTCACATGGGTAATACCCTCAAAGTGAGAAATAATCCATGGCACTATTCAAAAAGCTACTTGAGGTAATATAATAATGCAAAGGGAAAATTATTTACATGTGCGTTTCTCACAATTGATCATCAAGTGCTCCTTTTAAAGGGATCATGGACCAATCATGTGCTAAGTGATGGATCAACAGGCATTAAGATTGAGTTGAAGATGAATTGATAGATCACTCTATGTTTAGATCATATCATGACCATCGTATTACATTAGTAAAAATGCATACTAATGCATACTAAAGAAACACACTCAAGAAACTCTAGACCAAGTTGATCTTAACTAAATCCTAAGTGTCGAAATATCCTAACATCCACCCTTAAGAACTAATTGGGATGGGATTGAAGGATTTACAAAGTTAACACAATAGGAGAAGGAAGGAGGAAATAGAGCCTATCCACCCTTAATGACAAATTATTGTAACCCTAACATATATCTAAGTTTAGGAAACTTTGTTTCTCTAAGAGACTTTGTGAAGATGTTTGCAACTTGATCATCTATAGGGAAAAATAGTTCTTCGAGAATGCGATCTTGAATAAGCTTTCTGATGAAGTGCATTTGTAACTCAATGTGTTTGTTGCGCTAACATAAAACTATATCTTTGGAAATATTGATGGCACTCTAATTGTCACACCAAAGGGTATTCGGATGTTGTTGCTCAAATCCAAACTTTTAAAGGATTTATCAAATCCATAAGGCTTCTTGAATTGCATTAACTATAGCTCGATACTCTGCTTTTACTAAAGAAAGAGAAAGAGCTTGTTGTTTCTTACAAGCCCAAGTGACATGTCCATAACTGAGACTAAAACCATAACCTTGAATAGACTTCCAATAATTAGGGTTTCCAACCCAATTTGAATCAATGAAAGCAATTGTTATCACCCAAAGCACACATACAACATTTCTACAATTATTATAGAAGGACATAATGAATATATAACATGCAACTCATTAACATCATTGCCATCAAATTCAAAATGTGAATTAAACCTTAGAATGGAAAAATTCTCAATTTTGGAGAACAGCATGACTTTCTAAAGGAAACCCATGCGAATCCGCGTGGGTAACTTCTCAAAAGTCATGTTCCTATACCAATCAATAGACCATTACATTTTCATGACACATTCAAGTCACAAAACCTCATTTTGGCTCCAAAAATTCAAATTGGTCTCTTCACATGATTGGGAGCATTCAATAGCCCCATACTTGTACTTGAAATACCACTTCATGATATAGAGCATTCACAGGGAGAACTAGATGTTTGAAGACCTCTATTTGGTCTATAAAATGATTCCATCAGCATGTATTTCATAAGATAAATCTAGAGCAAATTTATGCTTATGAAATTGTTAAATAACTTGCACAAAAAATCTAGTTACAAAGAAGAAACGATCAACAACTACAAGAGAGAGCCAAAGGAATGAAGAGAGAATGAAAGGATTCTATTCCAAAATGAATTAATGATAAAATCACATGAGATATACTCAAAATAGTGAACTAATGCACCCTAGTTGACCTTTTAGTGCTTACTCAGGCATGCACTAATACAAACACTAGTAATATGCCACATAGTCTCAGTTAATTAGCCATGGATTCACCAATTAACAAGACATACACAAGTGGATGCAATCTCCTAGTCTCATGCACATGAAATTATCCCTCTTGGTGTATGACGATGATTCTGTAGGCACTCCTGGTGTTGATCCCAAGGTGGGTATGCATAAGTGGAATACATTGGTGTAACTGAAGCAAGACTCAATGAGAGGTGTTCCCTTGTCTATGAGAACATTATTCTCATCTAAGAGAGAATATATTGGAACAAATGAGATCAAGTGTACCCTCATACATGGATTACAGAAAATAGGAAAAAAATTACTAGGTAAATGTGCATATACTCTAATAATGCTGCAAGAATTTGTTTGAGATCTCATCTTTCACACTCCTTAACATCATTCAGCATTAGAAATCTCACTTTACTTCTTCCTCAAGAAGCAAGTGTTTATCTTCATCATTCCACATTAGTTAGAAAGAAATGTAAGAGAGTTCAAAATGACCCATCCCTAAGGGAAGTGTTAGATACCATTAGAGCTACATTCTTATAGGTGAACCATTTGTATATAGGATTTTCCATTCGACAATACTATATGGTTGAAGTTAAATCATTACCTTTGTTTTATGGAATTTTAACATTTTAAAATATTTTATTTCACTCTTATTTGTTGATATTTTCTTTAACTTGTTAGTTTTTGGCATACTAATCATCACCCACACTATCTTTCTTGGATGCAACCTACAATGAGAGGAAGAATTGCTCACCCTTGTGACATTTTTCCTAAGACACCAACCAATAAAGGAGCCCCCCTTGAATTGTAATGAATCCCAAATTGAACTGTATCCTGGATATATCGAAGTATCTTTTTTGCTGCTTTCCAATGATTGTCATGGGGTGTTTTCATACACCGGGAAACAAGACCAAAAACAATGGAAATATTAGGATGAATATGAGTCAAGTACAAAATACTACCAACTAATTGATGATACAAAGTTGTATCCTATAGGTGGTAGTAAGTTTGACTTTAGATTAGAAGGGAGGTGAAGTTGGTTTATAATCATCCATATGAAAGAAACGAAGAAGGTCACAAGCATACTTAGACTAATAAATAAAAATTCATTCTTTGGTTTGCAATACTTGGAGACCAAGAAAATAATGCAAATGACCTAATTCAGTCATTTCAAATTTCTTCTTAAGGATGGATTTCACATGGATTAAAAGATTAGGATCACTATCAATATCAATAAAGTAATTAAGATAAAGAACAAATATTATGATATGGGTTCCTACTTTCTTGGTATAGACATTAGAGTCAGAATGACATCTAAAAAAATAGGTGTCAAGGAGAGAGCTATCCATTTTGGCATGCCTTAAGTCCATAGAGATATTTCTTAAGGTGAAAAAAAAGTTTGGACTCATTCTAAACATATCTATGAGGTTGTTCCATGTACTTTATTCTTGCAAATCCCCATGAAACAAGGTTGTTCCATGTACTTTATTTGACATCTATTTGATGGAACTTCCATTTATGTGAAGTGGCATGGGAAAAAACAAGGCAGATGAAATTCATTTTGGTGATAGGGGTAAATGTTTCATTGTATTCAATTCCTTCAACTTGGGAAAACTATTTGGAAACTAAGCTTTCCTTAATTCTTTCAATACTTCCATGCGATGCATACTTAATTCATACACTGATTTACATCTAATAAGTTTTCTTCTTTTCATAAGAGTTACTAGAGCTATAGTATCATTTTCCATTAAGGAATGATATTGGGAGAAAAATCCTGCAATAAATAATTTAAATGCATGATATAACATAAAAAACAGAGCATAGAAGGAATTTTATTGATCGCAGGCCACTTTGAGGGGGCAACCTCCTTTAAGAAAGCTCAATACAAATAACTTGTGGATTCCTTCATTGGACTCAACGTGTACTTATATACTAAGTCTAATCTAAACAACTATTACTCCCCATGAATGTGGGATAATACAATATACTCATGGGACAACTTACAAAGCATATGCATCCAACAACAATATACTAACAAAGTAAAGAGAGGGGTTGACATGGGTTCCTAACATCCCCTCCCCCTTAGAAAAGCTTTGTCCTCAAAGCTTTAGATGTGGAGATTGTTGCTGAATTTGAAGGAGTGGTTCCCATGTAGCAACCTTTGGTTGCATGTTGTGCCACTGAATTAATACCTCTTTGATGGATCGAGAGAAAAGTTTATGAGTGCACTTATTGAGGATGGTCTCCAACTCCAAAATGATGGATCCTTCATTATCTAGTTTTGGTAAAAAAATTTGTGCTTTGATGTTAGTGCCAATAACTTGATTAAGACAAGAGACGTGAAATACTGGGTGAATGCAAGAAGAAAGAGGAAGGTCCAATTCATAAGCAATGGACCCAATATCTGTTGGAATATATTAAACCCACTCATAACTTAGGATAAAATAATTAATCATTATTTGATTAATTATTCACCCACTAGCTTAATTAGTTGGCATCCACTTGCACCTTAAAGTCAATACATGCCATCTATATCCCAAGAATACTTTATTTATGATTCTGGGTTGATCTTGACCACCTTTTGACCATCCAGAAATAGTATACAACACATTACATCATATTTTGCTTTATTCAACTTTTCTAGCTTTTATGTGGATAAGGTAAATCTAGTCAATCTAGGAAACTAGGTCCTTTTGTTGCCAACCCATCCTTCATGATTTTTTCTCCATTTTCTAGGATTAGCATGTTTTTCCATCTCCCTTGAAAACTCACTCATTCTTTTTCAAATTTGTGAGGTCCTTGATAGATTTGGGAAGTGCTTTAGCCACCTATGGGGGTTTTCTATATTTTGGTAACTCAACCTTTTTGAGCTTCATGAGTTGTATCCATAAAAATAGATTTTCCTATGAGGGATCTAATATTTATGTACACTATTATTCATCATTATTCAATAAAAGTATATACACCAATATTCATCTCTTCATTCATGTGATTCTGCCTCTTTTCTTCTCTCTAGTTTTCCTGTGTATGCTTGTGAGAATTCTTTGTAGCAAGATATGTTTCCTGTGCTTTTTATTAACATAATTTCTCATAGAATTGATCTATTATTTCTACATTGTATTAGAGCATCAAGTTTTATCAAGTTCTATAGAGTTGAGGAGTGCATCTAGTCTCCTATCCCTCTTTGAAGAAGAGCTTGTCTAGCTTACAAGATTTTCTGCTAGTTTTGTTTTGCAGGTTGCAGAGAGTTTCTTCTTGAGAAAATAAATTCAGAAATATGTATTCTCCTTCATAAATAATTCTTACTCCCTTCAACTACCATGAATGGAAATCCAAATTTTCCATTCTATTGCACAATAGGGGATTATACAAAGTTACTCTAGCTTTGGAGAATGAGCCCAATGCTGTGATTGAGAAATCTGAGTGGCATAATAGGTTTGATGAAACCTAGGGATTTCTTTGCCTCTCTATTTCTCCTTACCGAATATTTCATCTAGATGGTTTGACCACTCCAAACAAAGTATGGACTCAATTGGAGTCTCTCTTTGGAGTTCAAGATGAGCTAAGAGCACATCAATTGGAGAATGTGTTATTCTCACTGAGTCCAAGAAATTTAGAATCTCCTGAGGGTTTCTTCACCAAGTTCAAGTAAATTGTTCTAATTATCAAGAAATGTGGGATTGAGAAATAATATGATCAATTAATCCTTTCCATTCTTTCAAAATTGGGTCCTGATTACTCAGTTTTTGTGTCTACTTTTCATGCTAATAGGCTTGATGTTCCTAAGTGGAAAATGCCTTCTTTAAATTATTTTCTTGATTCAATAACAAAGGAGAAAGATAAAGTGATCCATATGGGTGTCCTTAATTATTCCAAGGGAAATTATCATGCTCTCTTGGTTCAAGGAAATAAGAATGTCAAATCAAAGCAAATTGTGAAGAAGCTAAAGTCAAAAATTTAAGATGATAGTTTGAAGCCTACTGATGAAGATTTAGTAAAGAAGGGTAAGAAGAAAGGGAGCACATCCAAGTATTATTATTGTAGCAAGGGTTTTCATTCAGATAATAAGTGTTTCAAGAAGAATATGTAAATCATGTCTCAGCTTCTTGAGAAGCACAAGATCGAAGTTCCAAATGAACTAGAGAAGCCTGCTGATTCCTTAGAACAATGTCATAGTGCGCACTTCCAAGGTGATATAACTTATGATTTGAGTGACAGAGTTCAGCACATCCAAGTGTTATTATTGTAGCAAGGGTTTTCATTCAAATAAGAAGTGTTTCAAGAAGAATATGGAAATCATGTCTCAGCTTCTTGAGAAGCACAAGATTGAAGTTCCAGATGAACTAGAGAAGCCTGTTGATTCCTTAGAACAATGTCATAGTGCGCACTTCCAAGGTGATATAACTTATGATTTGAGTGACAGAGTTCTATAATTTTCTCATGTCTCTGATACATATTTAGTCTCTGATATATAAGAATCATAAATATCAAATCCTTTCTTTGATAATCCTCCTCCCAGTCTACTAGATTCATCTCCCAAAAATTGTGATTTTTCACTAGATATTGACTTGTCTTTGAGAAACTATTCCTCACAAGCTTATATATATGATTTATAATATTGTTTTTAGGCTGATATGCATGTAATGACACATATCATACCTCCATCCATAACATCTACCATACCTCTGAATACTACTAAGACTATACAAATCCCAAGTTCACTAGTTGATTCCTCATTGGTCTCTTATGCAGTGTTACTTATCTTACATGGTTTGAAGTATTTGCTATCTTTCAGTGGCTAGTTGTCCATGTCCTTATTAATATTTGGACTGATATTAGACATGTTTGGATATTTTATAAACACTTATGGTTCATATCTTATGTCCATCCATAAGTCATATTTTTATACCTATCAGTTTTCCCCAGTTGCTCATAGTTTTTCCTAGTCTAGCCCTATATCCTCATGGAGCCACTGAAGCCTTTGTATTTTCTGTTACATATGCTAATGTTTCTTATATATCAGCCTCATATCATATATGTAAATGTGTTACAATATATTGGAATATTGACATGTGATTCACATCACAATTTTGCAGCTATTCAGGGAATTGAGTGTGAAATAAATTGTCTTAATTTTTTTACTCTTTGGGAAGGAGTATGCACATATCTCTTTTCCATTTCAGATTTTGTTTGCAGATCAGAGTTTTACAGAAACATTAAGCATTCAGATAATTTTCCTATTTCATCATTTGATGATATACACAGATTCATTAGTTGATGAGATAATTCTACACTCTAGCGCATGATCATGGAGTTCATGATTTCTTCAACAAGTCTTCCATCCAGAAGCAGTTCATTCAGCTCATTCAAGTGAAGATAAATATATGTTAAAGACATGTTATTTCAAAATTTTGTGCCTTGTCCTATCTTGAGGGTGGATTTTCCCCATGTAGTTTTTCCTCTTTCCTCACTTTTTTGGACATAATAATTGTTAAAGGGTGACCATAGCCTTGTTGTTGGGCCCTATATGCATCCATATGCATCCATATTTTTGAATCACCATCATAAAGTAAGAATTATAGGGGGGTTTTGGAATATATTAAACCCATTCATAACTTAGGATAAAATAATTAATCATTATTTGATTAATTATTCACCCACTAGCTTAATTAGTTGGCATCCTCTTGCACATTAAAGTCAATACATGCCATTGATATCTCAGGAATTATTTATTTCTGATTTTGGGTTGATCTTGACCACCTTTTGACCATCCAAAATTAGTATACAACACATTACAATAGATTTCGATTTATTTAGCTTTTCCAGCTTTTCTATGGATAAGGTAAAGCTAGTCAAACTAGGAAACTAGGTCCTTTTGTTGCCAACCCATCCTTCATGAATTTTTCTCCATTTTCTAGGATTATCATGTTTTTCCATCTCCCTTGACAACTCACTCATGCCTTTTCCAATTCATGAGGTCCTCGATATATTTGGGAAGTTCTTTAGCCACCTATGGGGGTTTGCTATATTTTGGTTAGTCAATCTTTTTGAGCTTTATGAGTTGTCTCCATAGAAGTCGATTTTCCTATATTTATGTACACTATTATTCACCATTATTTAATAAAAGGATATACACCAATATTCATCTCTTCATTCATGTGATTCAGTCTCTTTTCTTCTCTCTAGTTTTCCTATGTATGCTTGTGAGAATTCTTAGTAGCAAGATCTATTTCCTGTGCTTATTCCTAGCATCATTGCTCATAGCATTGATCTATTATTTCTTAAATATCTGAAGAACCTTATATGTACTATATAACTTTGGAGCTAGATTATGACGCCCTTTGATTTTCAAGGAGGATTTCTTCTAAGGCTATAGACAAAGAAAAGCCACATCGCTGACTTGAAAAGTGCACTCAGAACGGTGCTGATTGGCTTGTTGCTTTATTCAATTTCTAGCCATGTGAACATTATCTTGCAAATGTGAAGAATATGATATCAGTTTCGGAGAACCGTGTGAACTTCCTTAACTGGTGAATTGTTGGGGGTGTATGCAAGGAGCGCTAGTGGTGATTGAACATAAAGTTCTTTATATGGAGTCATTTTAGATGTAGTATGGTAGGAATTATTGTAACACCATTCAGGGAAAGAGATTCACTTTTCCCACTGAGGTTGTTTTTCAGAGGTGAAGTAATGAAGATAAGTTTCCAAACATTTGTTGATAACTTCAGTCTGACCATCTGTTTGTGGGTGATATCCCAAACTCATATTCAATTTGGTGCCAGTGTGGCGAAATAGTTATGTCCAAAAATGACTCATGAAAGTTGTGTCACGGTCTAAGACAATGGAAGAAGGGATTCCATGAAGACGAAAAATATGGTCCATGAAAATTTGGGCGATTGAGGAGGCAGTATATGGATGGATGAGAGCACAATAATGATTATATTTGGAGAGTTAATAAACCACAACCAAGATTGTGGTATTCCCTCCATATTTAGGGAATTATTCAATGAAATCCATCGAAATATTTGTCCAAATACTTGTAGGGATGGGCAAGGGTTCGAGCAATCCAAGAAGGAGTTTCATTGCACCCTTGTGGCATTGGAAGGTATCACATTTAGCCACCATCTATTGAATTTCCTATTTCATTCCCTTCCAAAATAAGTTACACTGTGCCCTCTCATACGTTTTGAGGAACCTAGAGTTCCTTGCCGATGGAGAATCATGGAGTTCATAGAAGACAACCTGTTGAAGATTTATTCTATGGGGAAGAACTAGATGATCCTTTGATCTTAGAGAAGAACCATTCCAAAAATAATGTGGTACACCATTAGGGTTATTGTCTAAGTGTTGGATGATTTTAGATAATGAAGAGCCATTTACATAACCTTGCTGAATAGATTGTAACCAATTTGGAAGAGGCATAGAAATATCTGAAAGAGAAATGTGGGAATCAAATTTGCGAGAAAGATCATACTTCACAATATTGTCCTTACCCTTCTTGTAAGTGATCTCATAGTAATAAACCATCAGTTTGATAACCCATTTATGTTGTGTTGGGGATGAGACGCATTTTTTTAGAAAATATTTCAGACTCTGGTGATCAATCTTGACGCATCAATGATTCCCTAATAGGTATGGCCTCCACTTCTGTACTGCATGTAAAATAACCATCATTTCCTTCTCATATGTAGAGGCAGATAAATTCTTACTAGAAAGGTATTTGCTGGTGAACGCAAAGGGATGCTCATCTTGAAGGAGAATGACACCAAGTCCATTTTCACAAGCATCACTCTCAATAGTGAAGGGCTTTGAGAAATCAGGCATAGCTAGAACAAGTGTGGTATACATAGCTTGTTTTAGTTTTTCAAATGCACACTTAACAACATGTTCCCATGTATAAGCATCCATTTTAAGTAGATCTTATAATGGAGCTACAATCCCCCCATAATCCTTAAAACCCTTGCGGTAGTAGCTAGTCAGTCCCAAAAACCCATGAAGGTTCTTGAGTGTCTGAGGATGAGGCCAATTTTTCATGGCATCTATTTTGGCAGGATCTACACAAACCCCTTGTGATAAAAAAATATGCTTGATATACTCTACTTCCGCCTTCCTAAAAACACATTTAGACTGTTTGGCACGAATATGATGATCACAGAAAAGTTGCAGTACAAGATCTAGATGTTGGAGAGGCTCATCCCATGTTTTAGTATAGATGAGGATATCATCAAAGAAGACCATAATGAAGTTTCATAAGTAGGGATGAAATATTTTATTCATAATTTGTGATGTGATTAAGTGCTCGAAATTCAATTCAGAGTCGCCATGACCCATATTTTTTTCGGACAAGAAGAACTGGTGAATAAAAGGAATTGGTACTAGGGAAAATAATACCTTTCTTCAGTAAGTCCTGAATGAGCATATCAATATCTATATTTTGGTGAAATCGGCAGCGATAGGGCCTGATGTTGGGAAAGATGCTTCTAGGAAGGAGCAGAATATGACGGTACTCTTATTCTTAAAGGTAGAAATCCCACTGCTACAAGGGTGAATAATACCTTTCTTCAGTAAGTCCCGAACGAGCATCTCAATATGTGTCTTTTGGTGAAATAGGTAGCGATAGGGCCTGATGTTGGGAGGGATGCTTCTAGGAAGGAGAATAATATGATTGTCCTCGTTTTGAAGGTGGAAATCCCACTGGTTCAACAAAGACACATGTATATAGATCCATTTTTTTTTGTATATCCAAGGGAGTAGTCGAGACCACTAAAGGTTGCATCCTAATGAAATGGAGCTTAGCGATGACACCATGTGAATTCTTATTAAGGATATTTTCCATGTGATGTGAGATGATGATGTTGAGAGACCCTAGTTGTAAGCTCTTCAATGTGTGTTTTTTCCCATTGACTAGAAATTGCATCTAAATTTCATCAAAATCCCATAAGGTGGGTCCAACTATGCATAACCATTGAGCGCCCAAAACAACATCACATCCTCCCAAGGGAAAGGAAAACACATTAGAGCGCAAGTTATATTATCCAATAGAGATACACACCTTACGACACTTCCCTTTGCAAGGTAAGGTGCCCCTTTTTAAAATCATGAATTTAAAGCTAGAGCAAGGATGGACAAAAAAATCATCCTGTTTGGTGGTTCAAGGGTCAATGATGTTATGAGTTCTACCATAATCAATGAATATTGTAAGAGGAGAGTCTTGAAGAAACCCTTGACCCACATGGTTTGTGGGGTGGTGACTTCTGCTAATGCATGGAAAGATATCTCTCGATAGTCATCCAGAGAAGGAGGCTCGATAGGAAGCTACTAAATGTCATCCTTTTCATATACTGGATCCTGAGCATCGTCATAAATTTCAAGTGTAGGTAGAGAATCCACATCCAAGAGATAGAAATTTTTCTAAGCACATCGATGTCCCCGACTGAATTTCTCATCACAATTATAACTAATCCATTTTTCTCTACCTTCCCACATCTTGACTTCAGAAAAATTCTTGATAGGAGTGGTTCTAGGAGGTGGTGTGATTAGAGGTCTTTGGGGAACCATATTTCTGAATGGAACAAAATTGGATTTGGAGTGTTGTTGAGCTATGAGCTTGTATTCTGTCAACTTAGCCAACCCTATGGATTCTATTATTGTGTTAGGGAAACACATTTTAACCTCAGATCATATCCTTCATACCACTGATAAAACAACTCCTATATAATGCATCATAAAATCCTCTTGTGTCATTGGCTAGTTTCTCAAATTCTATATGATACTCCCTCACAGTGCCAGTTTGGCGAAGTTTAGTGAGTGCTCCTATGAAGTCATCAAAAGCACTAGGGCCAAATTGTTGCAAAAGGATTTGGAAAAAATCTATCTATTTTGATTTGTCACGAGCCTTGATGTACCAACAGAACCATTGAAGGGATTCATGTTCCAAATGAAAGGATGCAAGTGGGACTTTGTTGAAATCGAAAGTGTTATGCAGAATGAAATATTGTTCTTCCATGTATATCCATTTAGTCATATAATCCCCATTGAAGCAAGGAAAATCAAACTTCGACCCACGAAAATTGTTGGAAGAAGAGAACCCATTGTTTCCAGAAGACTTTGGATGCCATCTATTGTTCATGGATGAATGCTAAAGATGGAGGCCAAGAATTGTTTCATCCAGATCTTGTAGTTTTGTCTTGAGGGAAACAATTTTGTCTTCTAGTTGTTATTTTCTCTTGCGCAGGTGACAACCATAACCAAGAGCTTGTTTTGGGGGGAAATGGGTAGAAAAAAAAAAATAGAAATGTTTTTAGAAAAGGAAAATTTGGAGTGGGAAAAAACTCTGGTGGGTAATTGTGGTTTGACTAGGTTTTGGACACTTTCTGAGAGACAGGGAAGTAAAATATGAGAATTTCAGAAGTGGGGTGAAATAATGGGAAAATTTGTTAAAGAGGGACAAGGAAGCAGAAATAGGAAAAGAACATTGTGGCAAAATTTGGAGGAGATTGGGTGAGAACCAAAGAATTTATGGAAAACCCTAAAAATAGACAAATGTGGTATTTCAAGCTTCGAAAAGTGGAATTTGGGATAGGGTCCTCAAGGAAGGAAACATGAAAAGTGGAATGAAAAGGGTTCTAGTGAATTTTCAAGGGAAATAGAGCTAAAATAAAGAAGATATGGTGAAAAAACATAAATTTATGATTTTTTTAATAGTTCGGTGGAATGGATCCGTGGGGGCTCTGGACAGATGCAAGCTATGATTTATCATCTGGAAATATATATGGACCCGAGGTATGTTCAAATTTCTAAGGTTTTGGAGGATTCACTCAGCCACCAATGCTATCCAATGGCTTGCGTACTGGGGAAGTACCCTTCACTCCATGACTCGGGTAAAACTGATAACCGCTTTTCCACAAACAACAACTCTTGGATTACCTCACGAGTGGGAAATATTCAATTAGGTAGGGGTATTTTCCATTTTCACTTGTAATTCCCTCTCAATGTCCAACTACTTCAGGGTTCATGTGGTACTCATCATAGGGAATTTTAGTGCTATGCCCAACTACTTCCTTCAGTTAAGTGGATAGGGGTTATTCACTGATCTGAACTTGCAATTTAAATGAACAATACAGATGCAAAGAAGAAGAAATACTGCAATAATCATAGCAACAGGAAGAAGTGCAAAAGAAAAAAAAATTCGTAGAAATTCCACCCAGGGATCCCAAGAAAGTGCTCTGATACCAGATGTGAGAAACCTCCTGCAATAAATAATGAAAATGCATGATATAACAGAAATAACAGATCACAAAAGGAATTTTATTTATCACAATCCACTTTAAGGGGAAACCTTCTTTGAACCAAAGCTCAATATACATAACTCATGGATGCCTTCATTGGCCTCAACACTTACTTATATACTAAGTATAATATAAACAACTGTTACTCCCCATGGATGTGGGATAATACAATATACTCATGAGACAACTCACAAAGCATATGCATACAACAACAACATACTAACAAAGTAAAGAGAAGGGCTGACACGAGTTCCTAACATATATTCTTAATTCAAAGATGCATTACATTTTGGATGGATAAAATCTTTTGCAAATGTATTTGGATCACAAGTCTTTGAAACTTGAGCCAAAAGAGAAGAGGTTCATTGGAATTTTGAGTGTGTTCGATATTGATCTGTAGGATCATTGTTAAGATCACCAACAACTTTGCATGTTGAATAGACCCATTTAGGGAGCGGTGGTGTTGGTGCATATTCATGTTAAAAGGACCCAACTAGATGATTGTGAGCAAGGAGAGGTGGATTTTCTTCCTCACTATTATCATTTGAAGAAGAAACCATAACAGGACCATAGACAGAGAAGTTGGGTAGAAAATATAGGATTATTGACGAAGATGGATCACATGCCAAAGATGGCACAAATGTTGAATTAGGCTCACAAGCCAAGATATTTTCATCAATTTTAATATCTATTCCATTATTATTGTTAGTAGATTTTAGTTGAAGAAATATGTAACCTTCTACATCTTCAATATATCCAACAAAAATGCATTTCTCACTCTTAGACTGTAAGTATTTGCATTTTTCATTAGGAATGCGAGCCCATACTTAACTATTGAACCCACAAAAGTGGCTCACATATAGTTTAATTTTAATGCATTCTTCTTTTTTATGTTATATATTTTAGGTCCTTTGCGGGAGTGTAATTGTCTACGTAATGCCATAATTAGTGGCTTTCAACCAAAAGTGAGGACTTAATTGCCCCCATGATTTGTTCTTAACTTTTTTATTTGATGTACAAATTTTTTTCTACAAGGTCCTTGCAGGACGAAAACATGTGAAAAAAACCACTCTTAAGTTAATTTATGAATTAAAACCAAGTGCATCTAAACAAGTCATCAATGAAAACTAAAAAGTACTTGAAACTAGAGAAACAAGCAGAAGGAAGTGGACCATAGAAATCACTATCAACAAGCTAGAAAGGGGACACGAAATATCAAGATGCACACTTGTCAAAACTATCTTGATGATGTTTGGTGAGAACACACTGGAGACAAACGCCATTTCTAAAATAAATGAGGTGAAGATAAATCACTATTTTTTGATTACATAGCTGTTGCAATGGCTAATAGTTTAAATGACCAAAACATTCATGCCAAAGTTTTCTCAAATCATTGCCATGAGAAATAAAAACCGAGGGAAAAGTTGATGACCCAAAGTTGTTGAATATTTATAATCTGGTAATATCATCAAGAATTATATTTTCCAGGACATGCTTAGGATATTTGAAATCCTTCATTAAAACTTGGCAAGTTGTAAACTCTATAGGCTTATATTATACATAATGAGTGATCCATTAGATTTACAAGTATCAAGAAATACTTGGGACACACAATATATCTTTGAATTGACCATCATTGAGTTGAATTGTTTCACATCCTACAAAATTAAGAGACCTATCATCACCAACAAATATTGTTTGGTGTTACAAAATTTAGAGCAAAAAAATGGCTTTATCGTTAGCCAGATGATAAGATTATCTAGAATCAATGAGCCGCTCATTAGAATAAGAGAATAAGAATCATTGAACAAAAATCCAGAAATTGAAAGTGCATGTCCATGAGAAGTAGAGTAAGAAGAAGAATCAAGAATGTTTTTGTGCTTCTTCATTGTTTCTTCCAAGGATTCCATATTCTTGAAACACTTAGATTCCACATGACTATATTCCCCACAAAAATTGCAATAGAGATCAATTTTCTTACCTTTCAATTTGGTTACCTTATCACTATCAGAAGGACGAGTTCATTGAAAGGGTTTGGGACCCTTATTTTTCTTATTTTTGTGAGGATGTTTCTTCTTGGGATGCTTAGATTTATCCTTTTGCTGTGCCACTAAGTATTTTCTATATGTATTGGTAGTGTTGATCACTCCAATATGTAAGATCGTACCTTTCTCTTCAATAAGGGAATCACAAAAACTTCAACATTGGTTCTTTATATCTATCCCCCATAGCTTATTTGATGGTGTAAAAATTAGATACAAAAATAGAATAAGGAGGGCCAATATTAGTAAGTATATGCCAAATGCATTGCTTTTTTGGATTAGATATCTGTCACTCCTCAACTAGGATTCTGAGGGTTTTGAATTGAGATGGATATTCTTGAATGAAAGAGAAATCACTTGTATTTAAATATACCAACCAATTTTCAAGCTGGTGCCTCGAATCTCATTGTATTTACCAAATACCGTTTCCAACTTTTCCAAGGATGCATCTAGTGAGTCAATTTGTTCAAGGTGGAATATTAACTCATTAGATATGGACATGATGATTAATATGTGGGATTTGTCATTTTTATCATCCCATTTTAATTTATTATTAACATATGTTGGGGTAATTTATTTTCCTAATATAATTTGATAAAGTCCCCTACTTAGCAGGACATCTTTCATACGATCTTTTCATGAGAATTTTTTTGTACTAGTAAGCATAATATCACTTGGGATATCCATATTAATATGAATTTAAAAAGGAATTCGATTATTTAGTTGCAAAGATCTTGAAAAATAGGAAAATTATAATAATAACACCAAGAATAGATTTTGGATGTCAAAGTTATTCATTTTTCAAGAAAGGCATAAAATGGAATTATGGAGCCATGCAGTAGGTAAAGGTTGAACCACATGGAGACAGGTGAAAAAAATGTAGTGAATAATTCTATTCCCATGCTAACTTTTCCTATAAGCTCACTTTTACAAATAAGTTACTTCAAAATAAATGAACCACTTTTATAAAACAAGTGGTAAACACTTTTACAAGGGAATTACTTTACCAGTATAGATCCATCTTAACTTTGGATCTACCAAAAACAAAAGGGATCAAATCCTTTAGGTGCAAACCTTTTATTAAGTCCATAATTTGAGGGAAATCTTGCACCTCAAGGGATTTGATCCCTCTCTGCACTTGGTAGATAAGGAGTTATGATGGATATATACTAGTGTAATATGTAAATATTTAGTATGTTCTCAAATCCCTTGCATGTAAATCCTTGTTTAATGATGTCTCAACTCTTAGATTGCTTAGCAAGAAGTACTAAATATCATCATATTTTTTAGTTTTAATTAATTCGTTTTTTTTTTGAACTTTAGGTTAGGATCGACATTGTAACTATTTTATTTACTTAATATTTTTATTATTTTATTAAAATTCCACCTTCCCCACCGATCCAGGCTGTGTATAGATCACTAGTAGAAGTAGGGTAGAAGGAGAAAAGAGAGAAGAGCAGAGAGCATGAGAGGGAGGAAGAGTCTGTAAAGCTAGAGAGTAAGATCTTGAGTGGATTCTGGAGCTTAGTGTGCAGATGAAAGGTGCATCTGTTTCCTCATATGATTGTTCTTCTCATAAAAATTGAAGTTTAGAGACCTGGATGAATATTTTTGGTTGGGTGAAACTTCGTGAAAATCAAACCCTAGTTTGACCCTGAGCTAGAAAAACCCTAAATACTAAAACTACTAAGTTTTGGTACATTCTCTATATCTTGATATTGGAGAAGGAACATGAGCTGAAAATTTCATAGGCCAAAGATAAAATATTTTTTTACACTGTGTCCAAAATTTAGGCTCTTATTCTCTATATTTTGGGAGATATGATCCCTCCAATTTAGGGTTCTATCCTCTTCCAAAATTCATCCCTAAACAGGACACCTAGGGAGAATGGATATATCTTGAGATACACAGGTCCAAATGATATTTATAAAGATGTTACAGAATGGTAATGGAATTTAATCTTTGTGGTCCAAGTTTTAGACTTCGAAGTTAAACCAGTGACACGTGGAAGTCCATACAACTTCACTGTTTTGAACAGTCCTGTAACAGTTCACCTTGGGAAAATGACCATAAGTCCCAATTAGTGAAACCAATTCCAATGAAACATGTGGTGTTGAAACAGGGACATGCGAGGATACCTCATTGATAAATTGTAGAGATAGAAGAGCATTAGTTTAAGAGATACTACAGAAACAGTAATAGGCATTTCTGCAGAAGAATTTGGAAAACTAGGGCTTCCTATTCCGGGAGCTTCCCTCCATTGTTTTCAGAAAAGGAGTACATTGGACAGATCAAATTGAAGAGATATATATTTCTATCCTATCAGATTTTAAAGATTCCAAGTTTTGAAAATTAGGTTTTCTCTGACAAACCCTAGATCAGCCATCTCTGAAACCAGGATGAACACCTCAAATCGGTAAGATCTAATCTTTTGCTATTTTCATTTGAGGTTCTCATTTCAAAGTGATCTATCACATCAGTTTGATGATAAGCTTGGTGAAGTTGACAACTTCAAATCATGGAGGTATTTGATCTCTCTAAAGAAAATGAATTGGACACCTACATGAGTAGAGAGGTTCCAGTTCAGAGGGAGATGAGGCTCAAAGCCTTACATAAGAAGAACTTGGTCAAGGCCAAGAAGATCATTGTTGATTCAATCATAGATCACATTATACCACAAGTGTCTTCCCTAAAGACACCAAATATGTTTGATTCCTTGACAAAGCTATTTGAAGGGAAGAACATACATCGGAATATGATTTTGAGAAAATAGTTGAAGAATGTGAAGATCCAGAATGTAGAGACCATACAGTCATACTTTATGGGGGTCTCTCAAATTAGAGAACAACTTGAAGTGGTAGAAAGTGAAGAGTGCAGAAGTGGTGATATCCACCTTGAATGGCCTCCCAGGATCATGGGATTCATTCATTCAAGGAATGTGTGCCAGAAGGAAGTGATTACTTTCAGCAGACTCTGGGAAGATCACACACAAGAAGAAGCTCAACTAATAATAAGAGAAAAGAAGATGGGAGCAACTAAAGATCAAGCTCTCACCATTCAAAGAAGATCCCTCAAGCGATGAGGAATATGAAGAACTCAACTCTTGAAGAACCTCTTATCCACCTTAGCATTTGGATAAGAAATGATGCTATTATGAATGAAGAAGAAGATGAAGCTGAAGGAGTCTACCCACGAAACAAATAAAGATAAGTATTCAATTGTCATTTCATGATATTGTTTTGTTATTCATTTGTTTATATTCAGTTAATGTATTATGCATGATAGAATGTTTGCATTAATGACAATATACTACTAATATGCATGTGATGGGTAAGTATCTCTTGGTGCTATACAACTCTCCATTGCTACTTATATAGAATGAAACCTCTTTGCTAACATATTGGATTAGTGCACAATCTCAATGTTGTCCTGGTAAAGATGGAAGGAATCTAGAAAAGTTTCCGTGAGATATGGATGAATGTTGTATTGGATAAAGAAGTTGCATGATCATATATTTATGCATAAGAATTTTCCAGTATGAATATTCCTTATGAAATGTTTCTAACCATACAAATGCATTTGACTTGTAGGAAAGATCACATAAATAATCGCCTGCAAGCAAAGAAGGATGAGACTTGTTCCAAATAACAAGTGATGACAGTTCAAGATGAAGAATAATATGACGAATGCAGCGACATCATTAATGTAGAACCTTCCAAGAAGTAACCAAGAAGAAAGGAAATACTAGTTCAAGAATAATTATGTTTAAGTTGCAGTATCGATACCCGAAGAGAAGTTCGTAGTTCCATCATGCAGTAAATGGAAACATCGTGGGATACAAGGCAATATTCGTAGCATGAGGCTTCTCACGAAAAGAAGACATAGAATACGAAGAGACATTTGCAGCCAATGGGAGTTGAAACACATACATGATGAACTTAATGAAGTTCTTAACCTTTTCTACAAGGTTGAAGATGAAATTCTATACACTAGATGGATACATAGAATATTAGTAGCATAGGAAGCTACTTGTCACTCCGGTATAGAATGTTTTAGTGCATAGAGTATGGAAGACAGAGAGAGTATGATGCTTCGCTTCAGAGGGAGTGACTACAGAATATCTTGAGGTCCATCATGGTACGACAAGATGGATAGATTACTGATGACTCTAGACTTTACTAAGAGTAAAGTGGATTCCAACCTTTGCTTCAAGTTTGAAGGAGGAAGATGAGTGATGCTCCTGTTATGTGTCGATGCACTATTTTATAGGCATGGAGGTGTGGATAGGGGAAGTATGCAGTAGAGATCCTGAAGAGGTTCAGGACGATGGACTGCATGACCACACCTGTGGCATCAAACCTGAAACCATTGAGTGTTGCTTCATCAGAGACGGTTGATGCTACGATGTATCGTCATATGATTGGTTCCTTGATGTACCATGACGAATGCGAGACTAGATATTTGCTTTGCTGTGAACACATTGAGACATGTTCACCTGATGGGTGCAAATCATGTGGTGAGGTACTTGAAGGGGACAGTTGATTAACCTAGAGGTTTATGTTGATTTAGATTGGGCAAGCAGTGCCATCGATAGGAAGAGCACTTCAAGGTGTTGCTTCAGTATGGGATTAGGTGTGATATCTTGGTTTTAGCAGGAAGCAATCCTATGTGGCACTAAGTACAGTTGAAGCAGAGTATGTCACAACTTGTTCAGCTAGGTGTGAGGCAGTATGGATGAGGAAGCTACTGTCTTATTTATTTGATCTCCAGTTGGATGCTACTTGTATACATTGTGACAACCAGAGTTGCATGAATTTGTCAGAGAATCCAGTGTTCCATGAAAAGTTGAAGCATATCGACATCAAGTATCACTATATCAAGGATATGGTGCAGAGGGGAGCAGTAAATATCTAGTATGTTGTGACAAAGGAACAGATAGCTGATGTGTTGACGAAGCCGTTAGCTAGGGTGAATTTTGAGTACTTCAGGGAGAAGCTTGGTGTTCTTCAGATTGAGGTTTCCTCCAAGGGAAAATGATGAGACCCATAGCCATTCTGACATGCTGAGAGGATTGGTTCCTTCCATGGTCAGATGTAAGGGCTGAGCCATTATGTCATGGTGAGAGGATTGGTTCCTTCCATGTCAGATATGAGTGCTGAATCTGTAAGCCATTCTGACGAGTAGGTTAGATGTAAGGGCTAAGCCATTCTATCATGGTGAGAAGATTGGTTCCTTCCATGTCAGATATGAGTGCAGAATCTGTAAGCCATTTTGACAAGTAGGTCAGATGTAAGGGATGAGCCATTCTGTCAAGGTGAGAGGATTGGTTCCTTCCATGTCAGATATGAGTGCTGAGCCATTTTGATATGACTGTGTTGAGGCCTGGAAATTCGCAGACGGCAACAGTAAGGGATTCTCCCCAATCAACGTTCCCAACTAGCCCGTTGACTGTTTGGAATGGGGAATCCGTCTGGTTTGCGGTCCGGCTACCGTAGGTCAAGAAACAAAACACAGGCTTTACCGGTTGCAGCTCGGCCCACCAAGTTTTTTTTATTTTGACTTTAAGAAATGAGATGCAAGTGCCTAACTAAATGCAGAGCGATCAAGGTGCAGGGAGCGGTCACAATGTGATGCGCAGGTTCTTACCTATCGTCTTATGCTCACAAGCAGCCAAATCAGATATAAAAGCAACAACTAACTATCTTAACTATCCCTAGGGAGTAAGGTTATAATTTTGGGTGAGCAATACATTTTGCGCATGCATTATGAAGAATCACAGGTAGCTGATATTTCTTTCAAGACACATGAACACTTCAAGATATTCAAATAACCAGATAGCTGATCATTTTATAATAAAATTCATTACTCACAGTGAAATCAATATCCCAGAAACTACTGAAGAACATTCAATAAGAACATAGGTTCATAACATTAAATACTCTTACAGTAAATGAAACACAACTGAAAATGAAATAGTTCCTCTTCAACATTATTCATTGTGTTGCATTAATACATTCCACTTTTTACTCTCTCCAACAGGCAAAAAATTGCAGTTTCCTTTGCAAAACGAAGTAGTTCCTCTTACAAGCAAACATTTACAAAATTTTCCAGGGGGAAAAAGCCCTTTCTTCTTCCCACTTTCAAATATTTAAACTACAACTACTGAGTGCTTCGTTTTCCTCCCCAGACGCGTGGTCTTTTAGTTTCTTCAACGCTTCATATTCTGATCTTTTGTCAGTATGTGATCATGAAACACTTGGTAACTGATCCGTTTCTGGGATCATGCCTTTACAGCTCCAGACTTCGTTCTCCATTTGCCTCGTTTTGGTCATACCTCCGCCAAACAGGTTAGTCTTTCTTCTTATCGTGGTGGATCGACTGGTCTCCTTGAAACTGCCTGCAGTCAATTTGCGAGCATGGTTCAACAATAAATATTATCAATTAACCACCATTTTACAAGGAAAATGCCGGGTGCACTACATACGGGCCTGGCAAAATATCCTATGGTCACCGGCGGGAAAAATCAAGTCGGTAGTCAGGAGGGAGGGAGCTCAGGGGCCAGGAGGATCTTCCAGCCGCAATGTCGGGCGAGGCTTAAGTCGCAGCCAAGCGAAACGCGGGTGGGATATGCCATAAATCGGACGTCGGACGGTTTTTTAGTTTCGGAAAACAGAAGACTCTAGGAGCCGCAACGGCAGAGGAGGAGGGTTAGAGGATACGCGGGGCGGATGGGACAACTCAGTTGGACATAGGAAGACACTTATATCAGGAGCAAAAGAGATCACCCAGCCGCAACGGCGGAGGAGGAGAGGCTACAGGCAAGCGATCGAAGGCTAAAATGAATCGGGCGTCGGATGGGTTCAGACTTCGGACGGAGAAAAGATCTTGGAGCCGCAATGGCGGAGAGGCTGAGACTTTGTAGCTTCGGATCCAACAGCAAAATGAGGCCCGATTACGGGAAAACTCAAGGATTTGAGCAGCGTTAACAACCAAAATTGTTTTCTTCACAACGGCTTCCCTGAAAAACAAAATTTTATTTCTTCATGGCCAGAAATCCACGACTTAACTGAAATTGAACATGGCAATGAATAAACCTGCTGGAATCCAATCTTCAAAGTAAAATGAAAAGAAGATATGCTCGAGAGGCTCAAGCATTTTAACGACCCAACCAGGCAAAATGATGAGGAGGGGCCCAGAATTTAAATAAGAATAAATTTGGGGAGAACAGTTGTGGCAGCAACAACTAGCGATTTCCTGGTGAACCTAGATCTCTGGGTGATTATACTTTGAGCAACAGAATGTTTAACCATAATGCTTCTAATGAATTCTTCCAACCATATGGATTCCTCGACCAACAGAAGTGTGGACCTTAATCATTGACGATGGTCCCTTTGGGGGAAGTGGAAACCGAAACCTTCAAGTCTAGATAACTCTATTGGGGCCAGAGGATGAGTTTCATTATTACCTCTGTCTTCAGGTAGTTAACAGTGTGGACACCACAGGATCGCAGCAGATAGTTAACAGCAGTATTCGTTTGTTCCTCATTCCCATGCCATTTTAACACTCTTGTGCTTTTGGACTTTTGCCCCTTTCATTTGAGTCTTTCTGTGCGCCTTTCTTACTGAATTTTAATTCAGGATCCTCTATCCCATAGTGTCCTTTTGTGTGAGTGGTATATTTTAAGCTTCAGCTCACGGACGGAGAGGATCTTTTGGCCTTAAGTACTTATGATTCAGCACTTGCTTTGATTTATGATGCTTTTATAGAAGTTTTGACTCTTTACTTGCCTTTTGTCATTCGTTTCTTGGCATGGGATCATTTATATTTAATACACTATTCACCTTGATTCCACCCATGGGTCCTTTACTGTCGCTCCTTAGAACATTTTAAATGTGACATGGATGGAGCCCCGACATAGTACTCCAGACTCTTCGAATCTAGTTTAATTCACAGGGGTTAAGCAGGACTTCAATGTATACAACATTTTATTCGAGAAAAATTTTAGGCTGGAAGAAATATTTTAGCAATACACAGGATGACACTCAACGTATTTTCTATTCCCAAAAGACCTTGATATCCTCCAGACAACCGCAAGTTCGTTCCCCTTATTGAAAATAAAAAAACTTGAAATTAAATCGAATGAAAGCATGACTCGAAAACAAACCACAGCTTATTTATATACAAGGCAGAAAAACCAAAGAAACTCAAGAAAAGTAAGGTTTGAGAACCAAACCATTAACTGGCAAGTTCTCCTCCCATCCCTGTAAATCTTGCAGCTTATATGTAGCAGGGCCAAGTTTGGCTACAATCTGAAAAGGGCCTACCCATAACTGCTGGAACTTGGTATGCTTTCCTTTTTCATCATGGGGGTGATCCCATTTTAGGACTAAGTCTCCTACCTCAAAGTCCTTTTTCCCAGATTTATGTTTGTCAAACCATCTCTTAACTGACTCTTGCTGCTGTTTAAAATGTTCTCTAGCCTTGGATCTGGCCTCTTCTGCCTTCAGGAGATTATATATTCTTATTTGGAGAACCTCATCATCTGAACCCCTGGACTCTTGAGCTAGTATGGAAGATGGCAGCATGATATTGGGAGGGAGGATAGCTTCCTTACCGTACACAAGGGTATAGGGTGACACTCCTATTGCAGACTTGGGGGTGACTCTGTCAGCCCACAGGGCGTTGGGTAAGGCTGAGTGCCAACTTCGCTGGTTTTCTATGACAGTCTTCTTCAGTATTCTAATGAGGTTTTTATTGGAGGACTCAGCCAGGCCATTCCCTTGCGGATAGTAGTTAGCAGAATAATGTAATTTTATCCCTTTATCATGAGCAAATGCAGTCAATTTAATTGATGAAAAGTATTTGGCATTATCAAAAACTACTGAAATTGGAACTCCAAACCTGGTCATGATATGATCTTGTAGGAAGATGATGACTTCGTCCTCGTTGATCTTGTGCAATGGGATAGCTTTGACCCAGTGGGTGAAATAATCAGTCGCAGTAAGAATGTACTTGTGCAGCAGGGAAGAATTTGGTTTTATTTCCCCGATAATGTCCAACCCCCATTGTTCAAATGGTTCTGTGATCATAACAGGCTTTAGGGGTGTGGCTACCTTGCACCACACCTTTGACAAATATCACATTTCTTGACATGTGCATGTGCATCCTTGAAGAGTGTAGGCCAATAGTAACTGGCTCTAAGGATTTTGTGAGTTGTAGTGTCGCCGGAATAATGTCCCCCAGCCGGACCGTCATGTAATTCTTCCATTACTTTCTTTGCATCTTCCTTTTCTAAACACCTAAGGAGAACCCCGTCATAATTCTTTCTGAATAACACTCCTTCAACAAGATGATAGGAGGCTGATTTGAGACGCAGAGCTCTTCTTTGTTTGGAATTCCAATGTTCTGGTAATATCCCCGACTGTAAGTAATGCACAAGGTCCCTATACCAGGACTCAGGAGCTGTAAACATAGGGCATACATCCATTACATGCAATTCGGCTTCCTCTTTCCATGCTTGTTCTTCGTTGTTTCTACTTCCAGTCATCAATTTGCATAGCCCTTGACCTTTCACTATAGTAGCCGGTTTGAATTCAAGGTCGTATTCTTGAAGGGCTGTTACCCAGTTGCCCCTTCTTTCTCCCAACTCTTTCTGAATGAGAAGAGATATTACCGCTGGGTAAGGGACTATTACCTTGGTTTGATTTTTTAATATATAAGGCCTGAAAAGTTTCACTGCCTTAAATACTGCGTAAGCCTGCTTATCAATGGCTGGGTAGTTTAACTCAGCCCCTTGAAGCCCAGTGCTCATGAAAGAGATTGGGAATTCATCACCCCTGTCCTCTTTTTGTGTAAGCACGACTGCCAATGAATCATTGGATGCAAATGTGTACATAATGAATTCTTTATCAAAGTCTGGACTTTTCAGGGAGGGCGCATGGGCAACATCAGTCTTGATTTTGTTAAAAGCAGTTTTTTCAGTTTCAGTCCACTTAAACTGTGCGTTCTGCTTGACCATCTACTGCAGTGGCTTGACAGTTTGAGAAAAATCAGGCACAAACCTACGCACGAAGTTTATTGTCCCCATGAAGGATTTCATTCCTTTTTTATTATGGGGCATGGAGATTTGTTCAATGGCCTTGATTCTTTCTGGGTCTATAGATATACCTCTCTTTGAAACTATATGCCCCAGTAATTTGCCTTCTGTGACCACGAATACGCACTTCTTAGGATTGAGGGAAATGCCATACTTCCGACAGCGCTCGAAAATTTGCTTTAGGTGGAACACGTGCTCCCCTCTTTTCTTTGAAAATATTGTCATATCATCAAGGTAGACCACCACACTTCGTCCAATTAGTCCACGGAAAGCTATATCCATAGCTCTCTGAAATGTTGCGCCAGCATTAATCAGTCCAAAAGGCATTCTTCTATATGCGAAAGTTCCCCATTTAGTTTTGAACATTGTCTTCATTCTATCTTCCTCGGCCACTAACACTTGTTTGTAGCCAGAGAATCCGTCTAACAATGAAAACAATTCAGAACCAGAAACCATCTGTAGCAATTTCTCCATGGGAGGCACCGGATAGTTGTCTTTGTCTGAGGCGCGGTTTAAGTTTCTGAAGTCCACGCACAGTCTGATTTCTCCCTACTTTTTCCTAACCGGCACCAAATTTGACACCCACTCTGAATGCCGGACTTTAAAAATAATCCTAGCGTCCAACAATTTTTTCAACTCGCTTTGAATCAGTGGCTCCAACTTGGGGTGCATCTTCCTTAACAGCTGCTGATATGGCTTGACACCTGCTTTAATAGGGATGATATGATTAATAATGCTGGTGTCGTAGGTCTTCAAATCTGCGTAAGTCCAGGCAAAGACATCTTTGTAATACTTGAACAAACTGACAAACCTATCCCTTTCGGTAGGTGAACAGCATTTGCCAAGGTTCACAAACTTAGGATCCGTTTCCATCCCCAAGTTTATCAGTTCGAACTATAGGGTTGAGCTGTGCGTCTTTACATTAGCGGGTCTTCAGAATTTTTCATTCAAGTCAAACATCTTCTCTAATGTTCTGACTCCTTTAGGGACGAAATTGTCAAATTTCATCTCGGCTTGGTGTTTTTCATCATCGATGATTGCTCCTTTGAATACATCCTCATTGGTCAGACATTCTATGATTTGCTGGTCATCATCGAACACCCTCAGATTGGTGATCATATCTGGTACGGAAGGCCTGAAAAGTAATTCAATAGAACATCTATTATTAGTGGGTACCAGCCTGGCAGCTGATGTGGCCAAAAGATTAGCGGCCGTGTTTTTCATTCTTGCGATTGAAACAATATTGAATGCATGAAAACATTTAAGCAAATCCCATACCTCGCTTTGGTAAGCTTTCAAATGGGGGGAAACACAATGTATTTGATTTCTTATTTGCTTTACAACTATTTCTGAATCCCCAAAAACTTTTAAATTACTAACCTTTAGCTCAATCGCTTTCTTGAGTCCTTGCAGTAGTGCTTCATACTCAGCCGTATTGTTAGTACACTCAAACTCTAATCTATAGGACAAGAAGTGTTTATTTTTTTGTGGATCAATGAGGACGCAGCTGGCCCCCGACCCTTCTAATGTTTTAGATCCATCAAAAAATAAAGTCCAAAAAACATTATCTACTGAAAAATAATCTACTTCTACTGCTAAATCTACTATTTTACAATCAAACTCATTAGCCTACGAGAAACGAAGGATTTCAGGCTGGGTGTCAGATATGTCACTGGCCTCTTCCACTTGATAGTTCCCTGGTTCCAGTTCGAGAAAGTAGTTTCCCAACACAGGTTCGACTGGTATATTCTTCTCATCCAGCTGGGTAACATTATACTTAATGTGAGGCTCCCTCAAAACCTTAATCTGATTGGGGCTTCCTTTGTACGACAACCACAGGTGTGACCAATCTGAGGCGAAATATCCATTCAATTTAGCTGACCAATCTCTACTCAGGACCAGGCCATAAGCGTCTGGTATATCAGCCACCACGATGTTGATAACTTGGCATACTTTGTCATTTGATGACAGACGAATTATAATTTCCTCCATTTCACCAATTACCTTAACATCTGTCCTATCCAATTGCACCACCCTCCACGTGGTTGGCTTAAACTGCCCATTTATTTTCTTACATACTGATACGGGCATGACATTAATTGACGCCCCTGAGTCTACTAGACAATTGTGAACGTTATGATTAAAAATTTCAAATGTCAGAAGGAAAGGTGGCTGTTTAGTTTTAGACTTACCTCTAGTGCTAGCTTCTCCGATTTCTTCTTCGTCCAGAGGTTGATTGTCAGTGGGCTGCTCCTCTTCTGATGTTTCCAGTGCTTTCAACAACTTTTCCTTTTGTTGAGGTACTTTGCACATCTCAAACAGCGGGACATTTGCCTTTATCTTCTTTAAATCTTCAACAATGTCATATTCAATTCATTGTTTAATGGACTGAGATTTATCGAAACTCACCCTCTCTTCGTTTGGCTTGGGCAACGTCCTATCCTGCTTGGGAGCTTGGCTAGTAATAGTGAATTCCGGAACCTTATCAGCCAAGGATTTATCTGGAAATTTTTTCTTGATGTTTCTTTTGCAGCCTTTTGATCTTTGGAAGTAAAATACTGTCATCACTAATCGTCCCTTGGCTTCTAGTTGTCACGTTAGCTTCCCTGACATCCTTATGTCCCTGAGTATTTTTATCTTCTGCATTGAGCAAGGAGACATAATTCCATAATACCATGGTCTCTTCTTCTTGTCCCTTTGTAGAGGTAGAGCAGCACTTTCTTTCTTTTCATGATCATATTCTTCCATTAGTCTCGAATCTAACATCTGATTCATAACTAACGTCATTGAATTTATCCATTGCAGACAATTCCTTTCGGAGTGAGGCTGCTGGTGAAAGGTGCAGAAATTTTCCATCCCTATCTCTGTCAGGTTCATAGATGCAGTATTGTGAGGAGGAGGTTGGGACGGATTGTTCTCCTCCCTTTTCTTATAATAAGGCCTGTATAACTTCTGTGTTTCCTTCTCTTTTTCCAAGTCTATGATTTTATTAGACATCTTTTGCATCATTTTGGCCATATTCTCCAGGTCTGGTGACTTATCTTCCTTAGGCTTATTGAACAGTAAGGTCTTCCTTCCTGCGCCTCTTTCTCCCGATTGTTCTGGATAGTCTTCGATGCTTTCTCTTTCTGCTTCCACCATTTTTGCTTCTTCGTAGGTCTCTGTCAAAGTAGGCTTGGCCCTACCTTTAGCAAACATGGCCAAATCTGGACCCAAAGCTGAAGTGTAGTACTCGATTAGTACTTTATCTGAAGGCTTGTCTGTTTCGAATTTTTTTTATAGATATGCTGCAAACCTTTGTGTGAAACTGTGTACCTTTTCTTTTTTCTCCTTCTTCAAAGCACACAGTCCTTTCATGAGGGCCGCGTGAGTCTTTTGAACTACATACTTACTTCTGAAAATTCTCTTGAAAGTATCCCAATACGGGATAGCATTAGCAGGAAACCCAAAGTACCAAGACGCAGTAGCTCCTTTGAGGGTATGCGGGAAAAGTCTGCACACTACATCTTCATGTTCCCCAGCCCTCAGACCTTCTATTTCCAAGTATAAACTTTGTAGGTGATCGTCCAATAGGATCTTCTCATTGGGGTCAAATTTAGGCAGTAATTTCTCGAAGGCTTGAGGTAGGTCATGCAAAGGGGGAGTCAGATTTAGGGGTGACCTGGCTTTCCATGCAGGTGGTGGGTTAGGTGGATTGGGAGGAGGTTGGTTGGCGTTAACATCGGCCATGAGTTGAGGTGGAGAGTGAGGAGGTGAACCAACAGGGGTGTGAACAGGAGAAATGTAAGGGGTTTCTGGGCCTTCTTGATTCAAAGGTAGCTCAACTTCTTGCAAAGCAGTCTCTACAAGTTCTTCCCAGTCTCCAACCAACACTGAATCTTCTACTATAGGACGGTCTTTCTTCTTGTACTCTCTTCTAGGCAATTCGTGGATAATCGGCAACCCTCCAATCTTCTTCACATAAGCACAGGTATGTCTTCTCAGATCGTTAACAATTTCGTTGCGAACAGGATATAGATGTTCTCTGTTTTCTTCTTTCGAAATTGGATTACGCGGTCCACTAATTTCTGAACTGTAACCAACGGAATAATCTCGGTAAAACGGGTTTCCACGGCCAGCCATGCACTAGCGGCCCTCCTTCTAGCGCCAAATCTATTGAGGCCTGGAAATTCGCAGGCGGAAACAGTAAGGGATTCTCCCCAATCAATGTTCCCAACTAGCCCGTTGACTGTTTGGAATGGGGAATCCGTCCGGTTTGCGGTCCGGCTACCGTAGGTCAAGAAACAAAACACAGGCTTTACCGGTTGCGGCCCGGCCCACCGAGTTTTTTGTATTTTGACTTTAAGAAATGAGATGCAAGTGCCTAACTAAATACAGAGTGATCAAGGTGCAGGGAGCGGTCACAATGTGATGCACAGGTTCTTACCTATCGTCTTATGCTCACAAGCAACCAAATCAAATATAAAAGCAACAACTAACTATCTTAACTATCCCTAGGGAGCAAGGTTATCATTTTGGGTGAGCAATACATTTTGTGCATGCATTATGAAGAATCACAGGTAGCTGATATTTCTTTCAAGACACATGAACACTTCAAGATATTCAGATAACCAGATAGCCGATCATTTTATAATAACATTCATTACTCACAGTGAAATCAATATCCCAGAAACTACTGAAGAACATTCAACAAGAACATAGGTTCATAACATTAAATACTCTTACAGTAAATGAAACACGGCTGAAAATGAAATAGTTCCTCTTGAACATTATTCATTGCGTTGCATTGATACATTCCACTTTTTACTCTCTCCAACAGGCAAAAAATTGCAGTTTCCTTTGCAAAACGAAGTAGTTCCTCTTACAAGCAAACATTTACAAAATTTTCCAGGGGGAAAAAGCCCTTTCTTCTTCCCACTTTCAAATATTTAAACTACAACTACTGAGTGCTTCGTTTTCCTCCCCAGACGCGTGGTCTTTTAGTTTCTTCAACGCTTCATATTCCGATCTTTTGTCAGTATGTGATCATGAAACACTTGGTAACTGATCCGTTTTTGGGATCATGCCTTTATAGCTCCGGACTTCATTCTCCATTTGCCTCGTTTTGGTCATACCTCCGCCAAATGGGTTAGTATTTCTTCTTATCATGGTGGATCGATTGGTCTCCTTGAAATTGTCTGCAGTCAATTCGCGAGCATGGTTCAACAATAAATATTATAAATTAACCACCATTTTACAAGGAAAAGGCCGGGTGCACTACATACGGGCCTGGTAAAATATCCTATGGTCACCAGCGGGAAAAATTAAGTCGACAGTCAGGAGGGAGGGAGCTCGGGGGCCAGGAGGATCTGCCAGTCGCAACGTCGGGCAAGGCTTAAGTCACAGCCAAGTGAAACACAGGTGGGATATGCCATAAATTGGACGTCGGACAGTTTTTTAGTTTCGGAAACCAGAAGACTCTAGGAGCCGCAATGGCGGAGGAGGAGGGTTAGAGGATACGCGGGGCAGATGGGACAACTCAGTCGGACGTAGGAAGACACTCTTATCAGGAGCGGAAGAGATCACCCAGCCGCAACGGCAGAGGAGGAGAGGCTACGGGCAAGCGATCGAAGGCTAAAATGAATCGGGCGTCGGATGGGTTCAGACTTCGGACGAAGAAAAGATCTTGGAGCCGCAACGGCGGAGAAGCTCAGACTTTGCAGCTTCCGATCCAATAGCAAAATGAGGCCCGATTACGGGAAAAATCAAGGATTTGAGCAGCATTAACAACCAAAATCGTTTTCTTCGCAACGGCTGCCCTGAAAAACAAAATTTTATTTCTTCACGGCCAGAAATCCACGACTTAACTGAAATTGAACATGGCAATGAATAAACCTGCTGGCATCCAATCTTCAAAGTAAAACAAAAAGAAGATATGCCTGAGAGGCTCAAGCATTTTAACGACCCAACCAGGCAAAATGATGAGGAGGGGCCCAGAATTTAAATAAGAATAAATTTGGGGAGGACAGTTGTGGCAGCAACAGACTGTAGGATTGGTTCCTACATGATCAGATATAAGGGCTATTTCCATTCTTGGAATGGAGCTGCCTGGTGAGGTACTAGGAATACTTGGTCTAGGACTGAGGGCCATTCTGATATGACTGTAGGATGTGTTCCTACATGATTAGATGTGAGTGCATGGCCATTCTGATGTGATTGAGGGATGTGTTCCCACTTGATCAGATATAAGGGCTATTTCCAATCTTGGAATGGAGCTACCTGGTGAGGTACCAGGAACCCTCAACCTGGGGTTGAGAGCCTTTCCATCATGGTTGCAAGATGTGTTCCTGCATGGGTGGATGTAAGTGTAGAGCCCTTCCATCATGGTTGTAGGATGTGTTCCCGCATGGGTGGATGTAAGTGCATAGCTGTTTCATCATGGTTGCAGGATGTGTTCCCACATGGGTGAAAGAGCAAAGCCTTTTCATCATGGTTGCAGGATATGTTCCCGCATGGGTGAATGTAAGTGCAGAGCCCTTCCATCATGGTGGCAGGATGTGTTCCCACATGGGTGGATTTAAGTGTAGAGCCCTTCCATCATGGTTGCAGGATGTGTTCCCGCATGGGTGGATGTAAGTGTAGATCTCTTTCATCATGGTTGCAGGATGTGTTCCCGCATGGGTGAAAGAGCAGAGCCTTTTTAGCATGGTTGCAATATGTGTTCCCACATGGCTAAATGTGAGTGCTGGGCCTTTCTCATGTGATTATAGGATTGGTTCCTACATGATCAGATGTGAGTGTTGGGCATGCCTTTCTGATGAGTAGGTCATATGTAAGTGCTGGACGGGCCATTCTGACTTGGTGTCAGATATAAGCACTGAATAAAGACCTACATGGAGGCTAGGCCTACAACTAGCATGAAAAAGGGCTGGCTTTGTAGAACTTCCTGTGACGAGAAGAATCATGAGATAGCACCCATGATGATCTAGTGATGATGATCCAGCAGTGATGATCCAGATCGAGTGATGATCCAGATCCAGTAATGATGTCTAATGATGATCTATATCTAGTGATGATCTAGATCCAGTAATGATGTCCAGTGATGATCTAGATCAAGTGATGATCTAGATCTAGTGATGATGATCCAGATCGAGTGATGATCCAAATCTAGTGATGATGATCAGATCGAGTGATGATCTAGATTTAGTGATGATGATCCAGATCCATATGAAGATGACAAGAACTCAATAATGATCCAGATGATACAGAGAAGAAGACTTGTGCTGATAAATTGTGTCGAGAGAATACCTTCCTAGTTAAGAGGGAGTGTTGATGTATTTGTAACTTCGGAATGTATTCATCTATATTTCTTATGTATTGTAACCCGATGTTTATTCTGGGATGTATTTGTAATGTACTTGAGTCATGTCATACCCCGATGTTTATTCCGAGAAGTTTCTATAATGTAACCAAGTCATGTCAAGTCATTGTGGGTAACCCTCCTATTGGTCAAGGGTTAAAGTCCCCATAGTTATGGGGCCCTAGGGTTATTAGACCATCCTAGAGAAGTCGGCCCTAGGTGAGTCATTATAAGCTAGGGAAATAGTCCCCACCATTGTGTTAAGGATAAACCTCCTTGTTGGTCGGAGGAGGAAAAGTTCCCACAAGTTGTGGGGCACTAGGGTTATTAGACACTCCTAGAGATGTCGGCTCTAGTAAGTAGTTGTTAAGTTAGGCCGACATTTTGGAGTGGGTTTCAAGTGAATGAAATAATATAAATAGAGAGTAAGCCTCTCTATTTATCACACACACACTCACTCATTGGGGCGCATGAGTGAGAGGAGAAGTTACTGGGACAAGAGAGAGATTGCTATTGTCAGGAGATCATCTTTATGTTTTCAAAGGTTTTACTTTTGGTGTTGATTCTATCTCTGAGGAAGTTGTGGGTTTTTCTCCTTTATGGTTTCCTCGAGGAAAATATTTGTGTCTCTTGTCTCTTGTGTTTTATTGCTGTGCATGTTATTCTCTCAGTTAAGATCCTAAGATCATAATGCTAGCTTGAATGATAAAAATCTAACAAGGTAATCCACCCCCATACTTTTTTCAAAGCTTTTGTGCATAGTCAAGGTACTAAAACACCCTCCCACACAACTACAAAAACATAGCTCTGGCAGTTACCCATCAAAAGAGAGATATCTTGTGTGAGACGACATCTGTGTCACAGGTGTTTTTAGCTGAGCGTTGCTCTATCAGGACGATATCTTAGGATTTTCTATGATGAAAAGAGGGAACCAAATCTGGGTCAGATCCCTGGGGAAAAAGGGACAGAGAGATATAACAATAGGAAAAATCCAACAACACCCCCCCTTAATCCTAACTTTGGACAACTTGGGCCATGGGAACTAGGAGAAAAGTCACCCATAAAATCTAAATGAATCAAAATACTAATTAATAAGGAAAATGGGAAAAACTCATGGGAAAATCCCCCTCAAAATAAGCAAGAATCATGAAAAAATATATACTTAAGAGAAAAAATTTCTCTTCAAGCAATTTTTTTTGAAAATTTTGCTGCAATCTTTAACTTTGTAGAGCAGAAATGCAAAATATTAGTTCTTTTGTGCATCAACATCCTGGGACCAAGAATGTGTAATTTTCAATATTCTTGCAATCTGGTGATAAATATAAACGAAATTTTATTATCTCTGTCTCTTCTTTTTGGATGAATAGTGAATTAATCTAATTTATTCTTCAATGGGATGAATTGTGGATTAGTCCTCACCATCAAGTAACATCTATCAGAAATATTGTTGCACCTCACTTAAGGAAGTGAAACTGAATGAGAGATCACAACATCTTCATTCTAATACTGGGACCTCATTCTTCTTTTGTCATCTTGATCCCCAGAAACATTCCCAGCTGCTTCAATGAGCTTTTGGGGCCATATAGGCTTTTGATTTGGAATCTAAGATGGATATAGATCTAGATACTCTTGAGGATTAATCTCAATATCAATATCATGTTGATATTGTTCCTCATCTTTTGAATCTGAAACATAAGTCATTGCATCATTAACAAAAGGCGTAGATAGAATGTTTTTACCTCCCCTTTTGAATGGCAACTGAGTTTATACTAGATTTGAGTATGGATGAAACTGTGAGAATTCATATGCCTTCGAGGAATGGTTTACAACACCCTTTACTATAATATTCCCAGTTTAGATATATGAGATCTCCATTGAGTCAGGACCAAATACTATTCACTTTGGTAAGCCAGTATGTGTCTTTTGGTATACAGATAAAAATTTTGCAGCTAAAGAGGGCACATAAAGTACATTTCTGAACAGTCCATGTTTTAACTTGATAGAACCCTTTCCTTCAGCTCGAATTTGGGTATCATCACCCATGTGAATATAAAGAACATATGTAGTTTGTAATGAAGATATTGATTCTCTAGATGCAACCATATGATTAGAGGCTCCTGAACCAATGAGGAAGGCATGTGATTTTGAACAACTAGCCTTCAGTGCATGGCATCTCTCATCATGATCTTTAGTCTCTTCTCCAAATTCATTCTTCCTTGCACCTTCAGGGAGGGAAATATTTTGTTTCCCAAGTATTTTTTCCATTTGATCAATGGTCTTCTTCATACAATGTCTTTCTACATTAAATCCTCTCATACAATAGGAGCATTGAGTCTTCTCAAATTTGTTGTTTTTATTCTTTTTGGAACCTGAGGTTCCATCAGAAGATTTATTCTTCTCCTTTGATTTCAAATCAACATTTTTATTCTCCTTCCATTTTTGATTCCCTTTAGCTTGCAATTTCCTAGAGTCTCTAGCTAAGAGGGCTTGATTCTTGGAGGCATTGAGCACTCCCATATAAATCAATTTGTCTTTCTCATGGATCAATGACTTTGCAAATGCATCTAGAGAAAGAATTTTTTAATTTGTGATGGATAATATTCTGGAGTGGAATGTGGATACAAATACTAGGAATTATGAGACAATATTCTTCAGAATTGATAGCACAAGCTTCTCATCCTTCCTTTCTAACCTGCATTGTTTGCATTGCAAGACTAGTGCTTTGTATTTCGAAAAGAACTGCTGAAATGTCTCAAAGTTTTTGGGATAGAGTGCACTGAGTTCATTCTCTAGAATATGGCCTCTATTCTTATCTTGTTTTCCAAACAAAGATTCAATCTTGTCCCATACTTCCTTTGGAGTTTTGAGTCCCTCAAGGTGGAACAAAATATCCCTGGAGACGTGGATACACATGAATCCGAGGGATTCATCTAGCTGATTCATAAACTTGGATTTCTCAACATAATGTTGGGGCTCAAATTCTCTTCCCATTATCATCCTAAACAAGCCTTAGTTGCAAGAGGGTATATGCATATCTTCCCTCCAATCTACGAAATTGAAGGGTGTGTGTGTTCTAGGTGATTAAAGAGATGAATTCTCCATTTTATTGTATGTTGATCAACAAATATTCAAGAGATACGTAGGTACCTACAAAAAAGCACTACAGAAAAATACAATTCACAATCATATGTAAGTTCAAACCCTTCCACCTCAACATGTGCACTTTTTAAGAATCCGTCACACCTAGATAGACTTCTTTGAACATAATCCAGAGGGAGCAATGCAATGATTCTAGGAATCATGTGGAAACTCAGTTGCTTCTGGTGTAAGCATGGAGGTTTCTTAGGTTTGAGTTTAGCCCGAACAAGGCTTTGATACCATGTCAAATTTGAGAACCACATATCTACAAGCTAATATGAGAGCAATTGGAAGGGAATTACACAGTAGAATTATCAAATCAATGTAAACTGAAAAACAGATTCATGACAATAATTTCACACAAATCGGACAAGTATTGATCAGATTATCATAACATTAATATTCATTAATTAATCAGTAATAGAATGGTAGTACAATAAATATAATTTGAATGATAAATATAGGATTCAAATATACCACCTCTAACTGGCTATTTAGCTAACTAAATGTGGAAAAATCACAGCTAGATCTCACTAGTCTAACTTTGGATGACTAAATTAATCTACAATCAATTAAATGATGAGGTAGGTGGACAAAAGGAACCACACTCCTTGCATGCATGCCAAAGTGGCACTAGGATAACTAATTGTGATCTAACTGATAGTAACTGGAACATAACTCAACATAACTAGTTTCCTACCAAGGTATGGTGAAGGATGCTACTTGTGGCACTTAGAGTGGGATCCTAAAACATAGGGATTTGTCCCATGGGTGCATAAACTCATGCATGCAGATGCAGTAAGTGGCATATAACCCCTAGGTGTGTCCCCCATACTCTAGTACAATGATAATCACTTCCCAAGTTAGGAAAAATGACCAAATAGAATATGTTGGATAAAGGAGGATTAATTAATCCTAATAGGGGTTAGGGGTTAGGAATTAGGAGAGAGAGAGAGAGAGAGAGAGAGAGAGAGAGAGAGAGAGAGAGAGAGAGAGAGAGAGAGTTATGAGTTTAGATATGGAGAGATATCGAGGGTGGTGGTTAGTGTCAAGAGTAGATTTGTGTGTGTGTGTGTGTGTGTGAGAGAGAGAGAGAGAGAGAGAGAGACAGAGAGAGAGAGAGAGAGAGAGAGAGAGGATGGAGAGTTACATGGAGTAGGGGGTACATGGATATATATAGAGAGAGAAGAGGATGGAGGGGTGGTTAGTTGCATGGGTGATAGAGAGAATGAGATATTTGGGTTTATGGATTTAGAGAAAGAGAGAGAGATTAGAGATTAGGGGCTTAGAGAGAAAGAGAGAGATTGTGTGTTAGGGGTTCAGAGAGAGAGAGAGAGAGAGAGAGCGTGAGATCACAAGGGGATTATTTATGGTTAGTTGTGGTGATTTATGGGTAGTGTGAGAAGGGGATATATAGAAAGAGAAATATATTAAGGGTTTAGGGGTTTACATAGAGAGTGCTTGGGTTTAAAAAGAATTTATATACACACACATACACAAAAGGTTTGGGTTTAGAAATTTAGATATGGAGAGAGAGAGAGGTGTGATGGTTAGTGGTAGCATTAGGTGAGAGATTGAAGGAGAGAGGAAGAGAGTGTGTGGGTGTCTAAGGGTAGGGGGAACTAAGGGGTACACGAATATATATATATATATATATATATATATATATAGAGAGAGAGAGAGAGAGAGAGAGAGAGAGAGAGGACTAAGTGAGATATCATAAGAGAGAGAGTGAGTGGGTGGCTAATGGTGGGGGGAGTAAGTGATAGATTCATATAATGAGTGGGTGGTTAAGGGTAAGGGGAAAGGGATATATATATATAAGGATCGAGGGGTGGTTAGTGTTGTGGGAGAGAGAGAGAGAGATAGAATGGGGGTATGGGTAGGAGGGTGAGGGATGGGGGGTTGGGGGGGAGAGAGAGAGGTTAGTGGTATGAGGGAGGCGTATTAGGAGAAAGAGGGGGTGGTTTAAAAATAGATGGAATGTAGGGTTATGGCTAAAGGGGATAAATAGAGAGATAAACCAGGGGAATATGAGGGAGGGAGTGATATACAATTAGAAAAACCAGAGGTCGGTTAAAGTTTAGGGTAACAAACATGGTATATAGAAAGATGTAGGGATTAGGATTTATGGTATAGGGAGATATTGTGGGATTATGCTTTATGGTATAAGGATATATTGAGGGTTGAGAGAGAGAGAGGGAGTTCCATTTTAAAGATGGAGGGGGTGTGGGATTATATTGAGAAAGGTAGATATATCTAGAAAAATGGACAAACATATAAATAACATCAGCAGACACATTATTAGTGCATTGTGTTATTAGTTCATACACACTATTAGTGCATACTGTGCATTCATTATTAATGCATGTGCATTGTTAGTGAGCACATGTTATTAATTCATGTGTGATCCTAAATTTAAATTTTTTTTGGCACAATTTACTTTTTCCATTTTTGTGGATAATGAATTGGAAGGTTTGGTTCTAGGTTCGAATTGTCAAATCTTGTGCCTTGGATCACATTATAAAAAAACACATCATGTTATACAACTTCATGTTTTTTAACCTTTATTTTGTATATGATCCACTTGTCTACTACTAATAAAATTGCACACACTTATATAACTCTCTCTCAATATTCCAAATATCTATTTTTTAAATAAATTTGCTAGTATTTTCTATTTTCTATTCATTTTTGTTTGCAATCATATCATATTTACATAAAACATTGGTTATGTATTACATCAATAACTTTTGAATGGCTCACATATTTCAAAAATGGAAAAGAGCCTGCACAAGTATACAAGAATACCAATGCACCGAAAAAAAGTGAATTGACTATGTTAATACTTTACTAGTGGGGCCTAACACTCACCCTTGTTATTATAGGGTTTTGTTGACTTCCTTAATTAAAAAAGACATAAAAATAACTTGGAAAAATTTGGAAAAATAGCGTTGCACTAGAACCGCTTGTTATCTACAACTCTACATGTTTTTTTTTACAAATTTGGATAGTTTACATACCGAACCCAGTGCCTAACATGAACATATGAGTTAGGTTTTAGAAAAAAATAACATGCCAACATTATAAGAATGTCATATTTTTGGATTTATAACTATTTTCCATATATAATAGTTCCTATTCTATAATGTGATCCAATTGTCTACGTTTCATATTTTAACACCATAATCTAAAACGTTGTGTAGGTAACTCAAAAAATTCATCTTAATGGTCATATTTTTGTTTTTTAGAAATTCCATTTCAACTAACACGTCATAAGTGGGTATCATTACCTTGAACCAGACCTTCAATGTTTTTACATTTGGCAACGAGGTTTTCGTATAACCTTATATTCATATCCCTTAGCTCAAAAGGAACCTTTAACTCTTCTAATTTATTGCATAGGTTCTTTCTAGGAACTATATCAAAGTCTTTTCTATATTCCACGAAACATAAAAAAATATTGGATTTTTTATTATGACAGTCCTCCCCGATGATCCTAAGTGTAACAAGGTGTTTCATGGTTGAATCATGCCTTATGGAGATTTCTTGGTCTTTATCCCAATTTCCTTTGTTTTCTAGCCATATGCTAAGATTATTTTTAGGGATAATACCATATAGCTTGGTTAAAAGAAGGTTAATCATAATGATTCGATAATTAGAGGGGTTATCTTTATCTTTTATTTAAAAAATAGGAACTATAAGGATCAGAGTCCAAGGCTTAGGGAAGCCATGCTTAGCTGCTAGATTAAATATATTGGGAGTATAGGTGATGAGGATGAGTGTTGAAATACTGAGAGGGGGGGTGAATCAATATTTGTACTATTTAAAATTTTAATTAAAATAAGGTTTCTAATCACCAATCACAACAAATCATCAACGCGTGTAAAAATAACAAGCTACACATTACACAATTTTTGTTTACGTGGAAACCCAAGTTCTAGGGATAAAACCACATAATCATTTTAAAAATAGTTTTCCAGAATTAATTGGAAGGAGGAAACACCCCCCTTATTATAAAGAATTCAATTTTCTAGCTGCAACTAGAAGGAGGCTTCAACCCCCTGATTTACAGGCTCCAACTTGAAGGAAGCTACAACTCCCTAGTTATTCGAATTTGATCAGAAGGAGGCTATGACCTACTTCCTTGCCCTGTCCTACCACCCCGATATGAATATATAAAGTGTTGAACCACTACCGCACTAATCTTGTGGACTTGCTAATCATAACTTGTATTGCACTGCATAATGTGTACCACAGTGCAAAACCTGTAGACATGTCACGAACTAATCTTTGAATCTTCTATTGATAACTTCTACACTCTAATAATTGTAAAATCATCCCTATATACCAACAAGTCATTTTACTTCCATACACTGCTCATTTACATCCTTATACACCTCATCATACACAGTCACTAAACAAATAATCCTTCTCTGCTTCCACTAAACATAAGGCATGCATCACCATGCATCATCATCTTAGGTATGCATGATCGTCATAGGGTATGCATCCTCATCATAAAATATACATCATCATCATCTCAGTGTGCACTGTGTATGCATCATCAACATCAAGTATACACCAGAATGCATAGGAGAGCATCAAAACTAAGGTATACATGTACATCATATATTTGTATAGGAGTGCATAAACTTCATAGACTATACATAATTATCACATGCATTATCATCATAAAGCATATCATATCATAACATAAAGGTATGCAACATCATCATCATAGCATCCATAATGAATTCAAATATATATACCAATATAGAGGCCCACATACTAATATCAAATATGAACTCTATCCATGAGAGACATGTGCCATTACAAGAGAAACCATGAAGCATGAACCATACCTTATTGAAGATCACTAGATGAAGAAAAATTAGAAAAACTAAAAGAAAATCTATATCATTTCATCACATATCCATCATAACAAACTTTTGAACGAGCTAATAATTTTCTAATTCTGATTATGTATGAGAAATTTATGTCAATTTTAGTGAAGATGCCTAGAAATTTCTCTGTCCCAAATATTTGCACTTTTATCCAAGAGTTGTGAAATTCCTGAGAGAATTGATGATGAGCAAATGGAATGTTTTATTATCTATTTATATAGTCTATGGAGAAAAATTATTACCTTGGGACAACAAGCACTTCAAAATTACAAATAATTAAATTCTCTTTTGTTTGGTCAGCTCACCCAAAGAGGTGGGGTACACCAACTTAAAAAATTCATATCTCTTCAACCGTAAGGAGTTAGAAGATGATCCACATATAAATGGAAATGAATTGAAGAGTAGTATATCCCTCTGATGGGTTTATTTACAAATTATTGGTCTAATACCATTAAATTATTCAATTTTTACAGGACATCAAGACTCCACACAAAAAGGTGCCAAAGACCATGTTACCTTATACATAAGTTCCAAGGTCAAAGGATTTAATGGAAATCATCAAAGGCATGAGGGATTCAATGGTATTCACATACACATACTTAACATAAACAAGGAGGAGGTATCCACCATATATTTATCATATCAAGGGTACTAAGGTGTGGGGGTGCCTAGACTTCTCCTAGGGTACCATGATCTCATTAAAAACACAAATGACCACAGAATGGGTCATTTGGACTCTTTGAAACTATACACTTCTTAAACCCACCAAGGACTCTTTCTGGGGTACTAGGGAATAGGTTGTGGTACTAGGGATTCCAATGAAACAACTGGGTAACCTTAAGACATCTTTAGGGGTACCTAAACAATCTACAAGGTGTACAAGGATTTTTGCAATTTCCCAAGGGATCCAAGGACTCCAAACTTAGGTCTTGGGCAAGGTCAAAAGGTATCCTTTGACATTTACACCTACTCAACCATCAAGGGGCACCAATATACATCGAAACAAATTTGTTGGCATAAATGAAAATTTAGTCTACATTCTCCTCCTTTGTCATTGATGACAACTCCAAAGATCCCCCTTTGAATGAGCTTCATTTTTCAACAAATCTCCCCCTTAGATCATGCTTCCTTTACCTTCCTTGTTCATCATTTTCTCCCCCTTTAGAATCAATCGAAAAGGCTACTTATGTCATGCTCCCCATGCCATACTGTTGTGTTTTTGAATATCAATTCAATTAGGAGATAGTATTACTCTCAATTTTTCTCTGAGGTAATCAAAAGTCTCTCTTGGGAGAGGCTTAGTAAAAATGTCTGCAACCTATTCTTTTGTCCCGATATATTCCAACTTGATATTCTTCTCTATGACCTATTCCCAAAGAAAGTGAAACTTGATTGGAATGTGCTTGGTTTTGGAGTGCATAACTGGATTCTTGGAGATACTGATGGCACTTGTATTATCACATAGAATTGGAATTGGTTCATTACATGTCATGTGTATGTATTGCATGGTTTGCTTCATCCAAAGAATCTGAGTACATCAAGCTGTTGCTATATATTCCGCTTCTGTGGTTGATAAGGACACTGAAGACTTCTTTTTTCTTGACCAATGACATTTCAAATTCTTTCTGCATGTCCTTAGAAAATTGTTGACTTAGTGGATCATTATCACTTCTAAATATGATATCATCAACGTAAAATTAAATGATGAGTATGCTGTCATTATCGTGCTTGATCTACAATTTTCTATATGCACTTCCCCTCTTAAAGTTTTGTTGTAGTAAGTACCTGTCCAATATGGAGTACCAAGCTATTGGATATTTCTTCAGTCCATATAAGGATATTTTAAGTCTGCATACATAGTCCTTGTTTTCTAAAAGCTGAAATCCTTCTAGTTGTTCTTTGCAGGATTATTCTTCTAATTCCCCATTCAGAAAAGCTGATTTTACATCCATCTGATACACTTTGATGTCTTTGGAGCAAGTGTAAGCCAATATCATTCTGATAGCTTCCATTCTAGCTACTGGTGCATATGTTTCTTCAAATTCTATTCCTTTGATCTAAGCATAGCCTTTACAAACCAATCAATCCTTGTTTATGATCACCTACCCATATTCATTCATTTTGTTTCTGAAAACCCACTTTGTGCCAATTACATTCTTGTTATGTTGTCTAGGAACAAGTTCCCATGTTTCATTCTTCTCAATTTGATCTAGTTCCTCTTCCATATATTTGACCCATTTTTCATCTATACTGGCCTCTGCAAAAGTTCCTGGTTCAGTTGTAGACAATTGAGATAAGTGTACATGCTCATATTTTCCGGATAGTCTTCTTCTAGTTCCTATTCCAGAATCCTTATCACCAATAATTTGATCTAATGGATAATTATTTTGGAACATGTTCTCAGGTATCAGTTAATCCTTCTGTTCTTCTTTTTCCATAGTCGATTGATTTTGTTCTTCATCTTCTGAGAGTTGTTCTTCATCTAGTTGTTCTTCCACTTTAATTTTTTTCATTTCAATCTGATGAAAACTTCCTCTTCTTCATCGTCTGATTCTTTCGAGTATTCTATGGATGATGTTAGTATTCCCTCATCTATCTTCAAGTTGATGCTTTAAATCACCTTGTCTAATCTTAGATTGTAGAATTTGTAAGCTTTTATCTTGGATGAATATCCAACGAATATGCCTTCGTTTACTTGACATTCAAATTTTCCAATCTTCTTATCTTCTCTTTTGATGTAACACTTTCTTCCAAAAATGCTAAAATGTTGTACATTTCCCACTCTTCATGTCCATAGCTCATAGGGAGTTTTATCCTTTTTGCTTTTAAGTAATCCCTTGTTCAAAATGTGTATTGTTGTATGAAATGCGTGTCCCCAAAATTTGTCATTAAACATGGTTTGAGCAATCTCTATTATTGATCTATTATTTCCTTCAACAACTTCATTTTCCTGAGGTATTCTAGCTACTGAAAATTGTCTCCTTATTCCATGATCTTCACAGTAATTGTGAATTCATCTGAAGTGGATTCTCCACCATTATTAGATCCGAGGCACTTGATTCGTGATCCTGTTTCATTCTCTACCAGTTCCTTGAAATTTTTGAAGCATCCAAAAGCGTCTGCTTCCTGTTGAGAATACATACCCATGTTATCCTGGTGTAGTCATCAATAAGAAGCATGAAATATTTCTCACTATTCAGTCCTTTTCTCTTCGTTGGTCCACATAGGTCAGTGTGAACAAGCTCCAAAGGTTTTGTAGAGGAATGCTATTTCATCTTAAAATGCACTCTTGTTTGTTTTCCATGTTGACACTGTTCACATACAAAGTTAGCAGGCTTTGTGAATTTCGACATATTTTGAATGGATTGTTTTTTGTATATTTTGACCAAATTGTCAAAATATATATGCCCCATTCTTCTATGCCAAATCCAACTTTCATCTTCTTTTCCCAAGTGACATTTCTCAGACTCAATCGTATCCAACACATATATATTGTTTGGAGTCCTAGTGGCTATGGATACCAACTTCCTTGATCCTTGCTTCCTTATTTTGCATCCTTTTGAGTTGAAGGCGAGTTCATGTCCTTGATCACACATCTGATTGACACTTAGCATATTATGCTTCATGCTATCTACAAGCAAGACATTTTCATCAGGGAGTTTTTATTTCCAATATTTACCGTGCCCTTTCCCAATACTTTTTCTGAATTATTATTTCCAAATGATATAGATCCTTTATCCTTTTCAATATTAACAAAAGCATATTTTTTACCTGCAATATGCTTGGAGAAACCACTATCAACATACCATTTAAAAGAGCTATGATTCTGATCTTGAAGAGAAATTCCACATTCGTAGTTGTTCTTGTGTTTGATCTATAACTTGCTGGGCATGTCCTCATTTTTTACTGCTGGTATCTTCATTCTGCAATTTCTGGCTATATGTCCAAAGTTGTTACACTTGTAACATTCTGTTTCTGATCTCAAGGGAACAAATATGTTATTGTACTATGGTCTTCTGAGGCTTGCAAGGTTATTCCTTGTCTCAAAGTTTCTTCTTTGAAAATAGTTTACAACTTTGTGTCCAAATCTTCCACATGTAAAACAATGCCCATAAAAGAAATATCCATACATGGGAATATATTAAGGAGGTGCTTTTATGAGGTCTGGTGTTTCTGCTGGCCCTACTTTTGATAAGGTTTGTTCTGGCTGACATTTGATCTCTTCTTCATTTGTAGAGTCCTTGGCAATTTCTGCATAACTTCTTGTCTTCCTTTCATTATCTGTCAACATTGAGCTTGAGGCTTCATTAGTATTCTGCTTGTATTTGATACTAGTCTTGTAGAAAGAATGTCTTCTGATTGCTGATGATTTGTTCTAGAAACTTGGAGCTATTTTCAAAACCTTTTGTGATATCTTTCATCTGCAGGTTGTTCTTCATAGATACTATCTCAGCCTAATGATTTTCCCTTTCTCTTATATTTTTCATTAGTTGTTCAATAAGAGAGTATTCAAATCATTTGGATTCTTATAGTTGGGTCTTCAGGTCAACAATGGTTTGTTCAAACCCTTCTGCCTCTTCCTTAAGTATCCTATTCTCCTTCCTGACTTACTTCATCTCTTTCAAGGCGCTTACAAGTTCTACCTCAAGATCTACTTCTCCTTCATCTTCATACTCTTCATTACTATTAAGATCCTTATCTAAGCTTATTTCCATAAAGAGAACTTTATCTAGTTCACCGTCATCATCAGAATCAATGTCATTGTCATCGTCAGAGTCACCATTAGATGAGCTATTGTCTCTTTTTGTGTAGAGACTTTTTTTCTTTGCAAAATTTCTTCTGTTCTTATTCTTGTAATTATCATACTTCTTGTAGGGTTTAAAACTGTCATCCTCTTCACTGTCATAGTTCTTTACATATGGACATTTAGAAGAAAATGACCTATCTTTCTACATGAAAAACATTTAAGAGGTAGCTCACCTATGTATTTTCCAGTGCTTATATTTAATTTTCGAACAAATTTGGTTATTTCTTCATCCTCAGATCCATCACTTGTTGGATTGACCTTTGTTTATTTGTTCTTCCCAGCTTGTTTGGAGGAGACCTTGAATGTTTCTTCCTTTATTGACATGTCTTCATCTTTAATTCTCATTTCGTAAGCTACTAGTGTCCCATGCAACTGATCCACTATCATAGTCTTTAGATATGTTCTTTCTTTTAGGGAAGATATCTCAGGGTTGAACCTTTTGGGAAGAGTTCTTAGAATTTTTCGAACAACTATAGCCTCCTCAACCTCTTCTCCAAAACCTTTGATGGTATTCACAAGTTGATCAACCCAAACAATATATGCTGCTATGTCTTCATCTTCACTGATTTTTAGTTGTTCAAATTGTCCTATGTATGTTTGAAGTTTGGATTCCTTAAATTTGTTGTCTCCTTCATACGTGGTTTGTAGTTTGTCCCACATTTCTTTTACAGAGGGTCAATTCACCACTTTGTTGAAGACAAGTTTGTCTATAGCATCTAGGAGATGATTTATGGCCTTTGAATTATTGTTGTATTGAATCAGCTTGTATGCATATATTGGAACGAACTTTGGTACTTTTTGCCCATTCTCAATACTCTTCCATATTTCAATTCCTTGAGATTCTATGAAGGCCCTCATCCTTATGCTCCATAATGCATAGATTCTCCCATCAAGAAAAGGTGTTCCATATTTTCTTTGTTTAGAAAAATTCCCCATAATTACCTTCCAGCGGTTAGTCTATTATGAAGGAACCTACTTTGAAAACAATTGTTGAAATACTAAGAGGGGGGTGAATCAATATTTGTACTATTTAAAATTTTAATCAAAAACATGTTGCTAATCACTAATCAAAACACATAGTTAATGTGTATAAAAATAACAAGTTGCATGGTACACAATAATTTTTTATGTGGATACCCAATTTCTTGGGGTAAAATCAAAGAAGCCTTTTAAAAATATTTTTCCAGAAATAACTTGAAGGAGGAAGCCCCCTTATTATAAAGACTTCATTTTTCTAATTGCAACTAGAAGGAGGATTCAACCCCCTGATTTACAAGCTACAAATCCCTATTTGTCTGGCTTCAACCAGAAGGAGGCTATGAACTCCTTTCCTTGCCTCGTCCTGCCACCCTGATATGAAGATATAAACTATTGAACCACTACTGAACTGATCCTGTGGACCTGCTAATGATACTTGTACTGCGCTGCACAATTTGTATTGCACTACACAATCTGTACTGCTGCTACACAATTTGTACCACACTGCACATTAGAGGAAATTTCAACTCAAAATGGGCCTCCTAAAATGAATTAATAAAATAATAGTTAAAATAATAAAATAATATTTATTAATTTTGGAGGAAGAAAAGAAAAAAACTACTTTTTTGTTTGTATTTTTGACATATCTCCCCGTGCTTTTACTCAAATTTCGATCGGGAGAGCTCGTTGGATGTAGAATTAAATTCCACATCCAATGAGTACCCACTTGGCATACTTTTGACGGACCTCGCTACCCCAAAAACAAGAAATACTTGAAAAAACGAAATGATTCATTCCATTTTTCAGGTATTTCTTGTTTTTGGGGTAGCGGGGTCCGTCAAAAGTATGCTGAGTGGGTACTAGTTGGATGTGGAATTTAATTCCACATCCAACGAGCTCTTCTGATTGAAATTTGAGTAAAAACACAGGGCGATATGTCGAAAATACAAACAAAAAAAGTAGTTTTTTTTTTATGATACCTATCCCCAAATTTATATTAAAAAAGTGTTTAAGACCTAACCGGTATTTCAAATTTAAAGCAATTTTATTGGCTAACACATGATGACATGGAATTTGAATAAAATTTAAAAGGCCCATTTTGAGTTGAAATTTCCTCTAATGCATCCTGTAAACTTGTCACGTACCGATATATGAATCTGCTACTGATAACCTCTGCACTTTGATCAGTTCCAAATCATCCCTATATACCAACAAGCCATTTTAATTCCATACACTGCGCATTTACATCCTTGTACACCTCATCATACACAATCACTGAACAAATAATCCTTCTTTGCTTCCATTGAACATAAGGCATGCATTGTCATGCATCATCATCATAGGTATGCATCAAATTTATAGGGTATGCATCCTCATGATCAAATATACATCATAATAATCTCAATGTGCACCATGTATGCATCATCAACATCAAGTATAAATCATAATGCATAGGAGAGCATCATCACAGTATGGTATGTTGCATGTACATCATATTGTATAGGAGTGCATCAACTTCATAGAGTATACGCAATTATCACATGCATTATCATCATAAAGTGTATCATATCATAACATAAAGGTATGCAACATCATCATCATAGCCTCCATAATGAATTCAAATATATATAACAATATAGAGGCTCACATACGAAGATCAAATATGAACTCTATCCATGAGAGACATGTGCCATTACAAGAGAAACTAGGAAGCATGAACCATACCTTATTGAAGATAACAAGATGAAGAAAAGGTATAAAAACAAAAATAAACTCTATATCATGTCATCACATATCCCTCGTAACAATATTTCCAACAAGCCAATAATTTTGTAATTCTGATTCCGTATGATAAAGTTATGCCAATTTTAGTGAAGATGCCCAGAAATTTCTCTGTCACAAAATTTCGCACTTTTCTCCAAGAATTACGAAATTCCTGATAGAATTGATGATGAACAAATGAAATGTTTGATATTCTATTTATATAGGTTGTGGAGAAAATTATTACTTTGGGCCAACATGCAATTCAAAATTACAAATAATTAAATTCTCTTTTGTTTGGTCGGCCCACCCAAAAAGGTGGGGTACACCAACTTCAAAAATTCATATCTCTTCAACCGTAAGGAGTTAGAAGATGCTTCACATATGAACATAAATGGATTGAAGAGAAATATCTACCTATGATAGGTTTATTTTAAAATTCTTGGTCTAATACCCTTAAATTCTTAAATTTGTATAGGACATCAAGACTCCACACAAAAAAGGTGCTAAAGATGATGTTACGTTATGCATAAGTTACAAGGTCATAAGATTTAATGGAAATCATAAAAGGCATGAGGGATTCAATGGTATTCACATACACATACTTAACATCAACAAGGATGAGGTCTCCACCATATACTTATCATATCAAGGGTACCAAGTTGTGGGGGTGCCTAGACTTCTCCTAGGGTACCATGACCTCATTAAAAACAAAAATGACCACATAATGGGTCATTTGGACTCTTTGAAATTCTACAATTTTTAAACCCACCAAGGAATATTTCTAGGGTACTAGGGAATAGGTTGTGATACTAGGAAACCTAAAGAAATGACCGGGGTATAAAAATTGAGCTCACAGGAATCCATGAACTAAGGAAAAACTCACAAATAGATCTCACAAGCAATTTACTCAGAATTGACATGAAAATGGGTTGCAACTGTATAATTCTTTCATTAATCAAAAGATTAAATGGATAATTATTATAATATAATAAACTACTATTAATAACTATAAAATTCAAATACATGAGAGGAAATTCGACTCAATCTAACTCATGGATAACTAGATATGTCTAAATCACTATTAGAGCTTAACTAGATAACTCCAGTTGGCTCAATTCGTGGCTCAATTAGTTAGAATCAGTTAAAATAGTCTAGGTGATGTGGTAGGTGAGAAAATGTGCCTTCCTACATGTAGTCATGCAAATACTGGTGCTAAATGAATGTAGCTGACTCATAGCTAGCCCTGACTAGTCACCAACTAAACTCAACTGAAGGAGGTTGGTGCCGACACTCCTAGTGGCTCTTAATTTGTAGGGATTGGTCTAGGATGAACCTAAATTGATGCATGCAAGTGAAATCAATGTTAATTGGCCTTAATCTATGTTCCCCACACTCTAGTGATTGGTACATGTGGCCCCTTTAGTCCAAGTAGACCCAATGGTACTAGTGACTCAATAATGATTAAAGAGACTCATAAGTTAGGAAGAATTAACTAGTTTGGATAAGGGAGGATTATAATCCTAAAAACCCCCTGAACTCTAACTTGGAAAACTACGGTCCCTAGTAACTAAGACCATAGGTCACCCAGTACAACTAAAATGAAAAAGTAATTTCTTAATACAAACAAGGAAATGAGGAAAAACCTCATGGGAAAAATACCCCCCCTCAAACTAAGCAGGTAAATCCAGGATCAAGCTTGTTCTTCTTTGCACAGGTATCCTAGGGCTTGGCATGTGAACTTATCCATCCAAACTAAATGATTATTTGTGGAGGAATCTTCACCTTTGGAATAAGAAGAATATGCTCAACTAAATCGAAAATATAGACAACTGTTGGATGAAAATTGGACCTATGTAGAGAAATCGAAATCAACTGGTAAAAGAGAAAAAATTATTGAGAATTCGAACCATATGAGGAACAACCAAGAAACTGATATATTTCATCCTTCAACAATAAACCATGTGAGTTAATATCATCTCCACGTGTTAGGAGCACCTGTCTAGGAGGATGTAGAATGTCTTCCTCTTTACTAGTTCCGTGAGGATATGAGCATGTGATCAAAGGTAGAGAATCCATGGGAATGTGGAGAGAGAATGCTTGAGATCCATAATATGATATAGCTTCATAAATAACATATTATTAAAAAAATACAATATCAACAACCTCATAATATGAAACTAACATCAAATCTCCAACATCAATTTTGAAGAAGACTTGCGGTACTTGATTTGTCACACCAAAATTGATGCGACCAGCTACAAGCATGACTGAAGGGTCTTGGAACATAAAATTCAAAAAAAATAATTTTAGATAAGATCCAAATAATATCATATCATATCCAAATAAGTTCATACCCAATCCAAAAGTGTGGTCCACCAATATGGTAGATGCACAGTTTTTTCCTTCTTCAAAATTCTGAGTATTGGTGCATGCAATCCTATAGGAATTTGCTGGAAGCTCTAGATTAATAAGATTGGATGGATCACTCCTAAAGTATGATTTTATTTCCAAAATATCCAAGTTATTACTTATCTTCACACCAACATCAACATTAGAGGGAGAGAAATTGAATTCCTCTTCACTTTCAAAAGTAATCACTGACAAATTTTGCATAGAATTTAAAGGAGAATCACTAGAGAATGTTTGCATATAAGTGCATCATAGTTTTTCTTAAATATCATATATTCAAATGTCTTCTTCTCTATCATCCATATGAGAATATGATATATTAGCGATCTCATAAACTTCTAGAGCAACAGGAGAAGGAGTCACTACAAGGAGACTTTCTTCAATTTGAATTGATTGTGTAGAAGATTATGCTTCTTCTTCATCTTGAACAACTTCATCAGAGAGAGTAAAGGCTGAGAATTTTGAATAAAGAGATATTGTGGTTCTGGGTGTGATCTCCAAGTTTCTATTATGATCCTCATTGTACTTTCCAAAGGTTCTATCCAATTTTTCTAGAGATCCTATGGGTATTCAACAGATTTAACAAGGTAGTGCAAGATTGGAGAAAGGGCCATACATATTGCTCAAAAATATCTATCACCATCATTTATCCAGTCATTTTCATCCTCATAAGACTCTTTACCAAGTCCAATAGACACCTTAAAGAGATCTTGTCTCTTTAGAGATGAAATCATCTTCATCTTCCATTTTGAATATCTTATGGAAGGAGTAAGAAGAGGAACTGCTAATTTCGAATTACACAAAAAAAACAAAGTAAGGTATAAAAACTTGCACTTTTGGAGTTTGCATCACACCTGGATTAGTCAATCAAGAAAGCTTGATCAACAAGGTTGGGCATCCAGGAATTATGTGGTAAACTCTTCACTTCTGGTGCAGAGCTAAAATGTTTTTGAGTTTTTTTCTCAAATTGATTAATAGATCTAGCATGAAATCCATAGAAGAATAATTTCCTTGTCCTACCAAGGCTCTGATACCATATAAAAATTGAGCTCATAGGAATCTATGAACCAAGACAAAAATCACAAATATATCTCACCAGGAATTTACTCAGAATTGACATGAAACGGTGCAAAAAATGGGTTGCAGCTGTATACTGATTTCATTAATAAAAAAGTAAATGGATAATTATTACAATGAAATACATTGGTATTAATAACCCGACAATTCGAATACATGAGAGTAAATTCGAATTGATTGACTCAATCTAATTGCATGGATAACTAGACTTGTCTAAATCGCTATTGAAGCTTAACTAGATAACTCCACTTGTCTAAATCAGTGGCTCAATCGGTTAGAATCAATTAAACTAGTATAACTAATGTGGTAGGTGAGAAAAGGAACCTTCCTACATGTATTCATGCAAATACTGGCCCTAGCTGAATGTAACTGACTCATAGCTAGTCCTGACTAGTCACCAACTGAACTCAACTGAAGGAGGTTGGTGTCGACACTCCTAGTGACTCCTACATTGTATGGATTGGTCTAGGAGGCACCTAAATTGATACATGCAAGTGTAGCCAGTGGAATTTAGCCTCAATCTGTGTTCCCCACACTCTAGTGATTGGTACATGTCATCCCATTAGGACAAGTGGACCCAATGGTACTAGTGACTCAATAATGACTAAAAAGACTCGTAAGTTAGGCATAATTGACCAGTTTGGACAAGGGAGGATTATAATCCTAACATGTGGAACCATAAGACATGTTAAGGGGTACTTAAACAATCTACAGGGTGTACAAGGCTTTTGGCAATGTGCCAAGGGCTCCAAAGGCTTCATACTTGGGCTTGGGCAAGGTCAAAAGGTCTCCTTTGACATTTACACTTACTCAACCCTCAAGTGAACCTCAAGGGGCACCAAGACACACCAACACACTTCTGTTGGCATCAACGACAATTTAGTCAACAGATGAGTGCTCTACATTTTAATATTTCTACACCCTTAATGTGTTTAACTTTTCCATTACCAAAGTAATTAATCCCAAAGTCAAATTCTTCAAAATAAAATACTTTCTTAGTTGTAATGAGGGTTTTACTATTATACACCCCTTAAATAAACAATAAAAAAACATTTATTAGCATAGACCATTTAAAATTAAATGGATATAGTAAACTTAAAAAAGGAATTTATATTGAAATAATTTTATATTGGCACAACACATTAAAGTTGGTTGGTAGTGTTTTCCATCTTTAATAATCTTCTTTATAACAAATAATTTAAATATTACTAGTGGAAATAATACTAATAAGTTAACAATACCTCTGAAAAATGAGAGAAGTAAAAACATATTACTAATAATTAATAATCCCTTTGAAAACATAAATTAGGAGAACAAATATAGATAGTAATAAAAATGGTTTAATGATGATGAGGAGGAGGAGGACAATGCTAATGGATTTATAATAATAATAATAATAATGTGGTTCTATATTGAAGTCAATCAAACACTTTTAAAAATGTGGCTGGGTGCATCCATGGAGGTGGGTTACAATTTTTGGAAAAACAATTTTGGAAAAAACAAAAAAAGTACCTTGATCGAGCTTTTATTAAACCCTCAATTGAGGTCTTTCAGCTTGATCGAGGGTTTATACCATGCTCGATCGAGGTTATATTAAACCCATGATCAAGCGTTTGATAAACCCTCGATTGAGGGTTTAAGACCTTGATCGAGGGTTAAAAACAGGCTCGATCGAGGGTTAAAGAAGACCTTGATTGAGCATTTCTAAAAATAGGAAACAAACCCATCATTTAATTCACTTCATTTGTTGGATAGAAAAGGGCCATTTATATTCATTCATAGATATGGGTTGTAGAGTAATTGAGTCATAGATGTGATTCTAGATCCAATTAATCACATCTATAACTCCAATTACTCCATGACTAATATATACACATAAAATCTAGAGGAAGTGGCAGTAGTAATGCTTTTACTTGTTTTTTATTCAAGGTATGTACTATTATCCACAAGTATCATTCTTCTAGTCAAAATTATGTTTTATTAAATTTTATTATCATATAATTCTATGTTTGATTTTAATTGAATTTGAAGACCTTGTTCCAATGAACAATACAAGATTTAAAAAACTTTGATTAAAGAAATTTTTGGGCGTTCATATTCATGTGCACACATGGATATTTTTTTAGTTAAAGTTTTGAAAAGCTCGATTAAGTTGCTAGCTCAATCAAGCTTTTCTCTAACTACACATAAACATTCAATAGAGGTATTTAAAAAAACGTGTATTTTCATATGCATCATGTAAAGTTTCATTTAATGAAGTCTTCCAAAAGATGCTTCGACACCTTGTATTTTGAATCCCCATTTGAAATCATGTCATTGAACATTTTCAATTCTTGTCGAAATAAGATGTAGTATCATGTTTAGTTTCCATACTTTTTGTTTTTCGGATCCCATAGTTGCCATAAAACCTTTTCTTTTATTTATTTTCCTCCACTCCTAGCATTATGAAACACCAAAACAATTAGTCACATGTTATTGATGTAAATTCTAATGTCATTCAATATTTTACTAGCAATATTAACTGCAAATGTGTGGCATAATAACAATTTTGAAGAGTAAACAATGGACATTGATATAACCCAAGGAAATGAGGTCATATTGTTTTTTCATGCTCACATTTTTATCTCTCTAAAGGTACTAAAAATACTTTGCTCCTTTGTATATAATTTTTAATTTTAAAAAACTACAATTATGTGATATGATTGAATTTAACACTAATTTTTATCTGTTGCCAAATTTCTGTGGTGATAGGTTTTTGTTGATGTAATCGGAGAAACCGCATTATTGAGATTTGGTCATTTCAATACTGTGGTTTCTCCGATTACATCCAAAAAAACTAATTTTTATCTTAATTGTCATGTTCTATTCCGCCCTAGGATCTCGGCTTTAAATATCTGACCCGAGGATCTATATCATAGGCAGATCGTAGTCCTGAGAATCCAGGTTGAGTGTCCTCTTCAAAATGGTATTTTTGGTTTTTCAATTTTTGAAAACAGTGAAAAAAAATATGGGATGGATGCACATGTGTATAAAATGATGCTGAAATCATATATGGCCACTTTCGAAAATCAATAAATAATTGAATATTATGAAATAAATTAACAAAAAAAATATGCAGACCACATTGAATTTTGTGTAGATCATGCTCACATATATATTATTTTTAAATTATTAATGTAAGATTTAATTATTGGGGTTGGACACAACCCACTTATTAACTTATTCAAATTTTGAAGGTCACACAGTTCATTAAATGCAAAATTTCAAACATTAAATGACATCTAAATATTTAAAAAAAATATCATTGGGAATCCAACATAAGATTCTACAATTTGTTTTTTTACTTTAAGTCGAAATTCACATGGCATATATGCGTTTCGAGGGCTTCTATCTAGCACATGAGTAAAAAATCAGGTTTTCATCGCCAAATTTGGCCAAAACGTGTTACCCACCTTCATGGAATCACCCAAATTTGAATTGAGGGCAACGATGGTTAAAATTCATCATTGGATTGAATTCAACTGTTGGTTGAAGTCAACTATGGATTGAAGGAAACCATGGATCGAAGTCATTAATGTTAATATTATTTATTTATTAAATTCAACCATTGGATCGAAGTCAACCATGGATAGAAGTCTACCTTAGATAGAAGTCAACCTTAGATTGAATCTAACCTTAGATTGAATCTAACCTTAGAGGAAACCTTGGGTTGAGTTCAGTAATGGATTGAATTCAACCTTGGATTGCATTCAACATTGAAGTCAACCTTGTATTGAAGTCAAATATGGATCAAAGTCAACCTTGCTTGAAAGTCAACTATGTATTGAATTCAACCATGGTTCAAAGTCAATCAACCACTTTTAAAAATGTTATTATGGTTTCTTAATATGGTAAAATAATGGTTTGCCATGTTCTCCTAGTTATGTCAACCATTGTAAATGTCAACCATGTTCTCTTGCTTATGTCAACCATGATGCACTAAATTCAACCATACCTAAACAATGGTCAACCATGGTTCAATGTCTACTTTCGTTTAACATTCATTATGGATTAAACTCAACCATGCCAAAGGACTACCATAAATAATTGAACTTATATTATTATTATTTTATTTATTTATTTTCTATGTTTTAATTTAAAAATATATACTTTTGTTTTTTTAAGTAATATTAATAATAATTTTTTTTATTTTCTATTTTTTTAAACAATAACAACAACAATGACATACCATTCCTTCCCTGCATGGTGGCTATCAAACAAGATGTACTAATTAATAATATGGCTTACATATGTCGATTGACGTGTATCGACCAATTTTAAATGTGTGTCCATGGTTGATATATCTCGATCATATTAGATAATCCATATTATAAATTAATATGGATTTCTAGTAGTAGTAATAATAATTTTGATTGAAATTTATTATTGATTATTTCACTGAAAATCAATTTTGGTTGACTTGGTTTTGCTTGAAATTGAGTCAAATTGATTGTGGTTGGTTAATGTTTGATTTAAAATGCATGGGATACTACAACATAAGTTGACTATGGGATATTACAACAAAATTTGATTATGGTTGACTCTAATTATATGGTTGCTTATTTCAAATGATTATTGTTGGATTCTCTATGATTATGGTCCATTGATGATTCTTAGAGTTAATTTTTTTTTACTACGGCTGCATTTAGTTGTCTCTAGTATAAGATGGCCCACTATGATTGAATATGATTTATGATCTTTTGTTCACTATGTTTTCCTTTAGTTGACTTAGTATAAGATAGTTCACTATGATTGAATATGATTTATGATCGTTAAATATGAATAAATTTGGCATACTATAATTAGTTTTGGTAAACTATGATTGATGATGGTTCTATATGGTTCACTTTTGCTAGCATGGTTTAGCATGGTTGACTATAAGTTTATCCCTTGACTATGGTTTAACATGGTTGACTTTGGTTTTAATCATAATTAACCATAATGGACTTTGGTTAACCATGATTAGATATGGTTAATACTTATTTTCTAAGACCATGGTTATCTATAATTTTATTATGGTTGAATTTAGTTGACTATGGTTGACTTTGGTTCATTGGACTAACTCTTGTTAGCTTTGGAAAACTTTTCTTGGTAGTGGATCACTTTGGATGATCACTGTTGATGTTGTTTAAGATAAATTGTCTTTGGTTAACTAAAATTAATGCTTGAAATTGGTTCACCATGGTAAAATATTTTTGGGTTTTGTTGATGTCACATTGCAACATTTTAAGATTAATACAATAACTATTAGATTAAGTACGGTTGTGATAACTATTTGACTATATGGATCATGGGTCTCCCAAGATAATGATCTCTCTAATGACACCTTCGTTGCAATTGGAATTTAGAAAGCTAACACTTTTTTAACTAGACATAATTTTGGAAGTACATGGACACCTTATTAGAATGTGGTGTAAAAGGGTGAAACATAAGAAATCAATTCATTTTTCTAAATTTATATAGATTTTATTTATGGAAAATTTGTATAACTTAAAAAAAAAATCATGTTCTTTTAATAGTGGTAATGTTACTTATCCTTTAAAATCTAATTAATATGGCCACATTAAGATATCATTTTAGCACTTAAATGACATAAGTGATTGAAACAAATTTTAATAATTACAAGAACATAATTTATTGTTCACCACTATTTGTGCAAACACATAGTTAATTAAAAAACTCACTGAACCCTCCAAACTATGAGTTCAAGAATTAAGAGTGGGTTTTAGGGACTTATCATAAGCGAATAAATTTGATTTATTTTTAGTGTTTGTGAACCATATTTTTTAAAACCTTATTGATAACATGCAAAATATATGATATTGTTTATTTTTCAAATTCAATAAATTGCATGTGGATTATTGTTATATAAAATAAAAATGATGTAAACCTCTCTCACCACCTCATATTTCAAACAAATTATTTAGCAATAAAAAATTCTTCTAAGGGCATACTTGAGACTCCTAATCCCATCTTCAAAGAGTAAAACCACCTAATGATTTCTACAATATCAATGAAAGGTGATAGACCCCATAACAATAGAATATGTTATGGTTGGAGAGTTTGATGATAGTACTTGAGCTTTAGAAGGTTCATTTTCCTATTTAATGCCTTTGTTTTCCCTTTTGATGATGATTTAGGACCCTAGACCCATCATTACTACCCAAAAAAATAAATCACAACCATATTCCACGTAGAATCCAAATATCCCATATAAAAGGCATATTTTGTTTTTTAATGCATATTTCATGATGCATAATCCCAAATACTTGTTGGATTTCCAGGGCCCTTATTATTTTATAGCCATCCTTAAGACCGAAAGAGGATCTTACTTACCTTTCTAAACCATGTTAAAATGCCCAAGACTCATACATGATGCATAAGAACTTACAATGACACACATATTTAACTAATATCCTAAAGACTCCATACCAATTAGGGGACATGTAATGGTTTATTGGTGTTATGCATGGTGCTTGAGCTTGATAAGGTTCAATTTGTGATTGAGTAAATTGGTTATGCATTAAGGATTCATGTTCATTGACATTCATTCTTGGTGCAAAAAACCTACTTATGACATTTGTATCCCACATGGAGGCCAAACACTCCCTTGCAAATTTGTTGTCATTGGGTCAATGATGTGTTCAAGACTCTTGAATTAGAAAGTATTCAATGATATCATAAGGAATTTGTTTTCATTCTTTGATGAATATTGAGGTCCCATTATCCACCTATGGTCTCATGTGGTGGTATGAGGATACATTCATGCATTTTGAGCTCAAGAAGCTATTTTTATTCTTGAGGCTGTTGTGTCCCTCCTTGACCATATTCAATGGGTCTAGGATGTTGTTTACCTACCATAATAATGGTTAATACCTTAAAACCCATATGTAATCAGGAAAAATATTAATCCCAACCATATCTGGATCCTATTCCAAAGAATTCTAAGAGAGGGATCATGTCATGGTTTCAAGATTTTGTTCATAGTACTTTAACTTGATAAGGTTGAATAGGGCTTAATGTCAATGTTTGCACCTTAATCATATTTGCGCATCATGATCCATTTATAATGCAAAAAAACTAATAATGGAACTAGTATCCCACTCAAAGTGCTACAAAGACCCCTTACAATGTACTCATGTGTTCATTGATTGAATCATCCAAGGCTCTTGATCCCAAGAAGATTCAATAATATTATACAATACTTATTTTTCTCCCTATTTTTTTTCAAGGCCCAAGCGTTTTTCTCCTCTATCTATGATTATAGATCTTGAAAAGTTTCATTTTAGGGATTAATATTATTGTAACCCCCTAACTAAGTTGAGGCCTCAAGTCCCATTTCCACTACACAAAACCTAGTCATGGTGCATGTATCCCAGTTAGATGGTCAAATAATCACACCATGGCCCCAATATAAATTCATGATATGGTCCTCAGACACATTATTATTTAGGGTATATTTTTTGGTTTAATTATGCTTCTTATATCTCTCTAATATGAGGAAAATATCCTATAAGGGTCATATGTTGTAGTTTGGGGATGTATTTATTATGTTATACTTTAATATGCTTCATGGATTATAGGGGTTATTCATGGAAATTGATCCAAAAAGATTAATTAAGGAATCAAACCCTTATTATCATCTACTAACCTTCATAATACTGCTATCCCAGTTATTTGTTAACAACTACTTGTTCATTGCAACCAAATAACAATCCAAATACCATGTCATGCAAACATTAGCAAATGGTTGCATGCCAATCATGCACCCATGCATTACAAATTAAAATTGAGTATAGGAGCATCACATACTCGCATATGGAATCTTCACCATGGAATTATAAATCCTCCAATAAAAACAATAGCACCCTCCTTGACACTAGTGCCAAGCTAGGACTTAGGATTTTCCTCCATGCACAAGATATGCACCCTTGTCTTCCATAATTAGATTTAACTGGATTTAAACAATTTAAACTAAATGTTAACTCACTGAATCAAATGTGAACTGACTAAAATGAACTCTATCTTCAACAGATTGCATGACCACAATTTTAAGAGACTGGATGAGAGTCATGGTGCTTCACTCTTAGTGTAATCACTGCTTCACTTTTAGTGCCATCCATGCAACATTCTATTATTAACTTTTGCATGGATATTTCTAGTTAACCGATGCATGCTTTATTACAACTGAGGCTTTACTGAAGCCTTTACAATTCTAGTTCACTAGAGTCATGCATGTGCAATTAGAATCCTTTCTCTCCATCTATGATTATCTCATTATCATTTATCATTTATTGCATCAACCACATGTGTTTATTATTTATCCACTTTAACATATCATACTCAGAATAATTGTCACACATACTAATGATCATTTGTATTACCCTAGACAATATAGTCATATGCTAAAGTAATTCACTCTAGAGGTGATTAGTCTCTAGAGGAGACCTAATAGCTTTATTCATTTCGAATGACCATGGTTAGTAATACATCGCATAGTATAACCACTTTACCCAATAAAGTACGCCACATCAATAAATGAGGCTTACCTGAATGCGTATCCATTCTATGGATGACTTCATTGGGAACATTTCTTGATATTACTAACAAGCCCATCTCCATTTAGGGAGAACCATCTCATAGGGTACCATCTATGAGAATCATTTGACTTGATACAACACAATACTTCAATAATATCATCCCACCTCAAGACATGAGGATATCGATAGGGATTTATACAACACAAGTCCCTGTCTTGATATAACATAAGTACTGAAAATGACTCCTGATGCTGTACAATCAATAGTTACAAGGAATAAATTTATGCCCAACCTAACTTTGTCACCTACCATATTGTTGTCCCATGTGAAACATGATTTGTCACGTCCCCGTCCCTCACCCGGCGAAGAGGACGCGACCAACACATCAACACAACCGGGAAAATTGCCCCATGAACATAAACAAATGAAATCAAATGCTGAAATTAAGCATACACAGATGCATTTATCTTCAATCATACAGCGGAAGCAAACACACACATTCCAGCAATTCTTCATGTTCATTAGAATTCATTTAGCATCCATATGATTTGCAAAGATGGGATAACAACAGCAGCACTTATCTTTATATGAAGAATCCACCTGCAACCAGCTACGTCGCTGCAACGTTCCCCCCCAACCATAGGCCAGCTTGCTCCTCAATCTCTCAGCAACGCTGCCACCCCCGAGCTGGGCATGATTCCTCTGGAATAAGGGTCAATTGCAGGCTTATACATAGCCAAGGGGACATAAACAGCAAACCAATCACAGCTGGGTTTCACAGGCTATCAACAAACAAGCCAAGCCAGCACAGTCCAAGGGACTAACCACTGCATACCAGCAGCAAAACAATTCCCTTCACAACCCTGTGAAGAAGCAAAACAACCGGTGACAGTCCCAAATGAAAGGTGAGACACAGCTCCAGCCTATAAGGCAACTCAGAGTAGGTTTTGGCCCTAACGTGGCCAAAACAACTCAACAACAACACCCAAACTAGGGTATATCAGCAGCCACAACACACCATGAAGGATAACAACAGTCCACAGTCCCAAAACAGGGAAATTCAACCAACAGCACACACAATTACTCAATAGAATGGTTGGGAAACATCGCACAGTCCCAACAGAGGAGAAGAACAACTCCCAGCATGGATAGACAAGGGAAATTCAACCCATGAATTAGCAATCCACAGTGGTCCAAAACGAAATTGGAACCCACAGCCGACAAAACTCATGGGGAAGACAACAGCCCCAAACACAAATAGCAAGCATGGCTCACGGCATGGGAAAAACGACCCAAACATCTTGTACGTGAGGAAAAACTCGCACCCAACAGAAAAACGCACGGGAGAGACATACCCAATTTTCTGCGTGAGGATTCCAGCAGTAGAGGCCCTGCGTGAGGAGAAAACAACTCCGATTTTGCCCGTGGATGAACAAAACAACAGCAAGGACGCGAATTACAGTGCGTGGGTGCTTCAGCAACTCGTGGAGCCCCAGAAAATGTCTGCGTGAGACTAAAATCGCCCAGAGCCTGTGCGTGAGAAGCCAACAGACCAAAAATCGTGGTGAGAGTGTAAACTGTCCAGGGAAGAGTGCATGAGGGAGAAGAATGGGCAGACATGGGTGGAGTGGGAAAATGGGTAAGGCTGACAGCCTGCCACAACCACCACCACTTCAACAATAACTGCCCCAACCACTAGCTGAAGCATTAAAGAGGTTGGGATAGGTTGGATGAGACAAGAAAAGGTGACAAAACATGGGTTTTTCCCCCATAACCAAGGTTTGACATCCCCCACCCCTTATCCTTTGGAACCATGCCCTTTTC